>JAUCMU010000143.1:15835280-15846416 GCA_032275025.1 Enteromius treurensis
TGTATGTACATGTATGTGTAAATGTAAGAAACATATATTATGTTTAAATATTTATATATAATATAAGATATACTAATACAATTATGTAAAACATGTAAATAATTTCAAAATATATACTGAATGTGTGTGTATTTATATATACATAATAAATAAGCACAGTACACGCATAGTATGTTAATCAAAACTTATTTTAGATGTGATTAATCAAATATTAATCATAAATTTATATATAGGTATAAAAAAATGATATATACATCTTATAGAGTGCCAAAAAATACAAAAGTGCAACAAAATCATAAGCTAAAATTAAAAAGAAAAATGTTAACATACATCTAAACATAGATGCAAATGCACAATATGAATAAATACTATAATTGTATATAATAATACTACAATTCACTGTACAGTATAAACTTTTTACTGCTGACTGCTTAAATATATGCGTGAAAGTATACAGTATGTAATGATGAATTAACAATAACATGCCGCATTATGTTGCATGTTTACAATCAGCAGATTCAGTTATCCTCTTGCAGAAATTGTGTTTTTGAATTGAATTTTTTATTGAAACTTTTCAGCTTTTTGAAGTTCAATCCAGTAAACCACTAAGTAGACAGTTGTAGACATCATAATTACACTACATAGACAGCTTATTACACTCTCTAACATTATCTTTCACAGTGTCCCTAATATTATTCACGTTTGGTCAAATATAATACAGTAGGTTATATGGTGTGAAGTACATATAGACAGTGTTCATACTGTGCAAAGCATGCTTACTTCATTCTTAGTAGGTGTTGTGTGCTATTTTGCCATTCCCGATATTTAAATGAATTGCTGACTCTTACAAATGAAGCTTCTGATTTACAGCCATTGAATCGGTCTGTAGGACACATGGCATTACTGGCCTTCTGTTATAACCAAAGCACCTAAAACTCTTCCTGCAGGTTTGACGATATGCCTCTGAGAAACAAGCGGTACCTGTCTCAATCCACAGACTCACTCCACAAACCCAACAAGGTTACAGCCTCCACCGAGTCTCTAGATGAAGGTAAGCAGCCATATTTCACTCACAAGCTTCAAAGAGCTTCCAAACGGATATCTTTTATTGGACCTGGTTTTAAATCTGGTTATTCCTCACTTTCGCTATTAGTAAAAAGGCTTTTAAAGTTGTGTAAATGTTCCAGTAAATTCTTTTGGTAATGTATTAGTAAGCATTTTCTTTGTTGTTAAAGGAACTGAGATGATTGACAGCCGGCTGATGGGAGACTTTGAAACAGATGTTAAGGAACTGGAGGCTGATTCCTGGAGCGTGACGGTAGACAAGAAATATCTGAAGCAGCTCAAGAAGGACGTCATTAAGAGACAAGATGTCATCTATGGTAGGACTATGGTAGAAGTAAATGCATTTCCAATTGTTTGTTTAAAGTATTTGATGTTCTGTGAGTTTTTATTCACAAACTCTGACTAAATGAATGCAGAATGTGTTCTTGTGAGTATTATATTTAACTAGAACTAAAACTATATAAGTAGTAAATAATTTTGTTTTCTTTTTTAGCATTTTATTGTAATTTATTTTGTTTTTGTATATTTATATAGTGTTTGTGTGTATTTATGTTAGAGTGCGGATTGGGCCCCATTTTTCTGTCCGAGCCCAGCTCATGTCCAACAGAGCAGTAACCAAACCCGACCCGAGCTCAACAGGAATTAAGATATTTATGTCTTTAATCTAATTTTTTTCTCATACCAATGACACATGCCCGCTTTTATTAAGCAACAGTAGGAAGCCGTTCGGAAATGAGAGCATCAGGGCACATGGGGCAAAAAGCGCCGTTATTACGCACGTATTTTGTTGTCCTGGCTGGTTTGACACATTTCCGCACACAGGAAGATGGATTTGGGGTAATATTTTACATTTATTTTTATCACAAAAACAAACCTTTGCATCAAGAAATAGACCCATTGGCTACCCACTAAGCAGTTGTAAATTTAAAAGGTCAATGCCTTATCGCACTGATGTGACCGAGCCTGACACGAACCCGAGCATCCTCTCTAAATATCTGTCCGAATCCGGCCCGGCCCGCTGGGTATACATCCTCTTATGTATGTATGTATGTATGTATGTGTATATAAATATATAACAAAAAAATAAATAACTGCAATAAAAATAACTTAAAATAAAATGCTATGTATATAGTTATATAAAAATGAAAATAAAAATAAAGCCTAATTAAAAACAATTTAATGTTAATTTTATTTATTTATTTATTTATTTTTTAGAAAATTGTGTTTTAGTAAAAAATGAAATAATACTGCTGCTATTTTGGGGAGGGAGGGGGATTGTGAAAGTGTTGACATTTACATGTAAAACAGCTAGCATCCAACCTTTGCATAGAAATCTTAAAGACTCGTCTTCATTCAGGGACTCAATCAAGCAACAAGAATGCTAACTGCTGCTTTTCCAGATGTCTGGATCTAAACATCCTCTTCCTTTATCAATCCAGAGCTGATCCAGACAGAGATGCATCACCTGCGGACGTTACGGATCATGTCTGATGTGTACAGCAAGGGCCTGCTGACTGAGCTCCAGCTGGAGGCCCAGATGGTGGAGAAGATGTTTCCCATGCTAGAAGATCTCCTGGAGCTCCATTCGTTCTTCTTCAGCTCTCTGCTAGAGAGAAAAAAGAATGGGACAGATGGAATTATAATCAACAGTATAGGAGATGTGCTGCTCAGCCTGGTGAGGACCTTTTAATCTATATATATATATATATATATATATATATATATACATAATGTGTGTGTACTTGTGTACAGTATATTATGTTGCTTTTTTTTCTTTTACTGGTTTTGAAGCATCTCACTATTCTACACTATTTTGTATTATATTATATAATTTTGTTTGCTTTGTTGTGATAATTTGATATACTGTACTCTTCTGCATGATGCTATAATATTTTATACTAAATGGTTAAAAACAAAACAAAAAAAAAGACATTTCCATAATTTTACATTGACATTTACTTAAACAAAATTTTTAATAATTAAGTTGGAGCTGGAGAACTGGTAGAAATTGAGTAGACATTTATAGATGTTATTATGGCAAGTTTAATGAATGAAAATAAATAAAAATGTTTTAGCAATGATAGAAAAAAATATTTTCATAGATTGCATTTTTTTAGGATTTTTTTCATCAGTTAAAAAAAACAAACAAAAGTAGTAATTCTAAATATTATAATATGTATCTAATAAGTTACGTATTATAAATAACTAGATATATTTTCAAGTAAAAAAAAAATTAATATTACATATTTTTTAAATGTCATTAAATATTATGTTGTGTGACCATTACCAACATCGAAGAACTGTGAATGTGCGATCGTGTTGCATCAAATTGTGTTAAATTATATCTTATTAGCGTAAAAGGTTTTGTTCATGTCAACTTGAATTATGCGGAAGATTAATTGTTCATATCCGAGCACCTGTTTTGATTTTATGCCATGTGATATGCTTCAGTTCTCAGACTCCAATGCAGAAAACATGAAAAAAATCTATGGCAGATTTTGCAGTCGACACAGTGAAGCAGTGAACTTGTACAAGGAGCTGCATGCCAGAGACAAACACTTCCAGGCGTTCATCAGGGTAAATGCCTCACATTATGTTGGTCGTTCCTCCCACTAAATGCACAAAGATATCTAATGATGCTCAATGTGCTCTTGTTTTCAGAAAAAAATGAGCAGCAGTGTTGTCCGGCGTATGGGCATCCCAGAGTGCATATTACTGGTGACTCAGCGGATAACAAAATACCCAGTGCTTTTACAGAGAATCCTGCAACACACCAAAGGTGAGAATTAGCTGTCAGGGGTTCTATCTGTCAGCAGTTTCTGCTGACATCTTATTTACATTTACATTTATTCATTTAGCAGACGCTTTTATCCAAAGCGACTTACAGGTGGGGAAAATATCAAGCAATTAGTCCTAGAGATGCAAAAACAACTTAGTAAGTGCTCATAATACCGTATGGCAGGCAATGTTCAAATAAGTACAAGCTAGAAGGAAGGAAGAGTAGGGTTAAGAATTTTTTATTTTTTAATTTATTTTTTATTTATGATAATGACTATTTGACCCATATGATCCATTCTTAATTCTTCTCTCATTCCAAATAATTTTTCAATAAACAAACCAAAAAATAACACAGTTAAGTAATAATATATGCAATAACTTTTCTTTTTTAAGAAAGAAAATTATTATTTATTATTCATTAAATTAATCAAAATTGGAAGTGAATACATTTGTAATGAAGAAAAAAAGAAAATTGAGATTATGCAAAATGTTTCTTGATCACCACATCAGGATATTAGAGTGACTCGGAAGAGTGGCGCAATAGCTGCTGTAAATTCTGTTTTGGTCACAGGAATAAGTAAAACTTAATATTTGAATGTTGAAACATAGAAAACGATTATTCTGAATTGTAAAAATCTTTCTCATTAGTGTCGGTTTCTAAACAGATAATGCCAGGTTTTCTGGTGTTGCTATTCTGTATGATAGATTGAGACATCAACTGACCACTTTTGAAGGTCGTGAACTCCTCCAGTTTTGTTTGTTTCCTTTTCAAATACACAGAGAGGATGAGAAAACAAGACAAGCCAGAGATGCTGGCAAAAAGCAAAGTCAAGCCTCAGTTCTCCAAAGTGACTCGCCTGTCTGTGTTTAAATTGCGCTCCAATATTTCACTCTCAGTAAACACGCTTGTCTTACGGATGGGCCCAGTGCCTCACACATGAGACATGCAGCGTGTAAACATTCCTCATTTACCACAAATCACTTCCAACTGCTGCACAGCCAGTCTGAAAGGCTTTTTGGTCACGTTCCCAACACAGAGATTTTAAAGTGAATTAGAGCGTCAAGTATAACAAATATCCTTTAGGGGCAATTTGAGAAGGAGCTTATAGCTCTCAAGAGGATTTTATCCTGTAGTTCTAATGCTATAATGAAACAAAATGGACTGGTTTATTGTTCATAGGAATTTATTACACTTCAATTTCCTATGAACCTGTGTCTGTGCAGAGACCGAGGAGGATTTTGAGGACTTGACGCAGGCGCTACAGCTGGTGAAAAACATAATAGCTTCGGTGGACAGTAAAGTGAATGAGCATGAAAAGAAGAAGAGGTTGAAAGAGATCTACGGCCGTACGGACAGCAAGTCCATCACACGCATGAAGAGCGGACAGATGTTCGCCCGAGAGGATCTGTTGCGCAGCCGCAAGCTTCTCCATGATGGTCCTCTGCAGCTGAAGAACGCTGCCGGACGACTGAAGGGTAAAACTCTCTAATGCTGTCACCTTGATAGATGTCATTTCTTTGGTCCCACTTTATATTAAGTGTCCCTAATACCGGTGTACTTCCATAGTAACTATGTGTATGTAGTATGTAACCACAGTGTAGTAAGTAAGTACACATTGCTACATAGTATCTGCAGCTGTCATTTCTGCAGCATTTCTGTAACTTCACACATGTAACAACCCTCAGAATGGTGTGTGTAAGTACAAATGTGTAACAGGACATTGGTAACACAGGTACACAGGTATTAGGGAAACTTAATATAAAGTGGGACAGAAATTCATTTTATTCAATTTTTTTTAAATGTCCTCACATTTTCTTTTTCACTGTGAAGGTCTACAGTAAAGAAAAATAAATAAATAATAAAACATACATTGCTCTCTAAACTCACATGCCCTGACACAAACAGAGAATCTGTTGAGGATATTGCCAGAAGGTTAAAAATTTCAATAATAAAAACTTTGGATGAGTAGTTGAGAGTGAAGAGGTTTAAGCAGATTGCTTGAAAACTTTTCACCTTGAACACCAATGTTTCAAACTTAACTAACATCTCAGGTTTTGTTGATGAGAGGTAAAAAATTGTTAGTTGGAGTGAGGACTGCATACTAACACGACCATATAGAGACTACCGAGAATCAATTTTCACAGTGAAAAGAAAAACGTAACCCTATCAACCTCAGGAGGTCAACATAAATTAGCTAATTATATTTCCTATTCATTTTATATTAAATATGCAAATTTTTCTGATCTTTTCCTATTGAAAAATATAAAATAATTATCCAAATGAAAGCCCACTATTCTTTTAGAAAGAGTACAAATAATGTTGCTTTTATGAGTGTCACAGTTTAAGGCTACATTGTTTAGGAGAATGTGGAAATAATCACGCAGCAACATTTTTAACATTGAATCCTGAATTGTTTTAAATTAGACATTAAATAACAAATTACAACATTACGCATGTAGAGAGTCCCCATAAACCACAAATGACAACTTTTAATTTTTTCCGCATTCCATATTGTTTTCTGTTAAAACTGATCAAACAAATGTTGTGTAAATTACATCTTTCTTCAGGATTTTAAAATTTTATGATAGCAAATACGGACATGCACAGCCAGAGCATCTCAGCAGTGAAAAACTGGCAGCTAGACACCTTGAATGACATCTTACACAACCTTATACTCTCACTTTTTTGCCTGTCAAGTCCATTGTTACCTACAGTATTAGACAGCAGGGGCACTGCCTGAAAGAGGGCCACATCTTCAGGTTCAGCTAAGGAACAGAATAGCAAATCCTTAAGTCCTGTTCCAGTGCTGAGTTTGGCCAGTTTCATAAGGGTCTGTGGATTGTTCACAAACTTAGCACAGGCGGTGTATGGTTAAAAGAGCGGAAGTGCAAATCCAGATGTACGGGAGCAGAAAAGGATTCCTAAAGCTCAGAGCTAAGCTTGAAGCCAGACTCAGATAGTCTGGTAAGAACAGCTTAACATTATTTCATCATTAACTGCGCTATACCGACATTCACAGGCCTACATGGAATCTTTGAGGATTTAGAAAAGCTGCATGCATGTTAACAACAAACTTGGTCACGTTCAAATGCAAGAACGCTGGTTTAATTTAGTCAATTTTGCATTCGTGCATTAATTTGTTTATATTCAAATTACCATTATCATTACTTGTGCATAAAAATTCATGCCACTTCTTTTATACATCATCACCATCATAAAGTGGACTTGTCGTATCTATAGAGCCACTGACATTTTCTTTACCTAGATAAGGCCCGAAAAGCCAATGCTGTTAATTACATTAAATGCAGAAAGGGAGGAATTAAAAAATCATATCTTTTTAATTGTGATAAAAATTCCAGCCTCCTCTCTTTGCCTATTTGTGGCCAGGATGATTATAATATATATATATATATATATATATTATGCAAGAAGCCAAACAATGATTTTTGAATCTATTGACATTTATTAGTATCTCCATTCCCCATTGTGCATCTGCTCTTCAGCGCACCTTCTTATAACATATGCACATAGTGGTTTGTATTCAGATCAGATGTTCGTTAAATAATTTAATCTTACAGGTGTATGCCCAGTGAGGTAGGTAAATCATGTAATTTTCCTTTTTATTATTCTCCGCACAAAGTGCCATTGGTTAGGAACCTTGGAAAGGCCTGCTTATGTTAACCAAACCAAGACACAATACATCAATCCTTTGGAAATATATTCATGGACTACACATGGGACCACCCGGTATCCATATTGTGAAGCAATGTCATTGTGAGTGCCACAAACAAGGTTTAACAATCATCTCTTTTTGGAAGATTGAATTGCTTGATGTGTGTAATTATGGGAGGAGTTGTGCAGATTTTCAAGAAGACTTGCCTTTGAACCAAGCCTAGCCCCAACACAAGCATTTTGTCTTCTTTACCTGTAGATATAAATGTAAAATAGATGCATGCTTTGTTTCGATACTATTTTTAGTATTGATGCCTCATTCTTCTAGTCACAATGTTGGTTATATATTCAGTATTACTCAAAATGAATAAAGACAGCCAAATCAAACAAATATTAGACAAACCTACAATAATTAGATATGTTAAATATGCCACCTACTGTAATATGAAGTGTGACCTTACCCGTACCCCTCCTCAATAGCAATTAAAGCGTTTTGCAAGGCAATATGAACACATTGTGCTTATTTTGTATGCAAGTACATAGTAGTTAATATAAAGTAATTTAGTATGTGACCAAGTAAAGCAATTAGTTACTCTTTTAAGGAGTAATGTAATATTGTCGTGCATTACTTTTAAAGGGTAACTTTCCCCAACACTGCCCAAAATTATATGTGCTGGAATTAAAGGATTTAGCTTTCTGCCCAAATGAGACCCCTGTAATGACTTTACCTGCTCATTCTTGTGTAAACTAAACGAAAAAGCAAAAATGATCCCTGCTTATCCTGGCATATCCTATCATTAAGTCTGGCTTTGGTTCACCTAATTAGTGTATCAAGTGCTTCAAGTGAGACGCCACTGTAGGACCCGTATACACACTTGGAACGCCAATAATCTTCAAATAATAAGGTTTTATGTTTTTTTTCAATGCATGTAGTGAATCTATATTGTGTTTAAATATGTACTGGCGAGTAAGAAGAGGATTCTTCATTCTCTGTAAGACAATGACCCTGTTGGCAAATGTTACCCAATTACAGAGAAGAACCACTGACTGTCTGAAGTGCTGCAAAATGGAAGCTTGCAGTGGTTCCAGAAAGTCTAGGATTGAAGTAAAAATAAGCTCTAATAAGACCTAATATAGATATATTAAAATGGCATGTATGTTTGGAGATGTCCAGGAGCAGCACAATATCAATAAATGTTTATTTTAATCAATGTAGTTTACAAAAAAATTAATTATTAAAAAAAAGTAAATTAAATAAAGAATTATACCTCTATTCATTTTTATTCTAAAAAAGTAGACTAAATACAAAGTTCTAAATACATTACATTTTTTAAATATATTAAGATATAAAAAGTTATTTTAAAAAGCAATAATATTTAATAATATCTGTTTTACTGTATTTTTGATCAAATAAATGCGGCCTTTGTGAACATAAAAGACTTAATCTTAAAGAAGACCATTGCAGAAGAACAGAAGAATGCCCTTTAGATAACATTAGCATTTGTTCTTTTGGTATAATTCTTGCCACCCCAACCCAGACCTGACTAATTTTCAAACCCTGCTTACGGCCATTACCAGAGCTACAGTGTTGTAAAAGGGATTTAGAGTGGATTTAGAAAGCATAAGCTTAACCTCAATTCTGAAACGCACTGGCCTCATATTAGCAAGGATTGACACTAATCTAAGCACTGTGAATTTACTCCATGGGGAGTGTAATGCGAACAATTTCCTATAAAATATCTCTAAACATATCTGCTCGTGTTTTCACTCATAGTTTGGCACACAAATATTTTGACTTTTACTCAGCAGATCAGCATTCTGGGGTTAAAGGACCAACCTACAGCAAGAATATGTTGGGTTGGTGTTCGAAAATTACAAATTAGCACGCTACTGCCTGTAAAGCTCCCTGCTGCCTTTCTCTCTCAGGGATTCTAATCCAGCGTTTAAAATTCACAGCCATTCATAGCGTTCCCGACAGAAAGAGAGCCGGGTGGAGGTGTGAGAGGCAGCCAGGCCCAGCAGAACAAATGAAGCTGGAGCCACAGTGAAAAACCAACAAAGGCTGTGGGGAATACACTGTGTGTGAGCACAGCAAAAAAACATCTCATCAGACTCCACTGCAACAGTCATGCTTATTATATGCGCTCTGCAAACCTGTTAATACTGAATTTATGCTATTTTTTTCAATATCTAATGCCATGGGGACACACATTTAAAACCAATCCAATCAAGGGGCCCACATTTGCTACACGATCAATTGCACATGGAGTGAAAAGAGTGACTTACAAAACACTGAGAAAAAAAGTTCATTAAATTAGACTGGGGGTGAACAAGAAAAGAAAAAAGACATGCACTGATATGTCAATGGTTGTATCACTATCAGCAGGCAAATGTAGCTTTTCATTATCTATATCTGCCCAATGATATATTTAGTGTAGGTCAGTAAATAATAGATAAATGTACTAGGGACACAATGGTTTATATTTGACACACAGTAGCAATCATTCAAATGAAATAAAATATTTCTGGATAAGAACAATTGTAATAGTAGTATAGCATTCAACTGTACATGATTTTTGCTATCTGGTCTTATGAAATAAACATACCTTTTTTTTGCAAGATATGTACCAATAAGTACATATCACGGCAGTTTTGAAAAGAAACAATCACTAGAGGCGGTAAAACTCTGACATCTTGTGTTCCTTTTGACACAAATTTTCTGAGTTTCGATTAATAAAGCGTCATTTTTACACAATTACTTTAAGAATATCATATTACGACTCCAAAACGGTATATGCTGGGAGATTTGAAAACCGATGCTTTTGAATGTTAGCATCACACATATCTATAGCTGTAGGTTTGTTCGATAGCTCACAGAGTGCAGAGATGTACTTAAGAGAAAAGGAGCTCTGGTTTGAATCCTGTGTGACTTCAGTTCAACAAAACAGTTCAAATCTGTGAAAAAGGAAGTTGAAATGCTATGGAAAATGTATATCAGTTTTGCATTTGTTAATACTATCGGTAGGTTTAGGGTTGGATTTGATGTGGGGCATATTTCCAACATGATAGAGCATTAACTTTTAGCAACAGTCCACAGAAGAGAGAGAAATATAGAAAGTATATTTTTGAAAATATAGATTGATATGTTATTAACAGCCAATATTGGCTTGAAAAGTTAAAGCATAAACACTAAATATATAAGAGCTACAGGAAAAAAATATTACTAGAAAACAAGGTAAAAATACTGATCTTTTGCAGTTCAGGTACATTGACTGATAATTTTCCATTGTAGCTCTAGGAATGGCAAAAAAAAAAAAAGATTTATTGGAAAAATAGCAGTCATTCTTAAAGGGATAGTTTACCAAAAATATGAAAATTCTACCATATACTCAACCAGATGTCTATTGCAGACCTGCTCACAGATATTTAAGGCATTTTTGTTTTGAGCACCATTGACTTGTGTATTGTCACGAGCCGCACCTTTGTGGCTCTTCCCGGAACTCAGCAGCGGGATCCATCGCCCCAATTTTTAGTTCCTACCCGGACCGTTTTCACCCACGCACCTTGGTTCCTTCCGCTCACAGGTGTTTTGCATTTCACAGACTATTTAAGCGGGGCTT
>JAUCMU010000143.1:15853321-15863459 GCA_032275025.1 Enteromius treurensis
ATCTGTCATCTACGTTCTATTACAAATAAAATATTGACATTTGCCATCTCCACATCATTGCATTTAGTTTTTATTCACAATTTGTTTAGTGTCCCAACTTTTTTGGAATCCGGTTTGTATTATCACTGCATGTCTGTGAACAGCCAAGGTGTGTTAAAGAACTAAAAAGTCACGAATGTCCAAAATAACATTGCACCCATTGCATTGTAAAAATATGTACCTTTGAGTTTTGCAATCAATTCCTAATCTTACAAAGACCCGCCTTTTACCTTTTTGTATTGAATTTCCACTCAGAGATACACATTACTGGATGAAAAATAGTCAATTCACCTTGACTGCAAAGGTAAAAGTTCCTTTCATCACAATATTCTCCTGGATCTAGATGTAGGCAAAACATGCCTATTTACAAAAACATGATCAATTGGACGGTATATTTAAAGGGATAGTTCGCCCAAAAATGTAAATTCATCCTCATGTTGTTCCAAACTCTTAATCTCTTTGTTCATCTTCAGAACACAAATTAAGATATTTAAGATATCCGAGAGCTTTCTGTCCCTGTATGGCACGTTCAAGGCCCAGAATCGTAGTAAGGACATCTTTAAAATAGTCCAGCACATGAATGATTTAACCCCTAATTTTATGAAGCTACAAAACAAATTATGAGTGAAAAGACTTCATTCAACAATTTACGAGAGTATCACAATCCATACGTCTGCTTGTAAACAAGGTACAGAAAGCTTTTAGATTTCATCAAAAATATTTTAATTTGAACAAAATGAACAAAGGTTTTGTTTGGAATGACATAAGGGTGAGTAATTAATAACAGAATTTTAAATTCTGGGTGAACTATCCCTTTAGTGTGTTCTGTAGCCGGTACCCACAAGTGTTCCTCCTCCCTCGTTTACTAGATAACAGCAAAAAGCGCCAGTAAGAGTGTTTTCTGCGATAGTGCTTCACAATTGTTTGCAAAATCGCACACGTTCTCAAACAGCACATAAAGCGGAGCTGTCACAACACCTTTTTCAGTGTGGTCTTGGGATCAGTAGACCAAGGAATCTGAAGCAGCTAGCCATTTTCACCGTTACATCATCAGCACTGTTATGTGAGCCTCGTTTTGTCTCTGTAAGCGCTTTTCTATTCAGCAAGAAAGCATTCAGTTTCTCTCGCTGACATTCAGGACCAAGGTGCTGATTGTGTGTCTGTGGCTTGTGTAATCTTCAAATTCTATGTGCTTTTATTATTATCACTGATTGCTGTGATGTCTTCGGTGGAGATGACGTGGGTGTGCTGTTAGGGCAGTTTGAATGAGAGTCTGAATGAAAATCTGGTTTACGGCACAAAAGGCACTTTTTAGCAGGTTTCAGATTTTTTGGCTAACGTGGATGTAGTTTAAACATGACTTCAAAATGTGGCCATACAGGTTTAAATGCAAGGTTGCGCATATATGACTTTAATGGCACCTGTTGAAGCAGATTTCCTCATAATTGCATTGCATTCAATGACTTTCGTGGGAAGAAAAGGGTTTTAGATGCCGTCATCTAATTACTAGCTGCGGCTCAAGTTCGATCACCAGTCTTTATCCTTCAGTAAAGCTACTTTTAACACAACCCAAGTAAACTGCATGTTGCATTGTAATAGCCTCTCCATTTAAAAATCACATATTTTTGACTTTGCTGAAGTGCACCAATGTGCTTTTCTTCTTAGATGTTTTTATCCTTTTTCTTGCCAGAAAAAAAAGATCAACAGCGTCTCTTAGTGGACATTCAGAATATTTCAGCAGGCCACTGCCATATTTCATAAGATATGCTGTGTAATCTATACCTGAGAGACCAGGGTGCCCCATCAATCATTTTTAAATGATATTTTGTACACACTGGCAGTGTAACTTTTGCCTTTCTAGTATGTAATGACAGTAACTCAGAATACCTATAAATTTTCTTGACATCACTATAGGAGTCTTCACTTCTTCACTGAATATTAATCAATTAACTATTAACTTACAAAAATGAAATTGTTTCTGAATTACAAAGAGAGAGAGAGAGAGAGAGAGAGAGAGAGAGCTTGACAGATGCTTGGCTGTTATTGCAGTGCATTGTTAAACATTACACTGCTATTTTTTAGACCACAGATATTTTTTAAGTGTGAAGCCACAAGGTGGTGCTAGGGGGTCTGAGAATATTCAATATAGATATGCAATATCGTATAACAGCAATGGGGGGGGGGGGGCTTAAATCGTTTAAAAACCTGTTGATTCAGACAACTGATAAACTAATGAATTCAAAGAGGAGCTCTGTTAATTCTTGAGAGTTGGTTAATCATTATGCTGTGAGAGAAGCAGGAATTACAGTAATAAACAGGAAACCCAAACCACCTGTTATGAGTGACTTATTGACGGTTTTGAACAAACAGCAGAATGATAAATTAAAGACAAACACTAAAAGAAAACCACAACCTGGGACCTGTTCCATAAAACGTAAGCCAGGTTTATTTCAGTTAGTCTGGCTTATTGCCAATTAATTTGCTTTGAAATAAGTCAGACTATCTGCCATAAGCCTGGCTTGTTTGGTAAACTTGTTTTATGGAACAGGCCCCTGGTCACAAAAAAAGATGTACCCATGCGCACTTTTTGTGCAACACTGTTTTACGTCCCTTTACTGCACATCTCTCCACAGTGTCAGAGTTCTGACACCTCTGACACATCAGAGTAACTGCCTCTAGTGTTCATTTCTTTTGAAAACTGCAGTGATATGTACTTGTTGGTACATATTTCAGGTCTTGCTGAAAAATGCACCCAGGTATATTTATGCCATGAGAACAGGTAGGAAAAACACCTGATGATCTGTACATACAGTACTTTACTGATTGATCCCTGATATGGTTAGTTATACTGCTCACGATGACTAGACTACTGAATCCTTCGGAATACTGACTGCCAATTTTGTTTAATTAATATTAAATGTTATATTACTGAAATTTGAAGTAAACTGCAAGTCAACATTTCACAAGGGGCAATTAACAATAAAAAAAAAATGAGTTATACAATATATTTTCTGTATGCTCACATAATTATGTTATATTATAAAACATTGAGACATTAAATTAAGATATATTTTGCATAATATAAATGTAGCTGCAGTGTTGCTGACACAGTGTGGCCACAAGGGGGCAGAGTTTCACCATAATTCACCACTTCTAATAGTAAGAGTAAGAGTACAATGATATACTATTATTACTTTTAAATTATTATTATTATTGTTATTAATCAAATATGTTTCTTTAAAGTAACTGATAGTGCTTAACAGTGATTAGATTTTTTTAATAATCTAGATACTAGGAAGAAAACAGAGTAAAAGGCAGACCTGAAACGCATTGGAGGCCTGTAGATTTTAAAGCAAACACAGTGTGAATATGGAGTAAAGTAATTAGAAACTCACCCATATGCTTCCTGAGCTGACTCTTTGCCCTCTGTCTGATCCCTTCACAGGGGAACTCAATACCACGTGTCCTGAGGGGAGAGAAAGAGAGAGGGAATCAATAGAGATCCAGATCATGTCCTAATGCCTGCCGCAAGCCAAACCTAGAGTCACAGAGTTCAGTGGGGAATCTTTACCCATCCTGACGGTTTATCTACATCTGTACATGGCTCACACACAGTGTCAGCTCACACATAGCCTCAAAGAAAGCAATGTTCCTTGGCATCTTGGCATGACAACTGTGGCATACCTCAAATGTTTGGAACTGTGGCTTTAAATGAAAGAGTATACATGAGAGTGTATAATGTATAATGACAAGATTAAACACTCAATTTTCAGCTAACAGCATTTAATTACTGAATGGAGATAAGTCGTTGCCTAGATCAGCTCATTTTGAATTTGATTTTCATAATCGACAACAATCGCTAGAAATTAAGTGTCTTCAACTAAGAAAGCCAGGGGCGACAGCAGCAAGGAACCAAAACTCCATCTGTGAAAAATGGAGAGAAAAAAACCTTAGGAGAAACTGGCCAGATGAAACTAGCGCTTAATTTCCATTTCAATTTAGAATGCATCCATGTCAGATTGTGTAAAGGATTTATTGAGTTTATGTGTGTCTGTGTGTGAGCTGATCATGAGTATATAAGTATCAGTCATGTGACTGATCGCTTTAGAGCCACAGGTGCTGATTGGCTGACGACATCACAACTCCAAAAAATATAAATAAAAATGTTCAGATTACTGTTTTGTTTATTTGTCTCTCATAACTGAATTTGTTTGTTCAAAAATATATAAAGAGCAGTGAGACTGTGAAATATTACACGTTTTCATTTTCTATTTGAATCCATTTAAAAATGAAATTTAATCCCATGATGCAAAGCTGAAGTTTCACCACCATTACTCCTTTCTTTGCTGACACATTCTTTCAGAAATCTTTCTTATATGATGATTTACTGCTCAAGTAACATTTAATAGTATTATTATTATTATTATCAACATCAACAACACCTGTGCTGCTTAATATTGTTGTGGAAACAATGATTAACTTTTTCAGGATACTTTGATGAATCTAAAGATAAAAATAGCAAATATATTAACATATAAAAGGTTTATAGTATTATAAATGTCTTTACTGGCACACTATAATATATAATATTTATTAAAATACAAAATACATAAAAATGCAAACACATGCAGTATATATTTTACATTAACATGTAGCCTATATATTTATATAATTTATATTATATAAATATATTTGATGTATAAACATGCATGTATTTACGTATATACACATCATACAATAAACACACATATATTATGTAAACAAAGAAATATTTTGGGTGCAATTAATGATAAAACAGCCCTAGTTTAAATATGTCTTTGCTGTATAAACAATATTTTATAATAATAATAATAATAATAATAATAATGTTAGAATATAGAATATAGAATGGCAGTTGCCATCAGTAGAGAAAAACATATATACAGTATATACACACACACACACAAGTGTATATATAGCCATTTTATTTTGTGTATTATTAATACGTAAACTTTGTGGAAGACAATGAGCATCCAAAATATAAATAAAATAATAATTAAAAAAAAACATTCAAATTCATTCTCAATTCATTCACACCTCAAAAGTTCACCACAGTCTTTTTGTATCAGCTCTGATTTTTTTATTGGTATTCTTGTTCCATGATCACAGTTGATGCTCTCAGCTAGCAGTGAGTCAGCTGTGGATTAACCTCAGCAGAGGGACATGAACTGAGTTTGGCAGTGCTAAAGGTCTTTGAATCTGTGGCAGGGAGCATCACACTGGCTCTAGATCAGCGGTTATTTGACCTGTTGTGGCCTTCAGCTCAGTGCGTGTCCCCTGGGGTTGTTCAGCAGGAGGATGTGTTCAGGAGCATGGATGTGTTTGTAGAGTATCGAGTAGAGGTGAGCAGGGGTCACTTCCCTCTCTCCCCCAACACTGTGAGCTGCATTAAGGGGAGAACAGATGGGAATGAGGTGAGCCAGTGTGTGTCACTGCCAGACAGCTAATAAAATACCCTCTGAATAACAGAGAGAGACACAGAAGAAAAAGGGAGAAAGTCACACTTACCTCTTGAAGGTGAACACGTGCTGTGATTAGGTCATCTTGTCTAAAGGTTTAAAATGATCAGTTTCCAGGTATAACCTTGTACATGCACACAAATACAAATATGGACACTCAAGGATGTGGGACTGCTAATGTTGGGTCTGAGTAACAGGCCACTCACTGCATTAACATTTACCTTTGTGTATTGCATTAAGACATTTCTCTTCTAAAAAGTTAATTGAATCAGCAGCTGGAATTCTGATATTAGATTAGAAAAACATGCAGACTACTTATAATAAAGTGTATCAAGATTGTACTAAAGTTTAAGTAGCTGTGTAACAAACTTGTGTAAAAGAAGCTGCCTGTTATATCTACTTAATTACAAACAGTAATTACAAGCTGTTTCATAACTTAGGGTACATTATAAGTACATTTTATTCCATGTAAGTACAATGGCTACTATGAAGTACCTTATTGGGTAATTACTCTGTTGTCACGCCCGCACCCAGTTCAGTTACTTTCACCCGATCTTAGTCACCTGATAATTGATTGCTCTCACCTGTGCTCACTCACCTACACCACATATAAACCCCAGTCACCAGTAGATCAGCAGCTGAGCTCGAGGTAACAACTCCAAATCTACTCACCTCTTGTTTTACCTCCAGTGCTTCCATGGACTATAACCTGATGACTTTGCCTACCACAGCCATACTTACCTGCACCTCAGACCTCTAATCCTGAGAACCTACCATCCGTAAGATCATTCATTCCCTGTATACTCACCTGCTTACTTACCTGTGTTTGAAGGGGCAGAAGTAGTTTGCGATCTGAAGATCGCTCAAAGAATGGAGTATGACCTGAAAAGGATATTGACTTTGATTACCTGTCCCGATCCTGAGTTGAAGTTATTGTGAGTTCATGTTTAAATAAACTCCTGTTCTATTTAACTTAATTCCTGTCTGCCTGTCTGGTTACTGAGCATTACAGAAGCTCAGCCCAAAACCGAATATCTACTACCAGCATGGATGAACAAGTTCCAGATGACACTCAAGGTTGCTCAGGTGATCCTCCAAGCCATCGAGGAAATTAGAATTCTTCCTCCCACTACCAGCCCTGTTTGCCAACCGTCACAATACTCGGGTGAGAACACTGGAAAAGTGCTGCAGTGGGCGGAAGCACTCTGGACGGGTGAAAGTTTACATCCGTCGTAATTGGAGAATTTCCTCAAACACTTTCGGGAGGTTTTCAAACACAACCTTACCTTTGTTCAAGAGGAGCTCTTACAGCTCAAACGAGGTGACATATCCATCCATGAATATATGCTTCATTTCCATACTCTTGCATTGACCAGTGGCTGGAATGATTCAGCATTGTTAGCGGTATTTCGACGAGGGCTGCGCTCAGAGATTCAAACGCAGATGGCTTAAATTGTTAATCAAAAAAATAGCTAGTGTATCACACCATCTCTCTTCTTGCACTTCCTCATTGGAATCCAAGCCAAAGGAAAACCACATCCCTGGAGCTTAGCCCATGCAAACCGACACATTTCACCAACACAATCCAGTGACTGAATGGAAGTCCGGTGAGATTTTAAAATAGAGCGATCAATGTAAAACTGACTGTTTGTTACCTTGTGCCAGAATCACGACTCCTGAACTGAGCTGTTTCTCCACAACTATTAAAAGACTGCTAAAGTGACATCCATTCCACCAGAGTACTGCTCTTACCTTGATGTTTTCAGCAAACAGGCTGCTACCCATTTACCTCCCAATCAACAATGGGATTGTGCTTTTGGTCTACAACCTGATGCCAGTCTTCATAGGGGTCGAGTGTATCCCCTACTCTTACCTGAAAGACAAGCTATGGAGGAGTATGTTAAAAGAAGCACTTCAGCAAGGGTTCATCAAAAATGGAAAAGAAAGACCGAGGACTTCGACCATGCATTTATTTTCGGGTACTTCACAGTCAAACAGTAAAAGTTGCCTATCCTTTGCCCCTGATTCCAGCAACCTTGCAGGAGTTAAGACAGGCCCAAATCTACAGCAAATTCGATTCACGGAGTGCCTACAACTTGATCCGTATACGACGTGGTGATGAATGGAAGGCCTTTGTTACTCCTACTGGGCACTATGAGTATCAGGTGATGCCGTATGGCCTTGCTAACTCACCTTCCATATTCCAGAAATTTATGAATGAGGTGTTTAGAGACATGCTACACAGATTCGCAATCATCTACATTGATGATATTTTAGTGTACTCACCAGATCTAACCACTCACCTAAACCACGTCCTACAGGTCCTCCAGCGGAGAAATGTGAATTCCATCTAACCAAAGTACAATTCCTGGGGTATGTAATCTCTTGGCAGGAATATCTATGGAGGAAACCAAGGTGAAAGCGGTGCTGCAATGGCCAGAGTCAACCACCACCAAGGCCCTACAATGATTTCTGGGGTTTGCAAATTTCTTTCATCGATTTATAGCTGGCTACAGTGTGATCTCTGCCCCACTCACTGCATTGCTTTGTGGAGGAAAAAAGGTGTTGAATTGGACCCCTGAAGCCATCCACATCGACCATTCATTGTAGAAGTAGACGCTGCCACCTTAGGGTTGGGAGCTACTCTTTCTCAGTACCAAGGCTCACCCCCAGTGCTACATCCCTGTGCCTATTTTTCAAAGAAATTGTCACCAGCAGAACAGAATTATGATGGAGGCAACCGAGAATTACTGGCCATAAAGTTAGCACTTGATGAATGGAGGCACTGGCTGGAAGGGGCAAACCATCCTTTTGAAGTCATAACAGACCACAAGAAATTGCAGTCTCTGTGTGAAGCCAAGTGCTTAAACCCCAGACAAGCAAGGTGGACCTATATTAAGTATCGGATGCGGTTGCCCCACCGCCGGGAGTCTCTCTGACCTGATAAAAGCTGTCTCAGCTTTTATTAACCCTTTCAGCGGTTAATTTCGAATATTCCAGCTGTCCCCCCAGATTGAGTTTTTTTTACTGTTTCCATGGTGACGCGTCTTGCTTGTCACGTGACACACCGTGAGCGCAATACTGCTGTAAGACAGATGGATCGCTTTTATTTAGTTATTTCTTTTTTATTTCAAATATTCACAAACTTGCTTACCGTGTCATGAACAGTCTGATATTCCGATTCACAAATATATGTAAATAAGTGTGTTTTGTCGTTTAAAAACCTTTAGAAGTTATCTTTATCGTGATGTCTAACATGAGATCGGCGCCGCCATATTTGTTCGTGCTGCAGTTCAGAGAGTCCCATCAGTCGGATTTACAGCACATAAATTCATCAATTTCTCCTGAAATACTGTACATGCAAGTAAGTGGCTGGTGAACTGAGTAAAGAATAGAGTGAACTTTATAGCTACTTACACTATGTTTATCTGATATGAATAAAACACATCGGCAAATGAAATTTGAATGGGTTGTTATTGTTCTATTGACGTCTTTGTGTATTTTGCAAGCTCTAAATGTATTGTTTCGCTAATGCTTGTGTGTATTTAAATGTCAGAAACCTAAAATATGCATTATGTGGTAACACTGAATAATTGTGATAATATGAGAAGCACAGTGCACGCATCTCTCTGGCTCAGCACCAGCAAACGCACAAAAGCTCGGTTTAAATTTGGCAGTTATGCAACGTCACCAAACATTCTAAATATGTGGGACCGTACTCCCAGGGGCATGAAACAAAAAAATCCCATAAGTGGGACCATATCGCTCAAAAAGGTTAACCCCATAAGGTCACAATCCAGGTATCCTGGACATATTTCCTCCCTTCAAATAAATTAATAACTTCAAAAAAAAAGAGATACAAAGAAAATAGTTTTTTTCCCCTGTTAGCTGACACCTAGTGAAATCAAAAGAACCTTTCTGCACGACCTGGAACCAAACAGATCTTAAATAACAAAAAAAAAAAGCATGGTAAAAATTAATCAAAATGTAACTTTTTTATTTGTGTTTATTACCAAATATGAATAAAACGCAACAACAATATAAATAATTCCACCCATGTGTTAAAACATAGGGTATTTACTGTCAAATGAGATAATTTTTATGAATTCACTCCAATGTATGTGATAATGGCACTATTTTAAATTCATGAATGCCAAAATCTGTAAAAAAAAACGAAATATGCCTAATATTGTCACAATCGGGCTGAGAGACAAGGCGAGAAAGTGAGCAGATTCAATTGCAGATTGTTTATTTAAAGGCAGAGTAACACAGGCAGAGTCGATCATCAGCAAAACAGCGTTATCAGAAGCATAGACAGAAGAGAGAGTCAAAGTCCGTGCGTTGGTCGAGCGAGGAGTAAACAGAGTCCGAGGGGCAATGCAAACGCAATAATCCAAACACGAGCAGAGGTTGGCATTGATAAATCCAAATAGACAGTAGAAACAAGGAAACACCGGTGGAAAATCAAGACAAATCGACAGTGCAATGGACCGTGGAGACAGACAAACACTTCCGGGTTATATACACATAAAACTAGGTCAGTGGGAGGAGACTAGACATGAGTGGCTATGGCAACATACAAGGGGGGCGGAGACATCAAT
>JAUCMU010000143.1:15872953-15890187 GCA_032275025.1 Enteromius treurensis
AAAAGCTCAAAGGCAAATCAGTCTCTCTGGCGAGTTCCCATATGTAACGTCGAAGTGATTCGACTGAAAGGGTAACAGCAATATGTGACAGAACAGTACTACTGATAAGCTTTTGTTCAATCAAATGAAAAAGAAAAAAACAGACAGCCCATTGAATATTAAAAATACTTTGTGTATAGGCTGTATACAATGATTTTGCAATGTCTGTGATATTTGGAGGCTCAGCAAATATTGCTACATGCAAATAAGGTTTTTTTGTTTTTTTATAATTTGACAATAATATTAAACAAAGTGTCTAAAGTCATTAGAACTAAGAGAAAGAGTAAGATCTGTTTCTAAAAGATAATGGCTGTGATTTATTACTCCTCTGCTCAATTATACCCAAAATCTAACTTTCAAAGGATGGCGTATCACTTAAGCCCTCTAAGTGGTCAGCGTGCATAAGAGAGTGGTTCAGAAAGTGCTGTGAGGGTGTTGGAGAGGACTCTGAGTGATGCTGGAGGAGGAGGAGGAGGAGATGTCCTTCCTTTTGAATTATTCACTCCATCACTGTAATGCATCTCCCTTCACATCGAGAGTTCTTATTTCAAGAATGCATTTACTCTCTACTGCTCCAGATGTGGCTGAGAGCTTGAGTTGGAAAAATATGACCAATGGGATTCCCGCATATACTGTATGTGTGTTGCTCTCAGTACAATTTAAGAATTAATATAAAAGTCTGGCTAAAATGTTTCTCCTTCTGTAACCTACTTTATGTACAATTCAATTACTTCTCTCAGGACGCTCAGATCATCCAGCATGAGATAAGTGCACTGTAGGGGTGTATATTAAAGAAGCTAATGCCCGGAATTTGAAATGGCCTACAAAAGCATTCATTTAATGTTGCTATGGAGACTTGTGGTCACATGATGAATACATAATGCATTTTTAGTAGAAAACTGTCCAATACCAGATGTTCTGTATGGTAAATAAGTTATTGGTGGATTATTTAGGCCAAATGTCCCTCGACTAAGCTCAGCCTCTTCAGATAGCTTGAGAACGTTCTATCAAAATAGAAGTATTTTCGGTTACACTTTATTTTGCGTCAACTTTAGACATTCTACTAAGTAACTTTATATCTACATGTCAACTAATTCTCATTAATTTGCGACTACATGTCTACAAACTCTCAGAGTAGACTGTTAGGGTGTATTTAGGCTTGGAACACAGGTACAATACATGAACCCTGGCACATTTTATTATGTTGATATAGGTACATGTTGCTATTTTTTTAAAACATTGCTTCAGGCACGTATTGCAACGGTTCAGAATTCAAATATCCAGGGACTGTCGCTTAAAGTTAATGCTCTATCATGTTATTTTGTACTGAAGAAAGAAAGTCATACCAGTTCAAAACAACAATGAGAAGCAAATTTTGCTGCATCAGCAGTAAAAAAAAAAAAAAAAAAAAAAAAAACGGTTAAACCAAATACTGATTGCACACAAATTGCAAGCTAATGAGAGAAAATTAAGAGGGGCACATTGTTTGATGTGTAAAGCTTAGGATACTATGAAGGGCTTTGCTCCAGATGGTCATTGTGCTCAGTTTTTTTTTTCTTGATTAGGAATGATAAGATCGCATCTGCTGGTGGACAGGGACAGAGAGAGAGGGGCCTAACAAGACTTTCCCCCACAGCCCCTTCGCAGCTGCACACAATACACCGCCGATTAAGACCCCCTGACTAGATGATGGATGAATCCATAAGACAACATCATACATCGAATATTTTTAAACATTCATGATTGCATTAGTTTATTACACACCCTAAAATGGAGAATAAATGTCAGATTGTGAGTGAGAAAAATAACAAACAAACCACTAAATAAATAATATTATTTTAGCTCAAACCTGCCAGTTAATAATTTGCAAATATACATAACCGAGCCTCATTTTGCATGTAACAGATTATCCAAAATTGTGTAATGAACCACATAATTTCATAGTGAAAGTTACTATCAGTTCAGCTAATTAGCACATGTGCTCATACAGAGTGCTGGGAGGAAGCAGCAAAATTATGATCTTATGGCACATAGCCGGTTGTGTGACTGAGAAACATTATTCCCACGGGACAGCGAAGCCTGGCTGCAATCCAGAATATATACTTTATTCACACCCGCCATGAGCAACTCTGTAGACAGGTCTGATCAGTCTTAAAAAGTGCAATAATATTTCACAATTTCCTGGAAATCACCTGTCAGAACTGTGCCACTGTTTCTGGTGTTCATTTAGTTACAATGAGTGTTATGTTCCAAACCCTTTTTTGATTTTTTTTTTTTTTACTTTCTTGATTATTGGTATGAATTTGTTGCTGTTTCTGTTTGTAACTTTTTAGTTTGTTTTTTTTTCTTTTGTTAATGAGCTAGTTTTGATAATGATTAACCTCAAAGTATACAGGCATCAGTGACTAAAATGTTGCAATCAAACATGAAAATTATAACTAAAAGTACTGTTAAAGTTTCATTGCTGTCATTTAAAATGGAACAATATATTCAAGATAAGGATTTTCTTTTTCATAGGTTGCGATTTGAGATTTGAGAAAAAGATTTGAGAGATTTGAGAACAAGTTTGAGATTACATTTAAGTGCAAATAAAACGTATCCATAGTTATGTAGTTCTATTTAAAATATTTACAAATATATTTTTATATTCGTAAAAATATATACAAATACATTCAGAATTGTAAAATATTAGGCAGCTTGTGTGTTTCCAACACTGATAATAATAAGAAATATTTCTTAAGCATTGCACTATTATAAAAATGTTGTTATTATATATATATAAATATATATATATATATATATATATATATACACACATATACATACACACACACACGTTTTTTGGGATTTATGGGGTCTCTCCATAGGTGTAATGGTGTACTGTACAGACTATATGTGGTATTGCCCTACACCTAAACCTACCCCTTGCAGGAAACTACAGGCATTTTTAGATAAAAAGATATTTAGATATTTTTAAACCTTTTGAATTACGGCGACACTGAAAATGTCCTCATAAATCACCTTCATATTGTAATACCTATGTCATACCCATGTCGCAAATTTGTGTCCTCATAAACATGCACACACACACACACATCATCTTTCACAATATTACTGTTTTCACTGTATTTTAGAAAATAAATTCCACCTTGATGAGCATAAGTGACTTCATATAATATTTATACAAGTGTAAATATTTTAAAATCTTACCAACCACCATATGATTTTTCTATTTTTGTTTATGTACAACAGCTTTGTCTCCTGAACAAGAGATCTACCCAGCTATATTCACTGTACTTTACAGATCAACTGTTCTAAGGATTGATACATAATGTCCATACCTTTAGGTGCATCTAGATGCAAAGCAATGCAACTTTTTCTATGACTGTTGGCCACAATTTCAATTTCTGCATGAAATCTAATACCACATACAAGTTAACAGCCCAAAGTGACACAAAATGGTCATATGTACCACGAAAGGGACACTTTAAAGTAAAAAAAAAAAAGATTTGTAACAGTGCAGATGTAAGTCTATGTGTGCCATCTGGCAGTCCCAGGTGTGGTAAAGTGCAGCAGTGTACGCTTTGTTTAGACTGCAGTAAATCTTCTACAGTACAACAGCCCGAACCGAGTCTTTATACATGCATGCAGTAATGGATTGGCCATGCGTTGAATAACGTCTGCTGGCCACACTTCTCATAGGACATCTTTGTCCCACATAGGTTGACAAACAAGTGGAACGTGTGAGGGGAACAAAACCACACACACATACAATCCCAAAAGAGGCCCAGTGTCTGTGATAAAGGTCTTTCATGGCCAATTAAAGCAGCTCGACTTTCCACCTCAATAACATCTAAGCATCTATTAGCAGCTAGCCCCTCCCGCACACACACACGCGCGGCTGCTCTGTCGCGCTCCCGCTGAGCTCAGCTCATTGACTGTATGATTAGGTCATATCGTTCTCATCTGTCTCTGAGAACAATGAAACAACAGCCAAGAGCATGAAGGGCCAAAGTCTGCCCTATCTACTCTCCAACAAACTAAATCACTGCTGGTTGATTACAATAGAGTCTGAACGTGCACCAGGGTTACAAAGGCCAAAATCTGAAAGTTAAGATCAAAAGACCTAATCTATAGGGCAAAGTTTCAGTTATTATATAGACATTAAATGTAATTCACAAACCATAACTTCCAGCTAAACTCACAATAAAGGTAATTTGTTGGCATGTATGGCTCCATTAAGAACCTTTAACATCCATCGAACCTTTTCCTTACAAAAACATTTTATACACTTTTAAAAAATACCCCAAATCTCTTAGTGAGAGTTCTTGAAAGAACCATGACTTTCTGAGTGAGAAGAAAAGATTTAACCAATATAAAGATCCTTTTTATAAATGGAAATGTTAAAGGTTCTTCATGGATCCAACAAATCCAATAAAAGCCTTAAAACGTTTTTATGGAGATAGAATTGTTTCGTGATTTCAAACACATATATTATGATCTACTAACATGAATTTTATTTACAAATAAGTCCAATTAGACTTGCAAAAAACAAAAAAAAACGTACTCACAAATATTTATTTTATTCTACAAACACAACTTTGCCTGGCATTTATATGTAAATATAAATATATAGGTGAATATAGCCAGTAATTTTACTCCGAAATGTGCGTTACACATACATCTTACATACGTTTATGTGTGCAGTAAAAAATAGGTTATTTAAATGTTCATCACTCTAAAAGTGTTTATTTAAAAAAAAAACAGAAATGTATAATTTATGGCATCACTAAAAATAAATAAATACATAAACAGAGGCCAAAAGCAGAGATGGAAACATTGATTTGTAGTAAAATGTTCCATCCAACTGAGTATTTTTAGCTTGAAAGGGATGCCATGTTTACTGAGATGGCCCAAACTTTATATACTCTTCATAATATTCATCATTGTTCTGCTTGAGAACCTAGGTCAACCTCACTCAAGTACACATTGTTCAAAAACTACAGCTTTCACAACTTTCCCTATTATAGAGTGGGATCAGTTAGAGATTTATTTGTTTATAGCAGTCATCTGTCACGTATGACATCAGTCATTACCTGATTGAGACTGAAAACTGTATCCAATTAAAGATGACATAAATCAAAAGTGGTACGACTCTGAAGTGACCAATAAGGGCCTATGACATTATGCATACATGCATATATGCATATGTCATTATTACACTGTTGCCCTCTCACTTTCATAGCCAGATACAATATTAAACAACAACTCCTCTGGGAACTCCTAGACACTTAAATCCACATTCATAATTTAAAGAAACCTATTCAACGTGCTGTCTGGGCGCCCTGTCCCGAGGGGCCACAGCCGAAGACTGGGCGACCTTTGATTCTTCGCACACTTTGCAAATGTGCCAGTCCATTGTCCACGGCTACGGCCTGTTTTTGCACATTGATTACATTGATCCCTCCACTAAGCACTTACAAAGAGCATCTGAAGAATCAATACCGTGCCTTCTGCTGCCGTCTTGCCAAATCAAACTTCACCCCCAAAATAACATCTCGTCGGGGCGCGATTAAATGAATACCCGGAAGGGATGTGGTGTGAGAGAACCGTGCAAATGCTTTTAAATAAGAACTATTCTCCTCAAGATTAGCACGTAGAATGTTTTGCTCACCCCAAATGTAACAACTTTTCCAACCTTGGTGTTTTGGACAAAGGGATGCATCCGTAGAGTTGGGATAGAGTTTCACAGCCAGATTGATTATCTGAAAGTCTGCCTTCTTTGTTCTGGTCCCCACGGTGCTGACTTTGCGCTTCAGATGAATGTACACAGATGCAGAAACTTGGGTGCAGAGCAATAGCTGTGTAGTGGTTTTTATGACATTTTGAGTTTACTCTTAGATATTTTTATCGTTTTCAGAGACACTTATGTGATGACTTTAGAGCAATTGTTGAGAAAAACTGCTTATGATAATTTCTCGAAAATCCATGGTCACAAAAATAGTATCCAAATGTACACCTACAGTACAAACAGACCTAAAACTTTTTACTAACTTACACACAGACAAGTAACGTATCTTGCTTTAAGGTAGTTTTTTTTTTTTCTTAATAAAATAAAACAAAAGTATGATGATGAGAGTGTTATTACAGTGTCACCAGCATTGACTACTTCCAAGCCAAAGGGCCACTGTGTTTCATTTCTACAATAAAAAAAAGTATCAAGAGGGTAATTTAAACAAGTGTTCAACTACTTTTAAAAAAAACTGCTATTAAAATATTTGACTGCTTTAGGATTTTAGTGTTGATTTTTACAAACAGGAACATCTGCACAAAGGCACCTTCTGCGTTTTACGGCATGCAGCACGCTTCTTTTTGAGAGAGGTACAGTAGTTAGAGAGTCATTTATTTTATGGTGTAAATGTAGCACTCAGCCTAAATAAATGTTCGAGCTCACTGAACCTCACACAAAACAGGCACACTTCAGTGGACAAAGACACAGACGGAGGGAGGGAACATCAAGCTCTTCTTTCTTTTCCTGGAGGGGTGTTTGTTCAGAGTGGGTGCAGGGCAGTTTGGAGAGGAGGGGAGGGCGGCAAAGAGAGCCAACTGGGAGAAGTGTGTGTGTTTGTACGGAAAACAGTGAAAGATAACCGATAGAAAATGAGTGAGAGTCACAAACTTGTGCATATGTGTGTGAGTCTTATGACTGTGTTATGGTGTTAGGTGTAAGAAAGAGCGGGAGAGAAAGTGAGTGTGACAGAGGGGGGCATGCAGCTCATTGTAAGCAGCAGTGAGTTAATCTCTTTAGCGGCACACGTCTTATGTAAAGAGGTGTAATGGTCTCTGCCCCCTCCTTGCCCCAAGGGACCCAGGGGACACTGGGGTCCCGTATCCCAGCAACATTTGCATGTCAGTTATTCCAAAAAAAGAAATGAAGTGGAAAAAAAAACTGGTGAATGGTGATAAGATCCGCCCCCTTTGCATGGTAGACTCTTGTCTACAGACAGACTATAGAGTATTCAGTGGTTCACTCAAGGACAAACACATTCTGACTCACCACGGAGAGCATGCGAAGGAGATTTGATTCAGATTTCACAAACACTGCATCTGTGGATTTATTTGTTTGGAGAGTAAGTGTTATTTTATCATCTTTTTTTATTCTAGTAAGCCTTTGAACTTGATAGGAAAGGGGTGATTTCGGGTTACAGATGACAGACAGACACTGAGACGCTCCAACTGAGATTGTTTACCTGCAGCACATGTTGAGAAGTGATGTCTGGGCATGTGTCACAACGCGACTTTTTGCTGATGTACCTAAAAAATGAACAAATAATGCAATAATAATAACATGCAGTGCACTAAACATGTATGTTGGGGTTTTCGTGTTTGTTCTTATTTCGCAGACAAAATGAAAAGTGCACACTCGTCACAAAACAGTACCCTCCACGGGTTGACAAAAACAGTTTCCAGTGATTTATGGGAGTTAAAATGTTGCATTTTTAATTAATGACAACTATGCATTAGGTGTTACAACACAGTGTGAATTGATAATAATGTCAAGCATTGCGATTAATTTGCAATGCTGCATAAAATAAGAGAAGTAGCATTACATCATTGCTTGGCATGCCTCGAGGACAAAATATGTGTGACTCTCTTAAACAAAGACACTGATGAGATCGCTTTTCATTGGAAGGGCTGCCTGGAGCCACTGTGTCCTGCTGAAATAGATGCATTTATTCATAAGAAAGCAAAAGTAGCACTGAATGATCTTATTTAATTCTTTAAAAACCACATGAATGATAATTGAGTTGTTTGTGGAATATCATCCTTTTGGCAATGGTAATGGAGTAGCCTACGAGCATTTAAATAAATGTTTATGTGGTCATTGATGTATGTATCTACGATGTCTGTTTTATTTGATCTTTGAAACAACAAGTTATGGAGTAGGGAGAGATTAGACATCAACACAGATGTGCTTGAATGTATGGTTCTCTTTCATAAAAGCAGCTGTGAGGCAGCAAAGTTACTACTAAATAACATAAAAATGACAATTTCTTTGGAACACATGAATTCATAATATGATATTAATAATTAAGAAACAGCTGGCATATTCTCTGTGTTCTTTCTAGCTAAGAAGCCTTTAACATATCAGCCACCACAATTAGGCCAGTTATACAAAGCCACGTGTGATGATCGTGGCAGGTCTTTTGTTCGTAAAGCCCCTCGCTATCTGCTCTGAAAGACAGATGGAAGGCATGATGTGTTGATTATGGATCGCTAATATATGCTTTAGGCACATATGATTCATAAAACAGGTTGAGTAGCTGGTGACAGACCTGTGGTACTATGGAACTGTTGTCAGATGATTGACAGGTCCCATCTTCCTAATGGGACCCCATTTTATGACCAGCATACGCAGGCTTATATATATACATACATATATAAGCTTACTTGATGGAATTAAACATGTTAAGTGTGTTAACATGCATATGTTTCAAATAAAATCTATCAAAGTATACATGGAAAATAAATTTATATTTTGAATATTAAATAAAGAAAACACAGAGGACAGCTGTAATGGATTGATGTGTACATGAACAAAGCTATAATCACATTATTTGTCCAACTTCACAAAAATTGGACCAGTACGTTGGTCTGGACTAAAGTATTTACATGACATTTTAAAAAGATGTTGTTTTATTCTGCCAGAAATCTAACTCAAAGTGCATGCAAACATTCTTATTGTTTTTGAGAGTCTGACAAGAACAAAAAAAGTAATTGGCAGGTCTTTTGACCTACTGACCAAGTATGAATAGAGATGTTTGACCTAGTCTCACTAATTTCAAGCTTGCATTTGCCTTTATTTGCCAAAGAGGATGGTGTTCTTGGTACTTGTTCAAAGCAAGCGTTCACTTTGGTCTCCATATTGTAAATCAGGATATTCAGGCTAACTGCCATTAGGTCTACCCCATTGTATCACATGTAGGCAAAGAGCCAAGAACAAAATACCCTAGTTCCTGGTTTTGTAGGACCTGTTTGCTGACCTAGTGAACGTTAAGTAAAGTAAACATAAAGAAACTTCTGCATAGACTATACTGCTCTAATGCCAACAGGAGTCATCTCACTACATTTCTTAAAATCCATGTTTTACCAGGTTTCCCAAATGGGAATAAGAAGGATCTACACACAAGGCTATGAGTCCATCAGAGCTTCCTCCTTCATTAAAATTCTGTAATTACACACCTGCCGCCACCAAGACCACCACCTGCTTTCTCCAGATGTCCCAGGAATCATGGGTAGTGTCAGCAGTTTGATATCAGGCCATAGCCTCCACAGCAAACACTGCAAAGCCTCTGAAAGCAAGGTCAAAAAAGGGCTTCAGTCTAAGAAAACAGGCCGTAGCTTGGATGGCTTTCTGAAGTATGGCTTCTCTCAGGACCATTGCAGCACCAACAACAACTCAAAAGTCAGCTATCATTCAGGCAAAAATGACGACTTCTTTTACATCAAGGTCAGCAACAAGCCCCGAACTGCTAACAGTAATACGGCTGAAGACAGTCAAGGAAGGACAACTGAGATGGACAATGAGGTGGACAGGAGAGGAGGGCCACCAGAATTAGTTCCACTGTCTGGAAAACTAGAAAAGGTAACAGAACTAGAGTTAGTCAGAGAATTACCAAAATTATAAAATAACACATCATCAAGAGTTTAATTTATTCACTGCCTACTGATGTGTATTCAAGTCCTATAAAACTCCAATTTAAAGCAGTACAACTTGTAAACAAAGCAAAAAGTCTGCTTAGGACATGTTCAGTACAGATAAAAACAGCCAAAACCAAAAGATGGCCCATCCCCCAGAGATTGTCATCAGACAAAAATCAAACAACAGTCAAGTAAAGTTGATGTTAAGTAATCCCCACCAACCCCTGACACTTTCACTAAGAGCTTAGCGGTGTCCGCTCCATTTAATTAAACCTCCAGATTGACGAGGTAAGAATGCCTTGATCTCTCCAAAGATTCGGTCTAATGGCGGTGTGGCACTCGCGAGCAGGCAAGCACCTCTTTCTCTGAATAGCCTCATTTATAAAGAATCTAGCTAGGAAAATGAGCCCAGTTTAACTAGGTCAGGAAGTTTATGCTAAACCATGAGGTAAACATGCAACCATGAGTTAGAGGAAGTGACGGAATAAGGGAAAGGAATAAGAAAAAGGGAAAGGATTCTTGAGAGTGTCTTGTGGCTCAATTATTTATGAAAAATGTTTGTTTTATTGCTCTGGCAGTTATGCGCGTAATTACTTCTTCAGCATCTGATCAATAGGTTTTAAGATGGATTTGTGTCCTGCCATTAACATCAGTGAATGATCAATTGGTTGTACTACACTTCAAATCCCTGAACTATCTTTTTTGTCCTTTCTCTTTTAGAGTATAGAGAATGCTTTAATTCGACCCACTGCCTTCAAACCAGTTCTTCCTCGAAGCAGCAGTTCCTCGGTGGAGACTCATAACAACTTGAGCACTATACTGGGCAAGAGAATTAGTCCTATAGACAGGCAAAAAGATCTTCAGGACCCCAAGCTGGAGACAAATTCTGGTACCTTCTCTGACTCTGGAAGGAACTCTATGTCCAGTCTGCCCACTCACAGCACCAGTGGCAGCAGCCAGATGGACAACTTAAGCACTTCAACTAGCCACATGGCACGCCATGGAGGCCTTGCCCAAAACATGGACACATCTAAAAACCCACAGGGGGGTGTAGTAGGGATGAATGGAAATTCTGGATCCAGTTGGATATGTAGTGGGACTAACAGTGGAAACGGTTGGGCAAGTGGGTTTTGTGAAACAAACAGAAATAGTGAGTTGACAAATGGCAATACGAGATCCATAGGTGTCTTAAGCGAAAGTGTGGCAGCAGCAATAAGTATGAACAGAGAAATAACTGCTGCAGCGCTGACGGTTTCATCTAACGAGCCAAAGATGGACTTCTCTGGAAACCAAGAACTGCTTCTGGAACATAGATTTACAAATTTTTCAGAGCAAACCCCGGCAAAACCATCATCTTCTGGGGGTTGTGTCCGATCACCAATTTCAATGGATGAATCACTGATACAGCAGCTGGAGCAGAAACTTCTAGAACGCGAATCAGAGCTGGCAGAGTTACAAACAAGCCTTGATGAGAAGGAGTCAGACACGTGTCATCTGTTTGAGGAGAAGCAACGGTACTGTGCTGAGGAGATGGAGGGGTTGAAACAGCGCTGTTCTACAAAACTCCGTCAAGTAAGTTGCTTACAAAACTCTTAGGTTTGAAAGGAATATGAATATATAAAGTTTGGAGTGACTCCAAAACCAATTAGACTACCTTATCTTACTTTGATGACCTCCCAAGTACTGTATTCACCTTTATCCAAGCAGATCTTAATGATGGTTTGTGTGAACTGCAGGTGTCTCAGAGGGCTTTGAGAGCCCAACAGTTATTGCAGCTTCAGGTAATACAACTTCAACAGGACAAGGAACGTCTGCAAGAGGAGGTGGACCAGCTTAATCGCGACCGGGACAGTGCAGAAAGCCGTCTAAGAATCTATGAGAGCCAGAAAAACCTAGTACCCACTCTAGAAGAAACTCAGTGGGAGGTCAGTCCATAAGGCTTTATTGTTGTATTTGAAGGGTTAGTTTACCCAAAAATTAAAATTATGCCATCCAACCCTCCATAAACAGCAATACAACCGAAATGATCTCAGATCCAGAAACGTAGTAAATACATTGATATAAAAAAAATACTTTTTTTGCGCAAAGAAAACAAAAATAACATGCAACATTTAATTCTATAATTTTTCTCCTATGACTTGCGTATTCTGACATTTTAGAGAGAGGGATTCATTTTATCACAACGCACTACATACGCAAGCTTAACATATATGACGTAATCTGCCGTTTTCTTTGCGAAAAAAAAAAGTATTCTCCTAGCGTCACAAAAATAAAGCTGATCCACTGATGTAACATGGACTATTTGATGTTTTTACTACGTTACCTGGGATCATTTCAGTTGTATAGCTGTCTATGGAGGGACAGATGGCTCTCTGATCTCATCAAAAATATCTTAAATTGTGTTCTAAAGATAAACGAAGATCTGATTTTTGTTGTTTTTGTAGGTGTGCCAGAAGTCAGGTGAGATTTCTCTGCTAAAGCAGCAGCTTAGGGACTCCCAGGCCGATGTTGGAAACAAACTCAGTGAGATCGTCAGTCTCAAAGCCTCTCTGAAAGAGTCCAGATGCAAGCTGGAAGACCTGGAAAAGAAGATCAAGGAGTATGAGGAAGCACTTCACCAGCGGAGTGCTGAGGTCGAGGTCAGTGTTCGGTGATATTAGATTAACTTACAGTTGTTGCTATTCTGTACCATCAGTGCCTGACTCGGATATCTCTTTTTAAATAGGTATCTAAAAATGAGTTTCAAAGAAAGAAGAATGAAGCTGACCTTCTTAGGGAGAAGGTGAACATGCTGGAGACGGACATCAAGGGCATGAAGCAGGACTTAGCTATGGCCAAAGAGGAGCAACAGCAGCTAATGACCATGAGAGCCAAAGTTGAGGAGCAACAGCTGCAATTGCAGATAAGCCAAGCCCGTATGGAGGCCTTTGGGACTGGCCTAGCCAAATCGAAAGCCCAGGATGGAACAAGTGCCAGTAAAACATTGAATTATAATGGAGGGACAGCAGACTTGGATGCCCTACAGAAGGAAGTAGAGAGGCTGAGAGGGGAACTGAAGGAAGAGAAGCAAAAGAAACATAAGATGATGAATAGTTTCCAGCAGGAGAGACAAACGTGGAATAAAGAGAAGGATAAAGTAATTAGATACCAAAGGCAGTTGCAGTACAATTACCTACAGATGTACAGAAAGAACAAGGACCTGGAGAAGATTTTGAAGGAACTAACGGCTGAGATGGACAGTCGGACAGAGATGGACATGGACAGCCATAGCTCTGACCTGAACTTTGAAAAAATTGTAGCCACAGAGATATGAGGTCAGAGGATGAACGTTTCCACAATTAACCGAATGGTCTTTAAAGGATGAATGTACACAGAGCCAAAATTTAAAGGGAAGAAACATGATGTCACATAAGATTTTTAAATGTCAGGAGATGCTCGAGACTCATAATAACAGCATCACTTGTACATATCATCCAAAGACTTTCTCCTTTTAGATTTACCACTTAACTTAAAAACTTAGGATGTCATCCAAGTGCATTTTTAAATAGGTTCCTATTAAATGTGCAGTAAGCAGTTTTGAGATATCACACTGAATTAATGTTTCACCAGTAACCATCACATCTGTCTCTATGGCAGCCGTAAATTCGGTAAACTCCAAACAATTGACCACGGTCAGTTTCTTTGTTTAGCCATTTAAGCATTTTCTGCCTGTCAGTCATCCTGTGCATTCATAGGGCAGCCAGTGAATAGGAAGCAGGTGTCTGGAAGCGTGGCAGTTGAAGACTTGAATAATTTAACTTAAATAATTTCAGTTAAGAACCATATTAAATTTCATAAGCAGTCGCCTGTTGTTGGTTTGTGCAAAGATACAATTGTGTTAGCATTTAGCTCGGCAACAATAAGAGATGTGAGATGTAGGGGTTATGGAAATTGCGTGAAAGTCGAAGTTTCAGAATGGCTAACATTGCTTACAGCACCTTTAATCTGCGCACATCCAACCAAACGCTTGCAGCCTATAATCCATACAATCCAGTGCTTCTTGCCTAAACCTCACGCAGTTGTACAGTCTCACTACAGGGTGACAAAGTGATACGAATATTTTATTTTCTGCAATTGCTAGTTTTGCACTCTCTTTTCCTTTTTATATGACAAGAACCTTTATCACCAGTGTCTTGGCAGACGGGCTTATAGAAACATGGTCTCACCACCAACTCATGCATTTTATGAGGTGGCTAATTTATGCAAATTCCATTTTGTACGATTTGCCTGAACCCTAAAGGTTAGGTGTAGGTCAGTTCAAACAGTATGAACTGGCAACTCGTAAAATATGTACGCTTTAGCACAAATCTTATTAATGTGTGGAGTTTAGTACAGGAGTGACGCTGTACGAATTTGTAAAGAAATAGCCACCTCATAAATGTGTACGAATTGCCGTGAGATCGGCCTGAAGAATCTGTGTACAGGAATATAGCAGCTCATAAAGTCAGATTATGCCATGTTGAATGCAAATGCCCTGTTCGCAAATATCCAGATACATATTTTATTGTTAATCTAAAGTATTTCACAATTCCTTTGCATCTTTTTAACAGTAGTATTTTATCAGTTTTGAAGCTTAGACACTGTATAGGTTTTTTGTACAGAAAGTACAGTCAAAAGTCACTTTCACTCATAGACACATGTATGGGACATTTTATGGGTTAAATTAAAACACACACACAGACATTTGTACCACAGGAATATCTCATTTTGAAAATTATATACTCCTGTGATTTACTCACTCTTTTGAGCCAAAATATTATTTTAGCTCTATTTTATCTTGTGAAGACCTTGAGCATAGCTTATGTGGACTACTTTTATATTTTTGGGGCTTGGTTAGAAAAATAAGGGTTAGCACATGATGACAAAAATGCTAATTTTTATGATAAAATCTGGAATTGCCTTCCTGGGGGAAAAGATAGGTCTTAAAACAGACTGAACAATCATTTTACTCTCCAATATGAGTACTGAATTTGAATTAGTTATCACTTCAAAGTGCTATCTGCGACGGTATGTTACACAGAAAAAGTTCTACTGCAGAAAAACAGTTGATGAAAACAAGGAGATAACATAGTAGTGTGTTCTCCTTTAGCACTTGGATGTAATATAATACTATACGTTCACAGGACAACTTTCCTAGCAATGCTGCTTAACATTGCAAACAGAAAGACTGAGGTGGGCAGCACTGAAACTTTCCTTTTTTCATTGCACAGATTTGTTACCCAACGTTTCATCATACAAAAGCTCCCAAAGGGCTGCCTTGTAAGTTATCATCCCTAGAGCTTCCAGGAGTTTTGATTTGATAACAGCAAACTGATAATCATATTATTGATGGTGCAGGGTGGTTGTGGGGTGTAAAGCTGTCTTTAGATGCATCTGAATGCATGTATGTTGTATATTCCTTATTTATTTTAATTAAATCAATTAAGATTTTTTTCTGAATACTGTCTCAGTTGTTTTTCAGTTATTTATTTTTAATAGTTAAAGTGACATACAGCAACCTTAACAATATTCAAAATCAAAGTTGGTGCCAGTGATGACATCAATCTGCGACACAGGTGTGTAAGTTACACAAAGACGAAAGAACCTACACTGTTGTATTTTTTCCAGTTCTTAGGATTTCTGTGCTAGAAGAGAGAACAAAGTGAAATATAATTATGTTGTATCATCTCAAAAAAAAAATCTAATTTCTAGCAATCTTCAGCGCTATTTAGTATCATGTAAATCTATAGTTAAATTGAATCAGTTGATGATAATGAGAATTTTGCCTACAAGCTTGTCCTTTCATGAAATAGCTAAAGATTTAATTTATATTGTGGTGCCGCCCTCTTGTGGCAAATCTTTATTATTACACATGCCCAGTCTATAAGAATCTTATTGTTCAAAATGTATTTTTGTATCATCTCCTCTAAAGTGCTGTTAAGCATTTAATAAGCGATTGCTTACCTTTGATTTAAACTTTCCTCTTTCCCGTCTCTCGTGAAGGTCATGTTTACTGTCCTCTCTTAAGACGTCAGACGGACTCAAAACTTTTCAAGCAAATATTGCTTCCGCTAGCCTACTATCATGACTTTCATAATGAATCTGTCTTGCAGCAGCCCCGGAGGGGCGTAATAAGAAACTAATTCTTATTAAATTATTTGAAAATGTACTTATTTTCATTCACTCAGGTGTTTCCAGTTCAACTTTTCCACTAGATGGCGCACTCACATCCTCTAATTGTGACAACTCTGAGAAATCTCTCTCTCTCTCTTTGCTCTGTTATTTTAGGCAACTGCTGACAGAACAACCTTTCAGAAGTATGTCATAAGTAATCGTATAAGTGTGGCTTTTGACGAATATTCAAGCAGTGATTGCATAAATACTTAAGGAATTCCAACAACATCATCTCGTTGTTGCCCTCTAGTGGAAGGGCATAATAGAAACGAAGCAGGATCGCCTGGTAGCAAAGCACTATATTAAAGTATTTAAGACCCCTTATTATTAAAGATTTAAAACACTCCTACACACCACAATTTCAAATGTCCAAGTTCAACAAAGATTTAGATTTTTCTTTTTAAATAGCTAAGTTTTTAAGTCCCTGTTTGTATAGGTTATAGCCTATGTTTATCTTTATGCATAGAAATTAACTATATTATAAATATACGGTGTACAGTGGTGGTCTTTTGACACGCACAGAGAACAGCACTGTTCAGAGCTACAGTGCACTATATATTTAAAGCAGTGCTGTGGCTCGTACAAGTCCTCCTCTGTACACTACGCTACCATGTGGTTAAGCGTGCTAGAGAGCTTGGGTAATCCTGTAGTGATCGGTGATGGGGTCACATGCTTAGGTGTGTGTGTGTGTTTATGTGTGTGTGCTGAGAGAGATTAGCCATGGCTGGCACTAATTAAATACTTAAGACTCAGCCATAAGCAGTGAACATGCTGACTAAAACCTCGGCAACACTTTGAGACTCCAAAAAAGAAAACAGCAATAGCTATGAAATCATATCCCATTCAAATATTAACATTGGTTTATTTGTATATTACGCAAATTCATGTAGGTGGGAGAACGAGAGAATTCCCAACAAAGTATTTGCATGTGTTTCGAATTTTATTGTACACATAAGTTATACTTTTACATTTCAAGATTCTACAAACAACGATGAATCATTATCATCATTATTATTATCCAATAAATATCCATATATATGTATATATATATATATATATATATATATATATACAGTACAGGACTAAAGTTTGGACACACCTTCTCATTCAATGTGTTTTCTTTATTTTCATGATCATGTACATTGGTAAATTCTCACTGAAGTCATCAAGACTATGAATGAACACATGTGGGGTTATGTACTTAACAAAAAAAGGTGAAATAACTGAAAATAGCCACCCTTTGCTCTGATTACTGCTTTGCACTCTTGGCATTCTCTCGATGAGCTTCAAGAGGCAGTAAC
>JAUCMU010000143.1:15897605-15955884 GCA_032275025.1 Enteromius treurensis
GTTTACTCTTCTTTAGATGATGTCATGGTGAGTAGCTCTTAACGTGATTAACAAATCAAAACATCGCTGCAGTCTGTTCATGTATCTTTACAGCACATAATCAATATAAAGGCTTTCATGAAACCAGCTTTTTTATTCAGAGATAAAACTGGAGATTTCTTTTTATTTATGTATTGTATGTATCATTTTTATGTGACACTTAATATATTATTTTTTACAAATTGTAAATTTTTCGTTGAGTTCGTCTTAGCATTTAAAAATCATAAATGTTGGCAACAAAGGCTGTAATAATTTTTAGATAAAAGCAGCAATTTTTAATTTATTATAAATAATATATAACATGTTTATTATGTTTACTAAGTTACATATTTATTAACTACTTAAGTTTATATGGTAGTTTTCAGTACAATTTTACAAATAATAAATAAAAAAGATACCATAATCATATAAATGTTAAAAATATATATATAATAAATATATCATTGATATATAATGGCTGGCTTTCAAGTAGGAATCTTTTTCCCCTTTCAAATTTAGGAAGATTTTATAATGTGAAGTTTTAGAGGTGATGGATTCATTTAGAGTCATGAATGTGAGGTTGTGTATGAGTGAGTGTGGAACAATGTGTGTGTGTGTTTCCACTTCCTGTCTGCTATTTCTGTACGAGGAAGGGTTGTTTTCTCTGTGAGTCGTGGGTAAAGGCATCCAGCTGGATCTGAAAGACCATTTTAAACCCACTTTAGTGCCATTTTTCTGCTTTACAAACACAACCACTTATTGCTGTTCAATAGAGTTACATAAAAGTCAGACTGTTTTTGTCAAAGCTCTTCTAAATCAGGCCCTTGTTGCTTTGCGTCTCAGAAAACTCTTGAATATCAGTATTTAGGACACATGATGACGTTTTCACATCCTCTTTTAGTGTTTGTTATATATCTTGAGGAATACATGAGCCAATCTGAGTCTCTTTGCCGCCCTCTTGTGGTCATGTGACACATCTGACATGGTCCTGTTGTCCCACAGGACGAGCCGGTGGACTGCAGGAAACAAGAGCTATCCCATAGTGAAGTGCAGCAGAAAGTGAAAGAATACAACGCTCAGGTCAACAGTAACCTCTTTATGGTTCTGGTGAGGAAACCTTTCAGTGTTAAATATGTTAATATAGATTACGTTTTATTTTAAGGTGTCCTTGTTACAGTGCAATTATACATTTAAGTACTGAGTACATTTTCTTACTTAATGGTTCGGATTAGTGTTCGGCTTATGGCCGGTTCATACCAAAAAATAACCATAAACTTAACCATTAAGATGTAGTTCTTAAAATCATTCTCAATATTAACGAATCCACACCACAGGAACAGAAAAAACGATATGTTCTTTCAGCTGAAGAGCAATTAAAACATTCTCAGCCAATCAGAATCCACCCTGCTATAATGATCTTGAGAATGTAAAGCAGCAGACGAGCATGTGCTAAGAATAACCAGATGATACTATCTCCTAGCATGGACACAAGTTTCATTATCCTTATAGTTATAAAGCTCTTTGTGTGAATTGGGATTTAGAGTTGCTTGCATGTAATTATGCATCATTTTATTGTTATTATAATATAAGTGTAGCAAGGACACCTTAAAATAAAGTGTAACATAAATAATCATACTGTTTTTTGTCATTTGTTGAAAAAAAAAAAGTTAAATATTATCAAAATGATATTTATTCTAACAAACAAAATTACATGAATACTTTGTCATTTTAGTAATTTAATTGTTATTTATAAAATCTTTTTATTATATAATCTATTGGTTTAATTTAATCTATAGAATAGTAAATTAATTAAAATATATATTTCTGTGTTTATAAAAATATAATATAATAATACAAAAATAATAATATAATAACAATATATAATAATATATAGTAATGTGATATATTACCATAAATATGTATGTATGTATATATATATATATATAATGTGTGTGTGTGTGTGTGTGTGTGTGTGTGTATACACACACAGTTTATTCTATCAAAAAAAATTATTTAAATATAAAATAATAATTTAATTTATATATATATATATATATATATATGGTTTATGATGTTATTAAAAATATTTATTTATTTTTGCAATATAATACAACAAAATGATACATTATATTATAATATAAATGTTATAATATATCTATAATTGATGCAATAATAATAATAATACATAATATACATATATTGTATTTATGTGTGTGTGTGTGTGTATATATATATAAATATATATTATTGTATCTAGTATGTATACATTTATTTGTGTTGTTTCTATTGTTATCGGTAATCGTTGTAATAATATATAAATTAATATAATACTATGTATAATATTATACTACACTTATTATATATACAGGTATTTGTGTTATTTACTGTAAGTATTAAGCTTCAGAGTGTAACTGTGAATATGTTTGTGTTTAGAACCGTGATGGATCTTACACTGGCTTCATAAAGGTCCAGTTCAAGCTGGCCCGGCCCGTGTCTCTCCCTCCTCCACGGAGCACGTCCTCCTCCTCTTCCTCAGGACGGGACGGCGGTTGTCGGGAGGACAAAGCACTGAAGCGACGCACCTCATTCTACCTGCCCAGAGACGCGGTCAAACACCTGCACATCAGCTCCAGCACTTGGGCCCGAGAGGTCATCGAAGCTCTGTTGAGGAAGTTCACCGTGGTGGACAATCCCGCCAAGTTCTCTCTGTTCGAACGCAGCGAGCGACAGAATCAAGGTGAGGAGACCGCTAAAGGTTACTCTGACATCTACACTGATACCAACAAGAAAATATAAATACGCCATCGTCTCCTTTTTAGTGTACTTACGGAAATTAGCAGATGACGAGCGGCCGCTTTTCCTGCGCCTGTGTGCTGGACCCAACGACAAAGTCCTCAGTTTAGTCCTGAAAGAGAACGAAACCGGGGAAGTTAATGTGAGTCAACAACCTTCTGACAGGAAGTAACTGTTTAAATATGCTAAACGTGTTATTAAAGGCATGTTTGAGGTGTGACCAAGATGTTGATGTTTGTTCTGGCAGTGGGATGCGTTCAGTTCTCCTGAGCTCCAGAACTTCCTGCGCATCCTTCAGAGGGAGGAGGAGGATTACGTGCGGCAGATCGTGCGGCGCTACGCTCTGGCCAGAGACAAGATGAAAGAGGCTCTGAAGAACTTGAGCACGCCAGGCTGACACCGAGCCGCTTCTCATATCTCGGGAACGAAAGAAGTCGTGAAGGAAAGGATGCTCGTACACCGCTTGTTGCTGTTTGAATCCAAAGAGTGTGTGGAAGAACCCTTAGTCCTGCTCTGGACGTGAGACGGGTTGATAGCGAAAGGGAAATGCAGTGAGAGAGGAGTAGCGTGTGTTTTAGCGTGACTGGTGAGCGTGAGAGGAGTGCGACGTTAAACTGGAAGAAATGCTGCGACCGTAGCTCTAGATGTGAGGTGACATCATTCCAGTGTGAGCCGCAGATTACTGGTCTGTGGTGAATGAGATGCATCAATGCAGAGTATTTTTTAGCATCATTTATATATGTAATAGAGAAAGATTATTTTAATGTTTGTATTAAAATAACATCATTTAGTGATATAGTACTTGTCAGGTATTGAAGCACCCACCCATGTATATATATTGGATATTCACTGTAAATTGAATGAAATTAAAAAATATTTTCCCCTTTACAATGACTGTTTTTGTTGTGTACGAGAACCATTCAATTAAAAAAAGGGAAAATTAAAATAATTACAGTTCAATCACTCAATAATAAATCTATTATTGTTTATTGATAAAGTTATATAAAACGTCTCCCAAAATATTTATATGTAACTCTACGTATATAAGATAATAGAAAAACACAAATCTAAATCTTTTTAAAGTTTTAACTAATGCATACAGTCATTAGGAAAGCAAATTTTTTATTAAAAATGATTTATTTGTGTTTGTTTGATAACTGCTATGCCCAACCATTTTTTATTGACTTATTTTAACATTAAATAATGTAAATATGTATATTAAAAAATGTGCACAGTACATTTCTGTGTGTTTGTCCATTGTTGGGTGTTTATCCTATATAAAAAAAGAAGTCTCAAAATCTTTCGTTTTAATTATGCAATGGATTTTGTTTTGTTTTTAATTAATTGACAATGTCATTAAATATAATGACAATAATAAATACAATTTTGCTAGAGAAAAAAAAAAAAGACTTTTATTCTATACATTCTCCTTACCGACGCGCTACACGTAATTTCCGGTTTGACCGGGAGCCGCTGGGCGTGTCTTGATTCACTCTGCTGTTCTTCAGCGGTTCGTCTGAGTGACACTCAATAAATCTGTTCAAACCGACCTTAATTCGCTTTACCTCCGCTTTCCTGCTTCACTCAACACCAGGAGACTAAATTCAAGTAAGTGTCATCATTATCCATGTTAACAATTTTGTGTTATAAACCCGAACGTTGGAGGACATGATGATGTTAGCCGCATTAGCACGAAAGCTACATCAATTTAGACCATTAGAAAATTAAGCAATTCGTTACTAACAATACTCCTATGTGCTTTTCTTTTATTAGTTAAGTATAAGAAATGTAAATCTTGTTTTTTGCTAAGCGATTTGGCTGTGGAGCACATTCTGTCATGTTTTACACTGCCATGCTAATACTGAGGTGAGGATTTCTGTTTCGTAAAATATTAGGTCAATTGTCATATTATTGAAAATGTAAAACAATTGATTTCCTTTTTAATGAAGGGTTTGAGTGGGAAAACAAAGCTCACAGATTTCCCACGTCATAAAAACTTGCCATATTTCATAATGACTGACATTATCAGATTCATGGCCTCAAATATGTCAATATTTAACAGAATAACAGTTCATCATTTCTTCCTCCAGAGCTGTGCGGCCGTCCCGAGTGTGACCCGAGCAGGAGGAGAATGTTCTGCGGCCCATGATGGGTGGCAGCGGGTCTAAAGGTAAAGGCTACTGGCCCTTCTCGGGTTCAGGTGGTGGAGATGAGCCTGTTAAAGAGGGTCAGGAGCAGAGCCTGGCCCGGGTGCGGAGCATCAGAAACGCCACGCCTTTCGTGTTTACCAGGAGGAGGTAAATATAACCACAGCTCCTGGCATGTGACTTGATTTCAGAGAGCATAACTGGACCCCCCGACAAGAAAACACACGTTCATGAGTTTGAAAATAGTGTTATTGAGGTAACTGAACTTTTAGTGTTAGGTAAAGGATAAAGTACACTAACTAGGATACGTTTTTGCAAAATAAACCTTGACAGAGTGATGATGTTTTATTTTGCAATAATGACCGGCTGACTATACATTACATTACTCTTCTCTTTTTGAGAATATTTACTCAGTAAAAAATAAAATTCTGTGTATGTCTTAAAAAATGCATATTATTTTTTAATTTAGCACTGACCTAAATAAGATATTTCCCATAAATTATATTTAGCCCACATATAATATAGAAAATAATAGTTGAATGAGTCCCTTGTTTATCCTGAACTGCCTGCTGTCCTTGAGAAAGATTATGTGTATTTTGGGTAACTTATAGTGATTGAGAAATGAGCTGCGTGTCATCTGAAAGTTTTATTAGATCTCGTCAGTTTTCCACCAGAGCCGCTCTCGTCAGTTTTGTGTTCTGTCGCGTGATTCATATGCTCCGCTCTCGGTCTTTACAGCTACTGTCAGTTAATGAAGGTTTGATGAAAGATCTTGCACCTCGATTAGTCTCCTGTCATGTCAGAAAGTGGTAAGACTTAGTTTTGTGGACGTTGCCATCGTTGATATTAATTGGGTCACTGTTGCTAACTTTTTTCTTTCGTTTTTTTTATTTTTTTATTTAACGTTAGTATAATAGCTAAAGTTATATATGTCTCGTATAGGCCTATTTATCCTATTTTTTTTCTCTGGTCACAAAAGTGCTGCAGGCGAATGATATGAAATAGATATGATCATGTGAATCTTCCTCTTCTGTTGTTTGTTGGTTTTTGTGCATGCACAATGAATCCGCAGAAAACAAATATTACTATTTTTTTCCCAGGCGCTTATCCTTTCTAATTGAATTCAATTCTCATTTAAAATAATGTTGTCAGTTAACGGTTAATAATCAGTGAACGAGCGTCAGTTGTCATTTACGAGAAATAACCGTAATGAGCATCCCTAATAATAATAATAATAATAAACAACAATGAAAAAACAAAAAAACTAATCTTTTTTCATTGTTGGTATTATTTATATGGGAAGACAGAATCCCATCTCCAAGTCTTAAAACAAAACTTTTATTATGTATTTTCTTTTTAAATTAAAAATAAAATGACCTTTATACATGCAAAATAATTCTAAAGCCTAAATTTTTGCATAAGAGTGTAAGATAATATTAAATAACTGGTGTGTCACGTTGCATTACAAAACACGTTCATCAAGTGCATGTTTACCTAGAAAAATACATTTCTCCCTTTAAGGCCTTTCAGACCATGGGAAATAAAAACAACTAGCTACAAAGTTTTTATATTCCGAGACTACTTCTACACTAATCGGGATAAATTTGAAAACAGCGTTTTCATCTAAAAACGCTCCGTGTCTACACTATCGTTTTCAATCGTTTCTGAAGAGTTGATCATCCACGCTGAAAAGACTGAAAACGCTTACGTTCCTGTACTGCGCATGCGTGAAACATAAGTCGATTCAATCTGCGTCACTTCCATCTGGCGTTAATTTACTTATCTTACGTTTTCTTTGAAGAAAAGCTATCTGGAGCATGGTTAAACTAATATTAATCCTTAGTAGGGCTGTCAACGTTGAGAGCAAACAAAACAACTGCTGTACAACACCGTCCGCCATCAGTTGAACTGGTCACATGACTAAAATGCGTCATCGTTTTCGAAAGCCTCCATTTTCACAGTCCACCCTGTGACGCGAAAACGGCATTTTCAAATTTATCCACTTTGGAGAGCGTTTTCAAAAAGCTCAGTTTTCCTTGACCGAAAACGCCGCCTCAGTGTGGACGGAAGGCTAAAACAGAGAGAAAAAAGATGCGTCTTCAAGCGAAAACGTATTAGTGTGGACATGACCTCAGAAACCATAATTAGTTGGAATCACTTCCATCGAATTGACAGCCATTCAGAATCAAGCCTGCTAAAGAAAGAACTCAACCATTTCAAGCGAGATTATAATAAAAAGAACCTTATTGTGCGTTGGTTTGAATGCTGATGTAGTTCCCATTCTTGCTGAGAACAGGCCAACTTTTAGACTTGTAAAAAGTGTTATACTTCCCTTATGTGTGTTTTTTAACTTGTATTTATGTTTTAAAGCTCTTTGTACTTCGATGAAGACGGCGACCTGGCCCACGAGTTTTACGAAGAAACAGTAGTAACGAAAAACGGCCGGAAGAAAGCCAAACTAAAACGAATCCACAGGAATCTCATACCTCAGGTAAAACCGCATGGGAGAGTTTTGCGAACGGTTGCTTGAATTGCGTTGAATTAGAACAAGAAGCTACGATGACATTTTTGTCGCAAATCTTTCCATAGGGAATCATCCAGTTGGATCATCCTTGTATCCACGGCGATTTTCCAGTTGTCATCTGTGAAGTTTGATGCCGTCGGTGACCTCCTGCGAAGAATCCGTCCCCCTCATTTTCCTCCCGCCCGCTGGATCCCGAACACGCTTGCTGTGTAGCGCCCCCTTGTGTTTGGGTGGGCTTGAGGCGTGTACGAGGAACCCGGCAAACGAGCCGCGAGATGAGAAGAGGCTGCGGCCTGACAATGATGTCCTGACCTCCATACGAAGACTATTATGGGCTTTTTTACGGCCGAGACACTAAGTGTGGTTATTATATGAGTGTATGTTTGTTTGTACGTGACCATAGAAATAATATTTAGCGGCGTTTGACGCGAAGGACTCCGGAGGACCTTCTAGCACGTTCCGTTTAGAATTTTAAAGAAGCCCTCAGAAAGATCAGGTTGCATTTGAATGCTTTAATGGATAGGCGTTGTGTGCTTCACAGATCGCAAGGACGCGTTCTTCGTAGAGGTAACGCAGTTCGGGTTAGTACACAAGCGAGTAAAACTACAGCCTGGATTTTGCATGTAGTTCCTTATGGACCTGATTCTGCTTTTTTTTCAGCCTGTAGGAGAGAATCAATGGCTGTTTACTATGCTGTGGTTTGTTTGTATGCTAATTGGATGATGGAATTGCTGCTGCTACTTGATTGGTCGGTTGAGGCACTGACTGACACAATGCTGCCGGTTACTGTGAGAAGCCCCGCCCCCTCTCACTGTTGTGGCAGTTATTATTTATTAAAGTTGAAATGAACAGATGGCATTAAATAACACGTATAAATGCACATCAAACTGTGTTTGTCTCAATATAATTCAGTAGTTAAGCAGATTATTAAATAGAAATGTATGTGAACCAGATTCTATCCATGTGGATTTGAGTGGAAAATAAGAGCTATTACATACATTTGAATTGATAGATGTTCGAAATTAATTATTCCTACTTTTGAATGCTCCATAAAACGTCGAAGTGGCATCATTTGGACAGCATGACTTAAAAGTAGGTTAACTTAATAATTCAGTGTTTTTTCTTATTTCTTGCACAAATCATATTATTGACTGGAGTTGTGTGGATTATTGTGATGTTTGTATTCTCATTCTTCAGATGGCACCGGTGCACTGCAGAGAACTGTTTAAGTAAGTAAATGGGGTCCAAAGTTGAGTTCATGTTGTTTATAAAGTCTAGAAACCAATATTTATGTTTTCTACCCCAATGGTCAGTTTAATTAAGTTCATTCACAACAGCCAATAGGACAAGTTCAAATATTTAAAGCGATTTTATTTCTCTTCCAGTCTCCTCCTGCGGTCTGTTTTTCCCAACTGGCCTCTACTCGAACTCTTGTTCTTTCCACAAGATTGAGCTGAACCCTTGCCTGCTTTCCTTAATAATGTTCCCTCCACGAACAAAAGAGCTTGCTATCTACTGCTGTAGGAAACTTTTATCATGACGAAGACTCTCTGAACTGAACAAAGGCACTGGCAGAAACTGCGGAAAATCATTCTGGCAAATGTATAGGATTATTGCTCAATCAAGCTTTGTTATTGCTTGAAGAGATCTGAACCAACTACTATAACACTAAAGTCAAACTTCAACGTGGGTTTATATTCACCATAGTAACATTTATGTAACTCTTCCCCTTTCCAGCATTGTGGTCGTTGTCTTCTGTCCAGTGTTGCCAAGTGTGCGGTTTTCCTGCGGAATTGTGCTACTTTGAAGCTTTTTCCGCAGGATATTTGTCATGGCAAAACGTGTATTTTTACCCCACTGGAACACCATTTTTACCGGGAATCCCACCAGAAAAGGAATTAGCCTTGTTTTGAGTTTTGCAAAAAACCTGGCAACCTTGCTTCTGTTCATACGAATTTCTGAATGAACCGAATGTTTTTTTGTTTACACTTCCCGGTCTTCCCCACGTTAAAAAATACTATAGTTATTTATACTCATGTAATTGTAAGGGGTGGGGTTAATATAACTCTTAATATAACACACACCTTGGATGCTTTGGAGGTGAGTAAAACATTTACATTTTTGGGTGAACTAGCCCTTTAATGATTCATCATATCATTTGGGCTTGTAGTAAGTGACATAGAGGATAAAATGAGTGAATAATTCCCATCATAGGGACTTCATCATGGGTGGGGTTTACTGCCAGAACAGCCACCTAGAACAAGTTTCGGGGATTCATCATTACGAAGACTTTTCCAGCAATGCAAATCTCTGAACTTAACCAACCACTTAAGAACATTTTAGCAAGCAAATAACATGTTCTTGAGCTAATCTTTCTTCCAAAAATGTAGAGATCTCATAAATCAAATTCTTTACGATGTTGATATTGTAATGATTATCAACGCTGAATGAATCTACATTCCATGTCCATGATTCCGTCTGGTCTCAGACCCACCCATCGCCCTAATTGGGGACGTTAGTTCCCGCTTGGTTTTTCGAAATTTAGCTGTGATTTCCTTGGAGACGCCGAAAATGAGCTGTGATGGCTTTTAGCTGCTGTGCCTGGAGCCTCATAATCTCTATCATATGAGTTACGTACCCTACTTCAGTGCATTTGAAACAATTTCATATCCCAAATCTGCAATCAAAACTCCCACTTACGAAACTGACTCAGAATTTTGCGGATGCTTCCATCCATCTCAGCTGCGCAGCTGCATTTAGCATTAGAGGAGAGCATCTACCAGATTAAATTCGCACTCAGTTTCGTACTGATGCTCACAACACTTGGATGTCATGCTTGAAATTGAAAGATGAGATTGAAAGAAGATGTTCAGAGAGAATTGTATTGAAACAGTAAAAGATCATTGTATGCAGGAATATGTGGAGTATGACAACAGTTCTGAAGAGAAAACGCAAGTATTTTCTGAATTTCATGCAAATTTGTACAGTGACATTCATAGGAAAATATGCAGTTTGTAATAAACAGCAAGCATGAAGATGCACCCATTAACCCAACCCTCAATGGGGCGTAAGCAAGTCAAATTTTGCCAAAATTCTCTATTACGCTTTCGTTTTCAGTAACGCTTGTAACGTAGCAATGCCACATTACAACAGTGTATTGCACTAATATTTGATGTCTCCATCTTTGCATACTGCTTTTGATTTAGGGGGATAAATATGGTCTACTGTATAACACAACATAAAATATTTATTTTAAAAAATATTAAAAATATTAAATTTAAAAATTAAACCTGGGCAACGTTCACAACATCATATACTACCATTCTATCTCAATTATATAGCGTGTTGTTGCATACTACTATTTCAAGCTTTTATCAATGCATATTGCATACGATTAGACTAATAGTAAGCAGTATACTTTATATAGCATGCAACTAATATATTGGATATTTGACATGTTTACCATTGCATACCACTCTCCAGGAACACCCGAGATGCTATCATAGGTTTTATAAATACTTTGAATTAGTTCTATTTTCCATTGTCCTTTTAATTTTTTAAGTTTGTCCCTATTCTTTTTGGCCCAAGGTCTGAGTTTAAAGTCACAACAGAGGTTTTCAGCTGAGATTTAAACCAGTCAAGTTCTACCACACTCATTTCTCTTTGAACCTTGCCTCATACACAGAGGCGTTGTCATGTTACGATAGAAAAGCATCCTGTCCAAACTGTTGCTATAAAATCAGAAGCACATAATTCCCAGGAATATTATTATATGTGTCAACATTAAAGTTTGTATTCGTTAAAAAGGCAAAAGTAGTCAAACCTGTTCATTAGAAGGGGGTGACAATACTTTTGGTGATATAGTGTAGTTTACATGAACTTTACTTCAGTTATACTTCTTTTAGCACTTCAAGATGTATTGCTTTGTCAACTAGCTGAAATTTAATAACCCTGCTGTAAACGTCTTTAGATATTCCTTTTTAAATCGTTTGCAGAATGCAATACTCGGCTGTTGAGCGTGTGCTCAGGGCTGATCCATCAACGTGAACCAGTCCTCTGCTTAATCGTTTTCAGATGATTCTCAATTATTGAAACCTCAGGCTCATTAGGCATCATGTACAGTATCTCAAATATTTAGCCATGCGAGCAGGAATGTTCCAAACTCTCAGTTGTGCCGTAAATGTTCCTTAAGCCTATAAATTTTGCTTAATGGTAAGTTTGTAACATAGAAAACAAACATCCCCCCAAATGCCTCTTTTTTTCGAAATGGGCTTGTTTATAAAACTTCACGCAGGCCTGTTCAATGACGTGTCCTTGAGTAGCGTGAACGTTCTCCCGGCATTGACGCACAGCAGCCTGATTCTTGCTGTGCCAGGCGTCCATGTCCTGCTAGTGGCAGTGACCTTCCTTCCCCTCCGAATAGTGATCAACAGAATCCCGGGTCCTGGGAGAGGAAGAGGGGAAAATATGTGTACTGAATGTACATTCAATGACACAGGAAACAAGCCAGTGAAAGTGTGTTACTTCACCCAGAAATCTTTCATTTTGCCAAAGATCTACTCATTCTTAGGCCATTCAAAATGAGGATGATGAGTTTGTTTCTTCATCAGAACAGAACTGGAGAAATGTAAGATTGTATCGCTTCCTCACCAATGGATCAAAGTCTATGATATTGCTCACTCAAAACTATATCTAGAGTGTTTATGTATACGTGCCTTGGAGTTATTTTAGTTAAGTTGACTGGAACATCTCCTTTCCTTTTGTGGAGCAGAAAAGGAGTTATTTAGTCCAGTGTTCACGCTGCTCTTTTCATACTAAAATTATAGGACAATAAATAGTTGTAAAAATGTTGTGATGAATAATAAATGATTAATATTATTTGGTGTAGTTACTGCTGTTGTCAAGCGATTAATTGCATTAATAATAAAAGTTTTTGTTCATGTAGTATATGTATATTTATTAAGTATATATACAAACATGTGCCTGTATTCATTTAGGAAAAGTATGGAATGTTTATTTATTAAATATATTGACATATAAGATATATTAATATAAATCTATAAATTAATAAATATGCACAGTACACCCACATATGAGTAAACAAAGACTTTTATTTTGCAATTAATCATGATTTGGTAATGCTAATAATGATAATAATTTGTGCACTATTCCTTTAAGGATCTAAAAAAAAAAAGTCCAATGCTTTTTAAATGTCAGTTTCTGTCAGAACAGGATGAGCGCTTATAATCAGATTTCAGTGTTTTCCTATCCATTTTTCAATAAAGCTCCATGTTATTGCTGAGCACAAGGGTTTTGAGGATCCAGTCTGTTGTTTTTTACTTACAGGTCTCTGCTCTTTGCTTTCTCTGCAAAACCTCCCGAAAGCCGCTCCTGAGTCAGCAGAGAAGAGGAAACAAGAGAGCGGTTCAGCTGTGTTTACTGGCTTCGTCAAACATGATGATTGCTTCCCTCAGACGCAAGAGGTCAGTTATCGATCTTCTGATTAGCGAAGACAGAGCTGATGGATTTTTACTCAGGGATTCAGTGCTCTAAACAAGCCTTTTAGACTCCACTGACCTCACTATTTCAACCATGAGCCAAAATTTGTGTGGCTTGTCTTTTTTTTCTTGACTGCTTTTTACTGACCTGTGCACTCGAAGAACCACACAGCAATCTATGGCACAAATTTGCTAAATAAATGTTGTCAATAATGTAGCAATGCACAAAAAAATTACTGTTGGTGAAATTAGGTGACTGACTTGAACCGCAAATCTGTGCAAGAAAATCTATTGCCTTAACTCAAAATTCTTTGAATGGATTTAGAATAAATTAATTGAACAATGGTAAATATAATTGCATTTTATAGCTTTTTATTTTTAGTGATAGGCCTACATTAGTGGTCTTGGACATATAATATACTGACACCTACTGGTGTGGATGCACAAAGTTTTCATAATTCATATAATTGTCAAAAGAAATATGGCATCACGTGATCTCTATGAGGGTCTGACCCAGTACATGGAAAAAAAAAAAAGTTTCAATTGTCTATTTGGTTATTTGATTCATTTTTATTTCATTTTTAGTAATTTTAGCGAGACACGCCTTTGCAACAAACTTAAATAATGTTTTTATATTTGTGTGTTTTAATTTTAGTTAAAGATAACAACAGTGACCAAGACACTTCTGAAGATGAAAACATTCAACTGTTTAGAAGCAGACAGCTTTCAATGTCAGAATAATGCTGCATCCGAAATCGGTTACTTCTCTACTATATAGTACGCGAAAAACAGTAAGCAAGGCGAGCAGTATGTCCGAATTCATAGCAATCGAAATTCAGTAGGCGAGAAATACCCGGATGACCTACTGCTTCGGCCCGAATTCTATAGTAGGCATATCATGGACACTTTCCTATCCCATGAGGCTCCGGGAGAGGAGGCGTCATATTCGAAAAATCGCAGAAAGTTGAGACGCGGCTCATTTCAAGTTTAAGTACCTCAGGGGAAAAAACGTTGTTTATTGTGATTAAATTGCACTTGTTTAATACAATCTAAATAAACGGATGACTTATTGAAAGTTTATATTGTCACGCCGTTGTGACGACGCATGACACGTGACAACATCAATATGGCAGATGTAGTACGTCCGAATTACACTCATACTACCCACATTCATACTAAATAGAATATACTTTTTAACGGTCGGGTAGTACGTAAAATTTTAAATGTCGTACCTACTTAAGCAGTATGCGATTTCAGACACAGCATACCTCTTGAAGCTCATCGAGAGAATGCCAAGAGTGCAAAGCAGTAATCAGAGCAATAGAAACTAGAATATAAAAGATGTTTTTTCAGTTATTTCACTGTTTTTTGTTAAGTACATAACTCCACATGTGTCATCATTTGGATTCCTTCAGTGAGAAACTACCAATGTATATGGTCATGAAAATAAAGAAAACACATCGAGAGAGAGGTAATTCTTTTCCATACACTGACGGTGAATAGCAACCAAAACAAATCTTTTAGTGAATCACAATTCACATTTAGTTTTGACTTCAAAAGACCAGCAATACTGTGTTAAAATTATTAATATTTTACTCTTATGATATTGTTTTACGATGATTTTCGTTGGTGGTTTTGGTCCCCATTTACTTTCATTGTATGGAAAAGAGCAGCACAAACACTCTGCTAAATATCTAATTTCTTATTTAAGGGTGGAAAGAAACTCTTAAGCTAGGACTGACATGAAGGCAAGTAAATGATGACAGCATTCATCTTGAGATAAAACACAGATAGAGACACCACCGTTGCTAGCTGCACACAGAACTGTACCAACTGTATGCAACCAGTGAGGATTAATGTCTTAAATTCACAATGTTGGTACCATATGTTTATGTTCCGCCCTAATTACGTTTGTCCACTGCTGGCCCTTAAGTGTGTGAATTAGATAGAATGAGTGCTATGAGGGGGGCAGACAAATCAGGCACATAAATTCACACAGCCAAGCACCGCTTACCCACAATCCTATTATGACATATAAATCTCCAGAAGATCTGGCTAGTCGTAGAGAGCCACTTGGCAATGTGCAGTGGCCTTTTACCACCTCTCATACATGTCAAATTAGGCCATACAGCCAGATAAATCTCTATTGATCTAAGATGGCCCCCAATACCACCTGCTCACACTGCACACAGTCAGCGTTTATGACTTATTCACAAAAGAACACATGGATAAAGATGAGTTAAAAAGATTACACTACTGTGTCTTGTGGAGAACTGAAATCTGACCAAACTAATCAAATGTATTTTTAAACCACGTTCTGGTTACAAACAACAGGAAGTAGAAATAATGTTTATAGAGTCATAATTTTCATGGCATTTATATTTCATGCAAAACTGCTAATGCTTTTACTTGATATTTTGATAAAGCAAGATCTCTTTTTGGACTGGGGGTCCGGAGTTTGCTGAGAATCTGGGTGGGGGTCACTGGATCTGTAAAAGGTGAAAACTCCTGCTTAGCTGCACCTCGATTTGTGAAATTGTTGTTATAGCGATGGTGATATGCTGTGCTGATGGGCTTCCCCTGGAGAGCAGGTCAGAGTGGACTGTGTTTCTACCAGAGCGGTTTCATCAACAGGTGTCAGAAGAAAGGCATAGAGAGGGAGAAAGATCAGTTTTAGAGCGGCTCTTGTTGAACAAAACCAAATCACAAAAAAACCTAATCATACCACTGAGGAGAATGAAAGTGCAAATCAAAGGAACCTGGAATGTTACTGGGAAACTAAACAAAAGGTTTGATTTATCAGAATCAGAGACAGATACTTGCAGGAAAAGCCAAGCACGTGGAAGAGTGTGGCACTGGTGATGTTGCACAAGTCTAACTTAGTTGTTTTAATGTTTAAGATATAAGAGTGAGGAAAAAAAATCAGGAAAAACTCTCAACTTTCACTCTTTGTTTTCCTAAACTGTCAGTCAAATGCAGTTACTGTAGAAGAGGGCAGTTGCACATGATATTATATATTCTGTTTTTTGTCTGTTAATGTTCAATAATGTCTGCTGAAAATTAATTAATTAATTAATGTATTTATTTACTACTATCAATACTACTACTATTGTTTTGTAGTTATTCATCATCATCACCATAATCATCATCATTATCATTATTATTTTTGGCAGGCCTACTCTGTTTTTATTGCATTATTGTAACTTTAGTCTGACACTTTTGGTACTGATGCTTTGGTAATTGTTGTGCATGCAATAAACTTTGTCATTTAAGTACTTTAAAATTAAATAGATTGAAATAACAAGTAAAAAATAAGACAAATAACTAATAATTATTTATAAGTACATCAATAAATGTTCTTTATCGCTATCAGATTAGCTATTTAATAAAAAGTAAGGACCATTAAACAAATACATATAATTTTACACAAATAAATAAATAATGATTTAAATAAACACTAATCGAACAAACAAATAATCAACCACTGCTGCTTTATCAGATAACGTGATGCCGAGACGTTTCAGTTCTGATGTCATCCTCGTGTCACGGAGGAAGGTAAATCCACTGACTCCCGGTCAGTTCTCGAGAGATCCCGTGTTTCACGCCGGGACTGGACCAAGAGAGAGGTGGAGTCTTTGGGCTTTGAGCTCTAACTCACCCCATGCCAATCCCCCTCTCCACACTTTCTGCCTCCTTTCTCGCACCGTACTCGGACGGGATACACAGCCGCGCAATGGAGTCGGAAGGCAGCCAAAGTAACCTGTCCTCCTCGGACTCTCCGCACGACCCCTGGTAAAGAACCTTCCTCTGATCTCAAAACTTACATTTAAGAGCGTCTGCTCGAAATCAATTAAAAAGTAACTCAACAAAGAGGGAAGCGTGTGTTTTGGCGGTGTCCTGCGCACCTCTCATCCACTCGGATGAGCTACACTGAGAATCACTGCCGTTATTTGAGTCTCGGAAGATCTGACGCGGCTCTTCTGTGCCTTTTCAGTCCTTAAGACTCAAACGCAGACGCGCAGCACTTGTTGATCACTTGTTTGTGTTGTTTTCACAGTAAAATGTTCATCGGTGGTCTGAGCTGGCAGACTACGCAAGGTGAGTAACACTTTACTAGTCTAAGTATCTGCACATGTCAGCCAAAGATACGGATCGGATTAATATGAAACACTTAATTACTGTCTTATTACGGTCTAAATAAATCTCAATAGCAGTTTCAAGCAGCTACCAGGTGTACAGTAAAGTTACAACCTGCACATTCAACGCACTTTAGTGCTATAAGAAAATCTCTGAAATTGCGTAAAATCGAGTGGAAATGTAAGAAATTAGGGCAGGAATTGAAGAAGATTAAAGACAGTATAAAAATGAACACATTTTTATAATCCACAGTGTTTCACCATATGCAACTAATAAGCAAGTAGCTCTGAATGAAAAAAAAAAGAAAAAAAAACTCCACTGGGTTGCTCTGTAATTTGGCTTGATCCTTTGTGCAAAGCCTATACAACAGGTTTAGCTGAGTGAATGGAGAAAGTTTCACCAACTGCTGTCATGCTGTAGGCTGTCCTCAGTATGTAGGACACATTGTTGTTTTGAATTACGCTGAGGTATTGTTCATAACTCTTAATAGCCTTCCTGTCATCTGATTCTGCCAGCTATTATGATCCTTTAACAGTTGAACATTTACTGTAGGCTTTATCAGCTTGGTCGATATCTGTGGCTGATATATATATATATATATATAGCCTTAGTTTTTCACACAATTTTAGATTTAGAAAACCGAGTAGATAATCTAAATGTACATAAAAAAGCCTTGCACGTTTCACTACGCGATGATGACCTCACCTTGTATTTCACATCAGACTTCTTAGATCATCTCCACTGATTATGTCATCCATTCACTGTTGATGTCATCAACGAATAATCTTGGTTTTTCATAATCTTGTTTGACGTTCTGAAATAATTCATCCTCTCCTGCTTTCTCAGAGGGTTTGAAGGACTACTTCTGCAAGTTTGGTGAAGTGAAAGAGAGTATGGTGATGAGAGATCCAGTTACTAAACGCTCGAGGTAAGGGAACAGCCAACCTGACTGGGAAGCGACAACAAACACACAAAGGCTTTTATTATTGACCGTATTGTCCGTCTTGCACAAATGGGTGGAGGTGTTGTAATTTTGATCTCTCTATCCACTAGGGGTTTCGGATTTGTCACGTTTGTCGACCAAGCTGGTGTGGACAAAGTCCTGGCCCAGTCCAGACACGAGCTGGACTCGAAAACTGTGAGTTTTTATACTGCGTCTACTGTGTTGCGTTAACTAAAACCACTTCGGATACACATTTTTATTTCCTTTATGCAGCTTAAATAAGTTTTAGCGCGGTATCTGACTGAGTGAAATGAAAATATGCCATTGTTTGGAGTCATGGATGCTTGTGAGGTTTGGTGCCTCTTCACATTGGGTTTTGCTCAAACAATTCGGGAAGATTTGGAGAGAGAGAGAGAGTGAGAAAAAGTTCCCATCTCAGCCGTTCCTCAATGAGGTTGTCAGGGAAGCATTCCTATTCTGTGTCAATTGCTATGGTAACTAGGGGACCCGAACAGGGTATGCTGGGAGTTGCTGGGAAGCCTTTGTGGTGCCTTGTCTCAAGAGTGCTCACCAAACACATTAGACTCAGGCGGAATTCAGATTTTTCCCCTGTGGAAACTATCCTAAAATCCTGTGATGCCTCTGTGCTGTTTTCCGAACAGGTGTACAATGATTTTTAGGCCTTGTTTGTGAATGAGGTTCATTGGATGAATGAATTAGCCATGATTTTGCAACAAAACGGATTACTAGATTCAGCAAGAGTGCTAGAAATAGGAAACTTTGATGCAAGGTTTTGTGTTGCGGTGCATCTATTTGTGAGAGTCTTTGTCGCTGTGCAGAGCAGGCGGGTCCTGGGACAATGGTGCCTGTTGGTTACCATGACGACAGTGGAGTCACCCCCCCCAGGGGGTCAGTGGGGAGGGAGCATGAGGCCCGAAGGAGAAGAAAAAAAACTCTCCCTCTTCTGAAAGTTTGCACCAGTTCCTCATTTGAGTGAAAAAGCGCCTCGCACTATGGCAACAGGTAGCACACGACAAACCACAACGAAACTGGGTGTTTCTGTGCTCAACCCCGAAGCAAAAAGGGACTGGAAATGCTCATCGGACTCTTTAATGAAACTACAGCGAGCGTTTAGAAAGTGTCTCTCAGCTCCAGTCTTCCACAGCCTGGCCGCTTGTGCTGTTTTCTAAGTGCCTCCCCCCTGAGAGAGAGGCAGGCAGAGCCAGGGGAACATGGAGGCCTTTGTCCTGCTTCACCTCTATGACTGTGCCCCTGTGAAGGTGCCTTATGGCTGCTCGCCTGGGCCGACTTTAAACTGGAGATTAGCTTAACGAGCTCAGCGATGGGGCGGTGGAGGAGGGGAGGCCAGGAAAGAGAGAGAAACGTGCGCCGGGCACAACTCATAAACATCACAATTTTAAGTCAGCGGTCTTGGGACGCACTGTTGAGCTTTCTTCTGGATGGAGCGGATTTTCTTCGTGTTTCTGTGTTTGTCTGTATGTGATTGATACAGACCGCTAGGGTTCTGCCGATTGACCCTAAAGGATTGACCTGGTTAGATAAGTCCATTGACTTAAAATAGTTTTGACAGGGATGGCAATTTTGGCCGTTTAAGGACACGTTGTGGTCAGATGCTAATTAGATTATATACTTACTATTGCATTTCAGAAATGATGTATGCGCTTTTGTTTTAAAGAAAGCTGTCACTTGATGTGTTTATGTTTTCCCAAGATGGAAATTTTGTGAATCAAAGTGTTATTCCCTGAGCCACAGAGAAGTATTGACACCATCTGAAAACACCCTTTAAGTAAACACATAAATCAGAATGTCTGTACAAAGTGTGCATCTGTTGTGCACAGTTTAATAGCGAAGTGTATTAGCGGTGGAAGTCAAACTCAAAAAGAGGTTTTCACTGTTATGTCGACCTTTGGGTCAAGTGAGAATACAAAACGAGTTTCCAAGATTAAAAAAGAGAACGTTTTAAAATGCATCAGGTTCTTAGACAGGTAGTCTTTCTGTTCAAAATACTTTTATTCAACAGTTTCTTTTTTTATTTTAATTAACATAAGTTAAACATAAGTTTTCATTTAAAAATAAAAATTGTCTGCCCCAGTTAATAAAATATCTTTAAGTGTTTTTCTTATACCTTCGATCGATCAGTATTAAAAAACGGGTAAAAGTATTTTCTTTAAATTTGTTGTTTTTTATGTTTTTATTAAATTATATATATATATATATATATATATATATATATAATTTAATTTTTTTATAAATTATAATTTTTTTTAAGTTTTATTTTTTTTTAGTTTTTTTAATTGTCTTTTTTTTTTTACATTTTGAAAAAGCTGTGAAGCAGATTTCTTAAAATATTATGTAAACAATAGTAATAATAATGAAAATAAAATAGTATTTGAAGAATTGCTTCCTTTTTTTCAATTTTTTTTTTCTTTCTTATGACATCAGGACAGGTGTATCACCCTGCTATATTATTTTTTACTACATGGCCCCCTCCAAAAATTTTAAAACACATTTTAATTAAGAAAATGTAAACCGTGCTTACAGTACAAATGGTCTAGGAATTGTATGAATCAGATTTTACTTTTTAAGGGGAAACAAGTAATAGTTGAGGAGTCTAAAACTAATTTACATTAAGTGAAAGTCTGTAATGGTTAAACTTAAACTCCCTTGTAAAAACATACTAAGAATGGAATGTCGCATCCATTGTATGTATTTGATCAAATAATTAATAGACAAATGGCAACTGTCATTTCATTGAACCATTGTGTGACAAAATGCAAAAGATTGCAGACCAATAAAGAGTTTGCTGAGTTTAAGATTGACCACTAATGTGAATGTATTCAATGTCTATGGTGGTTAAACATACAAGCTTCAACCGAATCCATTACTTTTCAGTGTCTCTCCACTCTCCACACGGTCAAAACCAACTCTAATGACAATAATCTGTTTTATGTGACCATACATTTTATCCTCAGCTTTCCTCTCATGTGCGTCGGTGGCTGTATGTTGATTTTGTTTGTTTGTGTGTGTGTCTGTTTGTTTGTTTTTGATTGTGCACAGGAGTGGTGCGGCCTCAGCAATGTTGTGGACCGGAGGTGACTATCAGAGTAGTCTAGAAACTATAGACATACTGTAAACCGTAGCCTCTGCATCAGATCTCTGTTCAGATTAGCTTAGCCTCTTCATTTTACTCTCTAGATTCACAAAAGAAGCTCTGTTACTCGTAGTCTGTTGTATGAAAACAAACGGGCGACTCTGGTAAACTCCTGCAGTTTACCTCAGAGCTGCTAGCTCTTTTAGCGTAGCTCTATTCGAACCCTCTTTCGGACAGACTAATCATTATCGCTGCTAGCGCTGTACTGCCTTCACTGTCTTCTAGAATTTAACCTCAGTACAGCATGAAGTAGACTAGCGTTTGGTAAATAGATGGACTAGACTATAGACTAATATAGAGTATCTTGAGTATCTGTAATCTAGTTTGTCTACTGTGGTAATGGGTGCTAATCAACATTAAATTTTCTGCACATGGTTCATAATAATAATAATAATAAAAATGTTATATCAAAATGCTACATTTACACAAATTTAGCAACTTTAACTCTGTTTTAATGCATCGAAGTGCAAATATACTGTAGTTTCATAGAGCTGGATACTATTTTAATGTTTCACAGATCATTTTTCTGATGTAGACACCAATTGATAATAGTCCGATTTTTAGAAAGAAAGAAGAGAAATAGAAAGACATGCAAAAACAAACAAACACAAACAAACAAAATATTTTGTTTGGCTGTCAAAAGAGTGTGTGGGTCAAGGATGCTTCTCTGCTTGAGTTTCTGTGCCTTCTTTTGTTTTCCGACCACTCTTCTTCCAAGGAAACATGGTTGTGTTGTTTCCGAGTGTTTTTCATGTCGTCCAGTGATGTTTACAGGAAAGCTGACCCTTCTCTTGTCCGGTCACTGGTGGCCATGACAGCCTCTTCTGTCTAGTCATGTATCACTCAGCCGTTTCCATTTGCCTCTCATAGAAACCTGTGAACTTTTCTCCCTGTCTCTCTGTCTTCTGTGAACGTTACACTCTCTGATTTAAGGGGTGTTCACACTGACAGCAACAAAGCGACTTCAAGTATGCCAGTCACATGAGCGGCAGTGACCGTTGGCGATGACTAACAATTGGTGTGAAGACAGTGCACATTAAATTGACCAAAGGGGAAAGTAAAGACAGTTTTAATATTACAAAAGATTTGTATTTAAAATAAACTTTTTGCTCAACAAAGTATCCTAGCATCCTAATATGAAGCAGCACTACTGTTTTTAGAATCCACAATAAGAAAGAATGATTGTAATGCAATTCTGTTAATATCATAATCCTTAATAAATTGCTTTATAATTATTTATGAAGGATCATGCTGCACCGATTGCTGGAGATATGCTAAAAATCCAATTTTGCCATCATAGGAATAAATTGCATTTTTAAATATATCCAAAAGGAAAGCAGTTATTTTAAATTGCAATAATATTTTACAATATTGATACATTTTTGAAAATACGTGCAGCCTTTGAAAGAGACTTCTTAAGTCTTGAAGGCCTTATTTTAAAAACATCGCAAAATTGTACCAAAACCTTAATCTCAATCTTATTTAAGGATATAATCATCATCAAAACAATGCATTTTATGAATTATGACATTATGCATACTGCGGTTTATATAGCGTTTTCACTTAGCAAAAAAAAAGGAAAAATTTAAATTTTAAAAATAGTCTTTTTATTTATTATTAGTAATTGTGCAGTACACTAACAATACAAATAATACATATTGAGTCTGTTTCAGGTTAATGCTGCAAATAGTATTACCAGCTCTATACAGTTCTTTTTTTATAGAGTCTTATTCACTTATTTATCTGTAATCAGGTGTCCAAAAACTACAGCCACTTGCGCAGCCAGCCAGTAATAATAGAAACGTCTTCAATTGACCAGTAGCACAACAACCTGGCAACATCTAGCAATAAAATCCCTGTGAGTGTGAATGGAGTTATTCTCTTCTTAATCGTTTCTCACTGTCAATTCTCTTTAGATGAATCTTCATTTTGTTTCGTTCTTTTCTCACCGCTCTTGTCCTTCCCTGAACTCTCCATGTATGAATGTACCATCATTCTCAAGACAGCAAAGTTAATGCAGGGTGCAGTCAGAGCCTTTAAAGCACTCAGGCAGATGTCCCTGCAAGGGCAGAGAGACACCAACCGAAACCAGAGCTCAGAGGATGTGAGCTTCTCACTGATGTTCTCATTTATAGTCCTGGGTGTGTTGGTGTCAGTCTTCCTCTTTCTGCAGAATTTCTAAACTAGACCTTTTCCTCTCGAACTCTCCTCTAGATTGACCCGAAAGTTGCCTTCCCGCGACGAGCCCAGCCTAAGGTATGTGCCTGACTGTTCCACCTGGTCAAGATGCTTGATAATATCCTACTTTTCGTTATTTTTGAAGATCTGGTCATCCTCTCTCAATGGTTTTTTTTTTTTTTTAGTTGGTGACTCGGACAAAGAAAATCTTTGTTGGAGGTCTGTCGGTGAACACTACTATTGAAGATGTAAAGCAGTACTTTGACCAGTTCGGAAAGGTAAGTCTTCTTTGTGTAAAACAATTGAAGGCATTATGGGATAGCAGGGTGATGAAATAAAGTGATAAGCCATTAGAGGCTGCGAGTTACAGCGAATACCCTAGTGAAAAATAAATATACTAAAATACATTTAAATCACGCATGCTTCAAACACATTATATATGCGCTTAATAAAAATATTCCGCATTTACACTTTTGGTGTAAACTTGTATACTTAAGGTCTGCTAAATTAGAGCAACTAACATTATTCTGCACTTTAATTGTGCAGACGTAGTACAGAAGTCCATCTAAAGAGACTATTGCAAGGATACTTTAGGTACACTTGAAATATATTAAATTTAAAGACCAATGTTATTTAAAAATCATACAATCCTCATCATTAAAACATATTTTAGGCTTAATATTAAGAAGTGTGCATTGTGCACAAGCAGTGCTCCAAGTTTAAATCAAATTTTTCTATCAGAAAGTCTTGAGTGATATGTTTGTAAGTATGTCAATAGATTTGAACTATACTTAGTATGTATTGAATATATTAGCCTACTTTTTTACTAGGGTCAGAAAAATGGATATTAAATACAAATATTACAAAATAATAATAAAAAATAATAAAAAGTTACTTTTTCAAGTAAAAAATATTTAAAACATTATTACAATTTACATAAAAACTATTTATATATTGTATTTTAATATGTCATTTATTCCTGTGAAGGTAAAGTTGAATTTTCAGTGTCCCATGATCCTGAATTTCTGCTTAATTTTATTATTTTTTTAATAACAATGTGTTAATAACAATTGTACGATTTCTGTTTAAGCTGCAATATATATATTTTTCACAATTATTTGATGGATTAAAAAAACATTTAACTGTAACAGAACTTTTTTTGTAACATAAAAAAATTGTTTATTGTCATTTTCAATCGATTTAATTCATGCTTGCTATTTTTTTTAAATATATAAATCTTACTTGACCTCAAAGTTTTTGACGGTAGTGTTAAATGCACAGTCAGAGGTGCTTTTTATTATTTTTTGAACATCGAACATGCCTCATCCATTCAAATTAGTAGGAAAGATCATTGTTTCAATAAAAATGTAAAAATAAAATAAACAAATAATTCTGAAGGTTCAGAGGTGTGCTGAGTGAAATCTGAGCCGGTTTGGTAAGGAAGCATGAAAGGGGGAAGAAGAAAGGCTCAGAGACACTAAGAAAGAGTTGGGGTAGAGTTTGAAAGGTTGAGTTTTGTTTGCAGGGGAAGGTGGGGGAGATTACTTGAATCTGAATTAATTTGATGGAACAGCTGCTCCTGCCCTCAGCCCCCCCTCCTACCCAGTTACCACGGTGACCCTGCCCATCCATTGTCCCCAAGTAATTTAGCGGGCAAAAGGTTTTGTGTTTGGGGTGTGTGTGTGTGTAGGAGAGAAAACGAGGGAGAGACTGTGTGTTTAGGGGGAGGACGAACGTTCATAACTGAAGTAACACAACAATACATCCCCAAAATCTGACGGCGTCTGTAATAGATCATCTAACGTTTCTTTGCATCGCGCTTCAGTCACGCATTGTCAGTGCAAAACTTGGGCAGAAAACAATTCATCATTCTTGAGCAATACTTGAGTGTGGAATGCAGACAGAGAGAGAAAGAGAGAGATGATAGTCGCAGCCACCCGGGGAAGTTGCAGATTAGTTTGCCTCACTGGTCACTTTGTGTTCTGGCCTGGTTTGAACAAGGGATGGAGAGAGGGAGCGATGGAGAGAGAAAAACAGACACCATGGAAAGAAGCACACAGAACGAGAAGAGACTCCGTTTGTAACTCAATAAAAAAAAGATGCCAGTTAAGATTGGACATTTTGAATATACAAATGTGCGAAAAGTGAGAGAAACTCGCAGATTTCTACTTGATCTGACCTTTAAAGGTGCGCTCAGGAATTTCCCTCATGTAGGCAGTGGTTTTTGAAAATATTATGTTTGACGATTCATGTGGGCTCACATGAGATGGAGACTAGTCAATAACAGCTGCCTTATTTGTATGACAAGGCCAGACAGATGTTTACTTTACTGCTGTACCTCTGGTCACAGTTAGGTAGCCACTTTAATCCAAAGGAACTTGTGTGGCGCTCAAGGTAAACATTTTATCAGCGCCCGCTCTCTCTAGGAATCAAAGCTTTGTCCTCGGTATTGCTGAGCTACAGCTATTCTTTTCTGTTGTTTAAAGTTTGGGTAACTAAAACGGCTGGTTTCCTATATGGCAGGCTTGAACGTTAAGAAAAATCACAAATTTAAGTTACCAATATTTTTATAAAAATTTGAATTCAAAGAATTTAAATGAAACATATTTTTTTTTGAAAAATTGAATTATTTTTATGTTCAATTAATTATGGCATTCAGCGTTATTATTGTTTTGTGTTTGCTACATACGAAAGTCTTTTGTATAAACAAAAATCAACAGATTAGGTTACCAATATTAATGTAAAAATTTGAGTTTCTACTATATATATATTTTACTTTAATTTTGATTTTTTCTTAATGTCCAACACTATTCTATAACAAAAGTGGCGTGTAACTTAAAAGTGCATACAATTTTATAAATTACATAGACACTTATTTTAAACAATATTTACTCAGAGTTCACTAATTATTTTATATCGTGATCCACCAAAATTTTAGCAACTTAACTTAAAATAAATAAAATGCATAATAATAATGAGTTCCGGCTTAAATCATTTTGGAGAAAAAATCTGGAGTAGTTTCTTTTTAATGGTCATTTTGACTGTGCCAACATCTTTTCTGCACACACAGCATGAATGAACTAGGTAAACATGTCAGCAGTGTGGACGTACTTCATCCTAACCAAAAAGAGTAGCAAATGAAGTTTATAAAACTTTTTTCGGGAGGAGTGCGCGAAGGCAGTTATATTCGATCTCCGCCTCTCCAATCTTTCAATTATCTCATCTTCCTATCAGATCCCTAGCCTAGCCCTTTAAATACCCAGAGCTCCTTCCTTCCGTATCTCGATCTTAGTATCCCACCTCCTCCCCTACTCCTCCTATTTTTTCGCCGGGGGGAGCACTCAGGGTTAGGAACTGGCCGTCCGCCTCCTTCCTCTCCTGAGCCCTTAGGGCTGTTTACCCTAGGGCTCGGCAGCCCTCCTAACCCTGAATATTCTCCTTGGGCAGCTTCGCTTATACTATATTGCCGACAAGTACGAACTTGTGAATGTGTTAACGGCTTGTTGTTCTTGTCACACATTACATGTACTTATTATTATAATATAAAACCAATTAACCCATGCAAGCCAAAACCTAATCCTAACCACATAGTAAGTACATGTAGTTAATTGATATTACTCAGGACTTAAATATAGAATTACACTGTAACAAGACACCTTAAAATAAAGTGTTACCCAACTTTTACTAACCCTGGTTCTAATTTACCTCCTGTGAACACAACTCTATCCCCAAGTGTAATTACTGAAACTTCGTTTTCTGTTTTGGTTTTCAATTAAATGAAGGCGAAAATAATATTTTTGGTACATGGTTAACTTTTGTTTAATATCCATTGTTTAAAAATTCAAGTTCATTAATACGTTTTAACCAATTTTGCTTATCTCAAAATGACCAAATATCAGCCAATTTATTATGAGTAATATTAAACCCTGCGTTACACTATTAGATGAGCTCTTTTTCCAGGCACATGAGTAAAGATGAGTAAAAGGAAATGGGGAAGGAACACAGAGAGTGTTATTGGCCTTTTAGTTGGTCTTCACCAAGAGACTGTGAGCGTGTGCACACATCAAGTGTTGATTGGTCAGGCTGTCCACTTCTGTTTCGTGTTCTAGATTGAATATGAAACAGTTTTTCATCCTCTCTTCCTTGTTCACACAAAGACCTTGAAATGTGACCTTTGACCTTTAGGTTTGAAGCTTGTCAGTATGCTCACAGTGATGCACTTTTTTTGCACACATAAACACAAGACAAATACACTTTTTACCAGTCTTAGTTCTAATGGAAACTCAGTGATATTGTAGTTTGCCTTCCAACTAATTAACTAGAGTGCACTGTTTTAAATGTACGCTTGTAGTGTACTTCAAATCTTGGACATAATGTTACTGAAATGCAAGGCCAGTTTAAGTGAGACTTTCCTGACTATATCTGAACATATTCTAAGGAATAGTTCATGGAAAAATGTAACTTCTGTCATCATTTACTCAAGTTCCAAAGCAGTTACAAACCTGTATGATTTTCTTTCTTCTTCTGCACATCTCAAATTGAGCATCATGTAACATATTATGGTTTATGGCTATAATTTAGCTAAAGCCCATCTACAGAAAAAGGGACATGCCCTTTTATGTTCACTCAAACATCCTGTTTCAGTAGGAATATATACGTCATCACAAGATTGAAAACTGTGACTAATGCTGTAGATAACATAATCTCTTTCTCTCTTACAGGTGGATGATGCCATGCTTATGTTTGACAAAACCACCAACAGGCACAGAGGTAAATTCCCCTTTCTCTTTATTTCATTAAAAAACTGTGCAGACAGTCTCCCATTTGCTCCTTTCTCCATGAACCTGGTCCAATCTGTCTCCGTCTCTTCTCCATGGCCCTCCATCCTGTACTCTGTAGGATAAGCGGTAGGTGAGGAGAGAGATTGAGTAATTAGTGTGTTCGTTAATCAGGGTTTAGGCTAAAACCTCGTTAAGCGCCCTTTCCTCCCCCTCGCCGGTTCGACAGCACATCGATTATGACAGCTTGCATGGCTTTACCGCAGCCTTTCAACCCAGCGGAGAGGTGGAGGAGAGGAGACACATGGAGAGACAGACAGGAGACCAGAGCAGCACTTGAGAAGAGAGAAGCAAGTTTTGTTGATTAAAAAAAAAAGGACTAAAAGAGTAGATCGTTTTGGTGAGAAAATCCAGCACAGTTTACAGAGATGTGACTTCAAAGGTTTAAAAAAGAATACACGTCACAGGAAATCTGTAATTACAGTATTAAGGGTGAATCTTAAGGACACAAGGACCTTCACAAATATTGTTACAAGCACAAACAAGCACATTAAATTAGTTTTTACAAATACTTGGGGGAGTCCAAATGCCTGAGACCACTATCTGGGATAATTTAAATATGTATATAAAAATAAAAAAAGTCTTTTAAGCAGGAAAATGTTACAATTATGCCCTGAACAAAGGATTTTTTTTTATTTTTTGGGGGGGTAATGTAGCCATTCTGTAATTTATGTAAACTACGATTTTAAAAAAAGGGATATAATATATAATAATAATAATTTTATTTATTTTAATTATTTTATTTACAGTTTCATTTATTACAAATAATTACAAATTCATTTGTTACAAAAATATATTTTTTTTTAAAAATTCTGGAAAAAATGTATTGCACAAAAAGTTGTAAACTGTTTACAACATTGAATAAATGTTTTTTGAGCAGCAAATCAGCATGTTAAAATACATTCTTCTGGATCATGTGACTCTGAAGACTTTAACGATGCTAAAAATTCAGCTTTGCCATAACAGGAACAAAATATGCTTTGCAATAGATTAAGATAGCATACACTTATATTATATTAACATATTAAGTATTTTATAAAATATGCAGCGACCTGTAAGTCGCTTTGGATAAAAGCATCTGCTAAATTAATACATGTAATTTTTGATCAAATATATGCAGCACGGGTGAAAATAAGAGACTAAATTCAAGTTTAAATTCAAATTTTCACTCAAATTGTTATGGTGATTTTGGAACAAGCATTTTCATAAGTAGTCTCAGAGTTTTGGACCTAAATAATAAGTATAGTCATGGTACGTTGGTAGTGATTAAATCAGATGGTACTTTTGATGTTTACCGTGGTCCATATAGTATCCTTGTATTTTTAGTGATGTCATTCTGATATTAATTTAACAAGGTATGTTGAGGAAGGAAGTAGAATTTGTTGGTAGTTTCATCTGACCTTCTCACCTGAAGATGAACTGAAATACATGAACTTTAGATACCGTTTATAATGTGGCTGAAGTGGAAATCCGAATGAGCATCTGGACTTTTTCTTACCTCAGGGTTTGGATTTGTGACCTTCGAGAATGAAGATGTGGTGGAGAAAGTCTGTGAGATCCACTTCCATGAAATCAACAACAAGATGGTGAGTTCTTATTCTGAGTCTGTTTTAGAAGCACTGCTTCAAGCTGTATTTGACTGACTGAGAACTTCCCCTTTCATTCACAGGTGGAGTGTAAGAAGGCGCAGCCCAAGGAAGTGATGTCACCCACAGGCTCTTCAAGAGGTCGTGCTCGTGTCATGCCCTATGGGATGGACGCCTTTATGCTCGGCATAGGAATGCTGGGTAAGAGTGTAGATTACAAAGATGATTAGCGCTTATAGCATAGAATGGACTCTTCTGCCCTCTGCTGTTCAGAGTGAGAATTGCAAAAAGGAACAACCCATCAGATTTATACTAAAGGCACAAATGCTACACTTATCATAGAACTGTTAATAATATTAAAGTAATTTAACAACATTCAAACCAAATGTTATTTTACTCATATAATTGTTTAACAAAACATTATATAGTTTTGTTATTTACTCACAATACTTTATGAAGAGACATTGATTGGTGTCGTATTTTTTCTCAGGTTATCCAGGGTTCCAGGCAGCAACATATGCGGGTCGCAGCTATACTAGTCTCACACCAGGATACACATATCAGTTCCCTGGTAAGACTCCACGTCCAGCCCATGCTCTCTGTAGGCCTTTTCACACATCGGTTCACAGAAACGAACTCTTTCTTGGGAAAAATCTTTGCAGACACTATGATTAAATATTGGGTTTATTAGTTTATAAGTAAGCAGTATCACACAAGTATCCGTGCGAAATGGCTGAACATCGGCACGGCTGTAGGCACGTAAAACTGTTGCATCATTGCATATAATCAATTCAGTGGCCATATTGTAATGGATGTCAGATACAAATTCCCAACATGTTGTTGCTAAATATGCTTTTGAACATTATCTGGCACTTGATAATGATGGTGAAGACTTGTTGAAACATTTGATGTCACCTGATTTCCATATGCACAAAGTTAATAGGCACTAATATTAAAAGTCATTAATTAAAATTTTTATTCTGGGATAAGATTTTATGTGAAAAAAACACATATGTGACACAAGACCACAAAACCAGTCATAAGTAGCAATAGCCAACAATTACACATTGTATGGGTTAAACTTTATGTCAAAAATCATTAGGATATTAAGTAAAAACATATTACATACTGATATTTTGAATTATATTTTTTTTAATTGACCCTTATGACTGATTTGGTGGTCCAGGGTCACATATATTAGATTATACTGTATGTACTGTTTGTGATCGGCAAGATTTTTTAATGCTTTTGATGGAAGTCAATGCACCCCATTTATTTGATCAAAAATACATAAAAAACCATAATAATGTGAAATATTATTACCATTAAAAATACCTCTTTTCTCTTCGAATAGATTTTATTCCTTTGATGGCAAGGCTACATTTTCACACACAATCCTTTAGAAATCATACTTAATACGCTCATTTGTTGCTTATTACTTATGATAGGTTAATTACTTACTTATGAAAACACAAAAACTCATAGAGGCCCATGGCTGCTTGTAAATCTCAGAGAGGCGGTCTAAGACTGTCTTTCTCTTTGTCTTGCCACTCATAGGCCCTGTAGTGCTCGTCCACGCATGTAGTGTGAACAGCACTTTTGTGTATGTTTAAACAGCTTTCTGTGTTTATCTCTATTCTAGAATTCCACTTAGAGAGGACCCCCCTTCTGACATCACCCCACCCCCCTGAGCTCACAGGTTAGTTCCTCTATGGGCTTTACAAGCAGCAGCTATCGCACACGGTGTAGTGTGATCTGAACGCTGTTATCTCACGGCGTGACAACAGCACCCAGGAAATCCTGCATAACAAGCGTTACCACACATTATCAGAGCATCATGTTTTCATCAGTATGATGCAAGGACTTTTCTCCTTGCTTTCGTACTGCCTGATACTGATTGAGTTCTCTTTCCTGTTTGTTTGCTTGTTCTTTGTGTATGCGGATGTTTTCGTAGCCATTCCTCTGACGGCGTACAACCCCATGGCGGCAGCCGCAGCAGCAGCAGCTGTGGTCAGAGGTGCGACAGTTTTGCTTTTTCTACATCCCACACACGCCCCATGCTCAGAGAATAAGAGCTCACACCCCAGTGGTTGACCTATATAGCTTTAAGATTTCCTTTTAATTAAAAGAGATTGAGATGTTGTGGAATTTCATGTTGATTTGTTCTGTAGGCTCAACTCCTTCTCGCTCAGCTGGGTTTTTAGGTACCAGCAGCCCTGGACCGATGGCAGACCTGTATGGAACGGCCAATCAGGACTCAACCGTCAGTAGCTATATCAGCGCTGCAAGTCCCGCCCCCAGCACTGGATTCAGCCACAGCCTCGGGGTGAGTCAGTCACATGCACGGCTGCTATTGTTAACAAATAAACTCAAATAAAAACATTTTCTGGAAAAAAATTGCACTTAGAAACATCACTAAAATATTGCTTTGGCAAATAACTTAAAGATCATTTTAAGCTAAAGTATTACAAATACAGTAACTAAAACGGAAATAAAAATATAAAATAGAGGTATTAGAAAATTAATAAAAATCACAAAAAAACATGGCACAATTACTTAAATTACATTTTAAATAAAAAACTGATAATATAGAGATAAAAAGCTAACTCAAAACATTAACAAGTACTATAATAGTATATTAAAAATTATAAAATAACACTCATTACTAAGTGAAAAATACTTTTTGTAATGTTCTGTGTATATCTATATTGATTCCATAAAGTTTAAAAAACACATTTCAACCATTATCAAAAAATACATACATTTAATGACCTCTTGTAATGTAACTATCAAATAAATAATAATAAAATATTAATATTTTTTTGTAAATTATGAATACATGTATATATATATTAAAAAAAATCCCCATAAATATATATCTTTTAAATCATGTAATGTTGCACCAAGTGACATTTTAAAACCTTAACAAACCTTGTCATATTATGAAATGTTAAATTATTGACCCTGACACACAGTTATGAGTCTCTGCGGGGAACATTTTCTAATATTAGTAGTAATTATTAGCTGTTATATTTCTAAATAATAATACTATTCTAGGTAAATATACTATAGATACTGTAATTCTAGGTAATTACTATTACTTATTGTAAATTGTTATAAATAATTCACCAAAAATGTATAAGAATATAATGTAAGAAGCGTATTCGAGTCATTGTACATCTGAATTGCATTTTAGTGTATTGTTGAATAAAGAAGGATGAACTATACATTTGATAACTCAACTTTAATTTCAGTTAATTCTTTTATGCTGCATTAAAATGAATTGAATTATTATTTTTTTTTTATCTTTACAGGGCCCTCTGATTGCCACGGCATTTACTAACGGTTATCATTGAAATGAGTGACAGGTTCAATAGTATTCACGGTTCTGACGTCTTCCCTACATCATAAGGAAGGATTTTTAAAGTATGTGGTGATTTCAATCGAATATAACGGATGCACTCTACGTGCCGCAGGGTTTTGTTATTTTCTCAAGCGCTCTGTTTTTGGATGAGATGAATCAACCCTAAACTGATGAAATGTTGGCTGCAACACTATTAATGTGATGTGACATAATTCCTGTTTTTTGAATTACTGTCATATCAGTCTCTAAACTAACCTCCTGCTCCTCTTATATAGAGCTAAACCTGTAAATAACTAGTTCGTTTCTCAGTTTAAAACGCTAACAACTTACAGTAAGTGTATTTTTGTCTTAGTTTTATTTTTTCTCTCTCTGATCTTGTTCAAAGTTTTGTCTTTTTTGTGATGACATTATGTACATGTAGGTTTGTAACTCTAGAAAATCATTTTCATTTCAACAGCACAAGAGCAATAATCTGTGTCAAAACCATTTGGATCTTTGTAGCGTATTTAAAAGACTAAATCGCTTTCTGACACATTTGGTACATTTTCTACTGAAGAATATAGTGTGATGGGATGTCAAAATGTATATTTTGTTAGTTTTGCAACTGGATTTATCACATCGATCACGAAAATAGCAGTAATTATGAGGAGAACATATTTCTCAGACTTAGATTCGACCTTGTTTGTGTAAAATATTGTACATACTATCTTTGATCTGGTGAGATCTGTCAGCGTGTTTAAGAGAAAGTTTTTTACACTCAAGAACGCAAACACATGATATTCTGTGTGTCCAAAAATGCTTTTTTTTTTTCATGATTTGATGAACTTGAACTTTTAATTTTGTTCAGTGTTTTTTTTTGGGGTTTTTTTGTGACAGAAGGCAATGTGAATGATGCTACTGTTGAGTGTGTGAGTGTGTCTGTGTGTGTGTTTGAGATTGAAAGCATTTCTGGTGCTGTCATGATCTAATGTATTATCTTTAGTAAGATGTTTTAAAATGTGAATTGTAACCCCTATTTCCATGCTGTTATGTTGCTTTTACCAAGTTTATATTCATAACACGATTCCTTGAATCTCTTTTAGAGGTTTAAAGTGTTGTAATAATTGGAATATAAATATGCTTCAATTAACTGAAGATTCTGGTACTGGTGGGAAAAAAAGTAGCAACACTAATATAACACTTTTTATGAAGTAAACAGGATGGCTGTTATTAATTGAAAGTTTTAATGTTTCTTGTTTGAAGCTTGACCCTCTCTGAAAAATGAAAATAAAACATTTCAAAGTGATGCTGATGAAATTATTTCGGATTTGAAAACCCCAACATGATTGAAAACAGCGTGAGTCACTTTGCACCAGACGTTGGCTGTTAGTTTTGTTATTCTTTTTTTGTTTAGCTGTGGCTTCAGAGCTTCAAATCGCCTACAGAGTGTTACTGATTCTGTCTTCTGAAAGCGTGCACTGAACCGACCCACACACAAATCTGTTTTCACAGGACATTTGTAAAAATATATTGAAACTAAAGATTTTGCTCAGGATGAAACAGCATTATCTTGTTGAAGCACGTCATATGACTAGGGCTTTTACCGTCAAGTTTCTAAATGGGGTTGCGTAGGCAAGACATCTTTTTCGATAAACATCTCTGTTCTATTCATTAAACACTTATTTCTCTAAATGTTCTTGCATGTTGATTATTTCTACAAAACTATCAACACAATTACAATTTTTTTTAACAAAAAATATATAGTTTTGTTTGTATGCAATAATGTTAATATTTTTGACTTTGACATTAAAATGTTAATATCTTCAGTTTATTTTTTTTATTTTTTTGTGCATGTGATATGAAAAATTAAATGTTAGAATAAAACTTTGCACTGGGCTGTAGCCAACACATTTACACACTTACAGTCTTAAAAATAAAAGCACTACCACATAAACTACTCGCAAAGCATTGTTTTTCAATTATGAGGCCGCTTATTTGTTTCACAGTCAGCTTTTGAAGAATGAAGAGTAGAAATATTGTATGCTCAAGCTCACTAACCTTAATCACTCAGAAGACACGATACGTGTTTTTATATTTTTATATTAAATATATACATGCACCTTGAGTCCAAAAGCTTGAAGTGCCATTAAAAGACTGAGAGGTAAGAGATTTTACTGTGGATAAAATTCAGTCAGATGATGCTTAACCTTCATCTCTCGGTCCTGTCTTTATGTGGACCTCAGAGTATGTGACGACTGATTCCTCTGTGCAGGTCAGTGAAGTGGGTGTTGAAGCAGGACAGTTCTGAAAAACAAGCCATGACTCAATGACATCATAACTGCATGTTGTGACAAATAAAGTGCATTTGTTCATTTATTTTCTGAATTGTTCATATGTAACAATTAACTAAGCATGATTTTAATATGATGGATGACCAAAGGCTCTTGATGGGCATTATTTACCTCATTTCTTGATCTCACACTGTCTCGAGAAAGGTTTACTGCTGCGTAAACAACACTTTCATGAGTGTCCGAGCAGTGTGATCCACGGGAAGCATCAACCTGAGAATGAAATAATAACTTACTATCTTTACTTTTCTGAAAAACCATTTGCTCTGCCAATATTTACAATCAAATGGAAAAATTAAATCAACAAACTTGACTCACCAGGGCTTCTTTTGCTCTAGGTTCTATTCGGCAGTGTCCTAAAACAATAAATACATTGATAAAGTTTACAGTAGAAAAGAAATACACCATTTTAAAATTACTTTTTTTTCTTACCTTTAAAATGTAGGTGAATAACACAGGCAACGCAGATGATCAGCAAAACAAAACCTATTCCTGAAAGCACTGGCCACATCTGTGTTTCCATATTATAGGGGTTTGTTGTGAGAGCTGGTGGTGTCACTGTTGTTGAGTTAAGAACTATGGATGCAGTCACAGAGAATCATTTGGATAATTCATAAACTCTTTGAGTACTAGAAATGTGTTGAGTGTATTGTCTGTTGCATAAAATATGTTAATTGTGTTGCCAATTCTTAAAAAGAAAAGTAGGATATTTTTTAGAAAAAAGTAATAATAATAACAAAAAGAACAGCTCACCGACGTTTATATATGTCCCATTTCCATATTCAACAGGTCGAAGTACAGGTACATCTACTTGTGCTGAGCAGTAATACATTCCACTATGATTTACACGAATTGACAGCAGGTTCAGCGTCGCGTTAATAAACACAGATCCATTTACAGACGATGGACGAGAAGACACTTTAAATGAGTTGCTCATGATTTCAGTTCGATTCTCTTGAAACCACTTAACTATGATTCTTTGCGCGCGTGAATCAGTTTTAATGTGACAGGTGATGCTTGCGTTCGTGCCGCTCCATTCTATCCTCTCAGGATTTTGCCACAAATAAATGCATAATCCAGGGACGAGACCTGCGAAAAAAGAGTAAAAAAAAACTAGCTCATTAACATAATTTATTAATGTAGCGAGCTACTGACATCTCGATATTAAGCTGTGTTATCGAGGAGGGAAGAAAACTATATTACCTGTGAAGCAGATGGTTATGAAGAGAGCAGAGAGACTGGTGCGTGTCATTTCTTTAAACTGCAGAGACAGCGGTTTCTCATGTTAGCAGAGGCAGCTGTTTTTCATTTTTCCTCTGTGGTGTATCCTGCCGTTTGAAACATAGCATCACCTTATCTGCATGAAGTCACGCGCTAAGTTGACACCCACAGGCAGGCCTTTTGGGCTCACATTATAGCATTTTTACTTTTTCACAGTTGAGTAAGTGTCCTAACTTAATAATTTTATTATTATTATGTAGGCTATTATTAATTTAGCAAACCTATTAATTTACTTTTTAAAAAGTACACTGAAAGGCAATTCATACAAACAATAAATTCTTTCTACTATGAGCATGCTTTTAGTTTCAACATTAAATATATATTGTGAGATTTTTTTTTAAGGTGCTTAAAGCCAAAAAATGAAACATCTGTCATATTATCATACACACAAAAAGGTTCAAAATATTTTATCCATGGGAACATATTAAAACCTTTAAAAATGTGTTACCTAGGATTTTCCCATCCTGTATCATCCAGTGCACTATTAAGTGTGATATAGCTCTTGGACACTATGCTGCGCTGTTTGCTCCTTCCTCACTTACAGGACCATGCAAAAACCGTGGGAAAATTGCCAGTGTGCATTTCTTGGCAGCCTTGTAATGTAATTTTGGGGCCATTATCCGTATGGCTGTATCAGTTGTAACTTTAACGCTCCCTTCTCCCTTTGACAGATAATGGTAATATGGGCAAGCAGACAGACTTTTTTTTTCTCTTCGCTTTCCTCTCCTCTTACATCTTACATCGCTTCAGCGTCCTGCACACATTCTCTCTCTCCCTCTCTGAAGTGGGATAGTGTTCAGGCCGGGTGGTAATTAGGTCATAAGCCATCTCTGACTCACTCAACGTCTCATCCATCGGCTTTCACACTTACCCAATCATCTGACATCCCCATGAGTGTCTTCATGAGCTCTTGCCTTCTTGTTTCTCCCCCGGTGTTCCATTCAGTTTCCTGATCTTCTCTGTAAATGTTCTCACCATCTCCTGATCCGTCCTCACTCACGTCGCTTGTTACTCCTGCATCATGAGTCCTGGTCTTCAGCGGTCAGACGAAAAGACAAACCGCTCTATCGATGGCAGTTCGGACCACAGTTTTGGAAGGTTTGCTGAGGCGCAGGGGGCACCACCACTGAAAAATTATATTTTTTTAACTATTTTCACTTGCTTTTGTCCAGCATGGCCTATTAACATTGTCGCCTTGGTTTTTTCTCTAATGGTGAGTAAAAAACATGTTTTTTATTGAATTATTGAGTGTATCTACCTGGAGAGTTACATGTTCGTACGTTGCTTTTTTTAAAGGACAGTTCACCCAAACAATTCTGTCATAATTACTGGATTAATAAAAATATTTTTTTTTTGTTCACACAATCTCAGCAAAATCTTATCAAAACTGTTGGTTTCCAACATCAAAGTATCTTCTTTTGTGTTTCACAGAAGAAAGAAAGTCACACAGCACAGGTCTGCATGGTCACGAGAGTCAACAATGACACAATTTTCATTTTTGGGAAAGCTATCCTTTTAAATTACATTCTTATCTGAGGTTTTAGATCATAACGTACAGTTTATCTTTGGTCTTATCTGGTGTATTTCCGTAGAGTTGTTTTTTTGTGTGTGTGTGTTTAAAGTTTTGCACTTGGCACTGTGTTATACATGAGGCTTTGAAATCTGACTAAACCTAATGTTCTTATGGTCCAGATAAACATATAAGTGTTATAAATAGACAGGCCTCAAGTATCTATGCAGTTCACTTTTGTAGCACTCCCACACTTGCAAGCAAGACTGCATACACTCTTTCACACACACACACCCTTTCCCCTGCTCAAACATTCACACGACAGCCTGCAGATGTGCTCAATTGCACAAGGCACGTGAAAGGTGGATACTGTGATGATGAACTTTCTCAGGCGGTTGTTCTCTAGATGAACAGGAAAGTTTTTTCAGTGGTTTTCTACCTGACTTTTCACACCTTGACCTCAGATTGAGAAACAATCTTACACTCTGGCCACTTACATTTTCTTTTTTTTTTTTATCCTTTTATTTTTAATTTTTAATTATTTTTAAGTTACTTTTGCTTTGAATTTAATACATGCAGTGTTAAATATGTTTAATATGTATATATTCAATTTTTGGATCTTAAGACTATGACCCCAGCAACATGGCTCAACATTAATCCTATATATTATAAGTGTTAAGGCAAAAACTCAAAATAATGAATTTAATGAATTATTAATTTATTATTATTAATTTAAATTAAATTATATAGTACACTTAATTGTAATATATATATATATATATGAATAGTTTTTATTTTTTACTTTTTATATTTATTTGCCATAATTTACATACAATTAATGATTTATAATATATATATATATATATATATATATATATATATATATATTCTAAATCCTTTTAATCAATAATAATTGCTACTGTGCATAAAAAAACTGAATTAAAAAATTAGGTTACTGCGGTTTTCCTAATTAGTCAGATAACAACCCTAATATTTTTAAGTAATAATTTCTACTTTACAGGTTTAGGCACTGTCCCATAATAAAGAATAGCACATTGGTGATATACAGTGTAATGAATCAGGGGGTGCGGATCAAGACAAAATGGGTATATTTGTAGCATATGCTCATTTGTATAATTTTGTAAGGTACAGTGATTCATGGAATAAATGTGACTCATCCGCATCATAAAAATGAATCATTTTCACCAGCTGCCCATTCCTGTCATACCTTCCCCCTGCATTCAGCAATCAATCTGTCTAGCAGACTAGAGGCGAGCGGTGGGCTCTGAATGGGGTAAAGTGCAAGGGCTTGGAGAGCAATACCTCCAGTTTCATGTTGACTCCACCGCTGCTACACATTCAAACTTCAGGGCTCACGGACTACAGCAGCTGCGAACGCCACCACACCACCTCTGAGAAACTAGATGAGCATCACAAATCACGCAACCCAGTTTGATGCCCTCTCACACACTAGCGGGCTTTATGCATACAAAATCAAGGCCAAAAGTGGTTAGCACATTATGTTTACTGTATCTTTACAGTAGTGATTTAGTCTATTGTACATATCTAAAATATGTGTTCTCTCACTAAACTTAATGTTCATTGATAAAAATAAGATGAATTGTCCTAAAAAAAAAAAAAACTTTTATATTTACTTCAATTTTTTTTAATGTTTTAGGGATACATCTAACAACATAAGCCACTAATAAAGACTTTAGACCACCTGCTTTGTCTCAAATGTTATATAAACCTGAAAATTCTGGTCTTAATATGCGCATCCGCTTAGTGAAGTCATATCATCTTTGTCATCAGTAAATGTGATTTAGTGCGAGTGGGCTGTATGTCCAAGTCTCAATTTGCTGTCTGATCTTATTAAGAGAGACGGAATGAGGCTGGCATCTTCACTACTTGCTGTCTGCTTTATGGGCAACATACTGAGGTCTAGGTCTTTTTACTTGGAGACCTGTCACTGATATTTTACAGATGTATTTTTACAATAAGCATTCATTTACATTAATTATTTGTTTAGTGAGATTGTGTCTAGTCACGGTTATGGTTTCTCTCTCATTCAGTCTCAAAGCAGTTATGATGCAGAAGACTATGAAGGAGCTCAGCGGTTGGGGAGAAAGGCTCTTCACATGGGAATCGCCTCCTTAGTCATTGGCCTTGTGATCATAACCATCTTCTCTGTTGTACACTTCACCACGGTACTCATTTGAACAAAATAACTCTAATTCAGTTATGATTCACTTATGTCTTCGGCTTGCCAAACCCATAAGAACTTCTGGAGAAAATCCTAGCCACTCTTTTTTTTAGTATAATGAAAGTGAAGAACTGGCCAAAAATATATAAAAACACCATAAAAGTATCCTAAAAGTAGTTCTTATGACTCATGCACTATATTTCAAGTGCTCTGAAATTACACAATAGCTTTCTATGAGAAACAGGCTGGAGTTTAACTCACTGAATGAGTAATCATTATAGAAGCAGCAATGCTTAATTTGTGACCTAAAGTGTTCATTTAAAGTTGTATCTTTAATATGAATCAATTGATTCTACTCATAAAATCATGAAAATGATTTGATAACAAATTGGACTGGTCTAGTTTTTTTTTAAGTCACTCACTGACTTGATGGTCCGATTGCAGTGGCTAAAATTCAGCTTTAGGGAAAGATTATAAGTGAACGTAAATATCAGTCTGTGCTTCACACCAAGCCTTTATGTGGCTTCGGATAACTACAAGAGATGTACTCACTACTTTTAGGGAGCTTTTTAATCTTTTTTGAGACTTGAAAACTCTTATTCCTATTTATCCACCAGATGTTCTCCTCTTCTGTTTTACAAGAGAAAACTGGGTTTGGAACAACATGAAGATTAGCATTCTGTGAACTATTCCAGTTAATTATATCCTGTCAAGTAACATGATTTTTCAGTTGTGTTCTCGTTTAGTAAAAAAATGTAGAGTTAATTTGCAAAAACAGATAAATACATTTTTAGCAGTTTTCAAAAATTATGTTTTTTCATCGTGTATTCCAATTAACCTCAATCAAACTGCAATTAGATTATTTTGATTAATTTCCAAAGTAACATTTTACAAGTATTTTTGCAAATAAACTTTTATATTTTCTTTTTTTTTTTTATCACCTTAACAGAACGCAATCTGATCATGGAAAACCCAGCTCGGCAGGAAGACTAGACTGTAAATTGGTGGCGATCAGTTCCAGCGAATGCGGGAGGACACTGTGAGCTACACCCAGAACGTGGTTTCACTGTGGTGGCAACATGAGCTTGAACCATCCCCGGTTTATAAGTAATCAATATTTTCAAATGGAATGTATAAGTGGGTCTGATTTGCTCAAAGCATGGCCAAGAATCAAAAATACAGGAAATCTTACCCTAAAAGTCATTTAATATTCATAGCATCTCAGAATGATGATGTGGTTTATTTCCGCAGGCAGTACAACTGCATTTGTACGTCTGTATTTGCTGAGTATGATGACACATCAAATACTGTAAATGTGTAGTTTAGAGACATACATTGTATTTGTCCTAAAGCATACTAAAAGGATGCTTGACACTAAATAGCTGATGCTTTTACAGAATAAAAAACAGTGTATGTTTTCAGATGAATGTAAATGTACAAGAAGTATGATAATTTTTTTATGAACGTGAATAAATGTGCGATGTATGAAATGACTCAAAACACTAAATGGATTATAGGGGCACTAGACACTCCCTCTCCAACTTCACACCCAATGCAATCTGCAGCGTTTGGAGTATTCAGTATTTTGATACGTAATATTATAGCCAGCTAAAGTTAAATATAGCTAAATCTGTCTCTAGTCTTGGCAATCACAGCAAACAAGCTACATATGCAATGGTAGTATTTACTCTAAGTGTTTCATTGACAACTTTTCAGTGTACTTCAATGTACGGGCGATTATAGTAATAATAATCAGTGTCACTACCATCAGTCTCACTTGAGTTGCTAACTAATGTTTTTTCCAAGATGTACTGGTGGTCCATCTCACTACTGTTGCCACCCATGTCTGTGTTTATTGAAGTGTGCTTCTCGGATACAGTTCCACTTATCCCAGTACCTCATTGCCAGTCATGTCATGACACGGCGAAACTGAACAGAATGTCGCAAGCTTCTGATGAACATGTGTGGACTCTCAAACACAGCTGGTTCACTCCGTCACAGGACACACCCAATGGCATAGTCCCTAAGAAATAAACAAACAAATACATTGAATATGAACTATAAAATACACAATTAAAATGACTTTTTACACTCAAATACTCCTCCTTTATTATTTTAAATAAACCACATTTCATATAATACTTAAAATGGAATAGAGCGTATGATAAGTGGTCTGTATTTGATTATCTACTAATTCATAACATTAAAGATTAGTGTAACAACACGGAGGTATGTAGTCAAAACTGCACTTTTAACGCAGATTGCACTTTAAGCAGCAAATTACACTGCTTTAAATATAGCAAACAAATATGCGAATGATATATACGAGTTGGAGACAGACACCGTGTTACAAAAGAAGCAAAATGTGTTACAACGTTCCCCTTCTTCCACCAGTTTAACTAGAGCTCGGTGCTTATTTCCCTGGTCCCGACGAGCTGCAGGCGGAAGAGGTGTGCTTAACATTTAACCTTTTTGTGAGGCAATGTGAAAATGGCGTTATGAAAAGTAACATAGTCGCGGGCTACAGGCAAATAAAGTTTTTAGAGGTAAGATATTTATTCATAAGGGAAATCACCGCAGTCCGAAATGAAACGGAGATACATCGCGGTCGTTTCCGTAGGCGAGCCTTGCACGCAAGATTAGGAACAAAGAAAAAACGTATGACAACGTATGACCATTACAACAACATCCCACATTTCACTTCCTTGGTATTTCTAGGTTAGCGTGTTTAACAGTTTAATTGGCAGCTTATCTCTAAACTGCGCAAAAGCGCCTGTAGGTATAAAATGCGTTTAGCTAATTATCAAAAAATGTAAACAGCGGTCAAAGGTTAGGTTGCTCTATCATCGCTTGTGTTGTATTGGCAGTGAACCGTGTGCGTATTTCAACAACGTTTTATTTGAAGGAATTATACATCTGTCAAATGACTTGATGTAAAGGTAACAATCTGTTGCAGTTCGTCTCGTTGAAAGCAATCTGTTCTGTAGCGCCTCTAGCACAATTTTCGGCTAAACGTCGAGTATTTAAAACAAAGCAAAAAAAGTAAGGGTCTATTTCGTATGTGTGGACTGTAAATCTTTAATAAATTGAACATAATGACATTATTTTTCTTGTTGTCGACCAATCGCGAGCATCCGTGAGGTTGTTATGGTTACCAGAAGAACGCTGTGGTCGATTATGAAATCGATAATTGTTTATAATCCGTTCATAGCTCCTTTGGAAAGTGCAGTAAGTTACTTTGTCTGTCAAACTCACCCTCACGTTCTTTCAAACTGTATGAGCGAAGAAGATATTTTGAAGCACATTCGTGACCGAACAGTTGACAATAACAAGTTAATGTGTAAGGGTTTAGTGACCAATTCACATCATTCAAAATATCTACTTTTGTATTTAGCCGAAGAAAGAACTTAGGCTAACATACTTTGGAGCAACTTGAGGGTGAATAAATGGAAAAAAAGGTAAACTATCTCTTTAAAAAGTAACTTTTAAGACCCCAAGTGAATAGTGCTTGTGTTTGTACTATATACTTTTGAGTGGGATGAATTGTGAATATAACTTTTGTTGAGAATTGTAAGTATCATTAACTTATTAAGGAGCAGCATGGGCAACACCAGCAGTGAGAGAAGCGGAGCGGAGAAGACGCAAAGGCGAGAAATCCGGGGTGGCAAAGATGGCGCTCGACCCAAAATCCTACTGGACAGTGTGGAGGATGGAGACCTCTTCCAAACAGATGATGCTAAGGTGGTGTGATTACAGTGAAACATTAATCTTGAAAACGTGTTCCTTAACTCATTTATTGCTGCAATATCTGTCAGCTCTGCTTTCATTAGCTGTACACACCTCATCCATCTTTATCTCTGTCTTATTAGGAGTTTCTAGCCTGGCGACAAGATCAGGAATCAGATACTAAAGCCCCGCCAGAGGAAAGGCCCACTGTGTTCCGCTGGAACGGTCCAGGGAGAGAGATCTACTTGTCTGGCTCCTTCAATAACTGGTCCAGCAAAATCCCCTTGACTAAAAGGTGAGTGTTGACAGATCGTGACATGGTACACTATATTAGCACAAGGAGGTATTCGCATCATCTTAACGCTTGTGCAGTGATCAAATTTACTGCCCTTTCGTTATGTGTTCGGGATGAAAACATCTAATAAATGAAACTCCTGTAAAATGTATCAGATAAAAAGATGCATTGGCTTTGAGTCATTGATTTTAATATTTTCTCCCTCATTTACTGTTTGTGGCTGTTTTTGCCCCATTGACTTTTATTGTAACAACTTTTTTTGATTGCAAAGCCATGTCATATAATCAAGCATTCTTAGTTGTTGGTGGTTTTCCCTGTTTGGAAGAGGTAAAATTTGTCATTTTTACTGTTGAGCATCAGTTGGCACCATTAACCCTTTAGACCTTCTTGATGTGTCTGAGAAAATCAAAATATCCACCTCAGTTCTTACAATTAAAAACATAGTAAGTGTTTTTATGCACCTGCTGCCTTTTGATGGTGAGAAGTATGGATGCCCTATGTGCGAAATGCTTGCCTTTTCTCGATGTTAAAGCCAGTTTTAAACCTTAAAATCTTTTCCATTTTTTCTGAAAAAAACAAAAAACAAATTTTGCATCAGATTTATTAACATGATTTATTATAAACCAAAATGCAACAACAGCTTCAAATAAACTGAACAATGGTGCAAGAGTTGAGGATGGATGGAAAACCAAACAATGAAACAGTATCTCATTGTGTGGCGCCTATGGAGGTTGGTCATGCTGACGATGAAGTCAATCATCTCCTCCGTAAAAAAACAGATTGAACACAGAATCCACATTCTGAACCCTTGCGATGGCATAACGTGTTGGCCCTGGAGGCACCTCTGGCAGGCTGATGAAAGGGAGTTGTGTCCACTTTGTTGGAAAACCACACTTCGCCGTTTCTCCCCTTCCACCCAGATCCAGGATCCCTCTGAATCCTCCTCGGCTTCATTGGAAGCTGGAGAGGATGATGAAGGTGCCACAACAAAATCAGGATCTGACTCTCCTGAGTCTGTGGTGTCAGAGGGAGAGGACAATACGTCCTGCAGCTTGCTGGAAGGGTCAGGCTGCATAATAATGTCTAAAACCTTTGTACGAGTCAATGTTGCTTGCTGCTCTTTTCACCATCTAATGACAAGCAGGATGGCTTGCAAGTGTTTAAATTCACTTATCTGGTTTCTGTTTATACTCCCATCAAAAGGCAGCAGGAACATAAATACACTTGCTATGTTTTTGTTTACATTGTATAAAATCTTACAGGTTCCAAACTTTTGAACAGTAGTTCAAATAAGAATATTTTTTAGTTGCGTTATTGCACTGCATTATTGTACATAATTGTCTACTTTCACACATTTCAGAAGTGAAAAGAAAACACACAGTCTCTGATAATGTAGTTTCGGCCTGAAATAAAACAACAATTGCTGTGCTTTTACATGCTGAACACTAGGGGTCGGTGTGCACTTACAAAAAACTGAAAAAACAACAACAACAACAACAACAGAGCACACTGCCGATCTCATGCTGAAAGCAAAATGACATCTTTCAAAATGTGCCCCTTTGCATCATGAGTCATCATGAGTAGAAAGAGGAAAGAACCTTCCATTCGCTTTTCCTTAATGATTTGTTCTCTATCTACTTTTAACAGTCATAATAATTTTGTGGCCATAATTGACCTGCCAGAAGGCGAGCACCAGTATAAATTCTATGTGGATGGACACTGGATTTTAGACCCCAAAGAGGTGGGGAAGAGATTCTTATAGTGTTTGATTGCCTGATAGTCCTCATTCAGCAATATATTTTGAAACCTATTCTTGCATTGTTTAATAAATTCTATTTTCTTCTAGGCTGTTGTGACTAATAAGTCAGGTGTGGTGAACAATGTCATTAAAGTGAGGAAAACAGACTTTGAAGTTTTTGACGCACTGAAGACAGACTCTGAGAAATGTGCCGACATGTCAGGTACATATAAATCTATTTACTGTTAAGTAATTGAAATATGCTACAGGTTCTGATCTTCTGCTTTTTTTCTATCAGACTTATCCAGCTCCCCACCTGGACCGTACCATCAGGATTCCTACTCAACCAAATCAGAAGACAGGCTGCGCTCTCCTCCCATACTCCCACCACACCTGCTGCAGGTGCTCCTCAACAAAGACACTGGAATCTCTGTAAGTGCTGCTCTGCTACATCCTGAACATAAACCTGATCAGCCAAACTAATGTCATAGCTGCTCACTCCGCCGCCTCCTTCCCGGACCCACGAGGACACCAGTCTGCATGCACTGGGAAGAGACCGGTCTCCTGAGGAGGAACGCGCATTGTCCTTTTAACGGTGGCGGTGATGAGGCGCCATTAAGGTGCATTCACACGGGGCGTCAGCATCAATGCTTGACAGAAGGCGTGGCTGAAATTTGGCACCGACACCTGGTCATAGCAGTGTCAGCCAATGAAACTACACAGTTTGCTTCTCTTGAACAGGATGAACGTGACTGGCTGCCGCCTGGATACTGTATTTGCATAGTGCGATCCTGATTGGCTGACGCTTCCGTCGGAGGCACTTCACTGGCATTACTCGCAGCAGAAGTTGAAGAATTCTCAACTTTTGCCGCGAGCAACACCAGTAAAGCGCTGCCAAGGGATCCACAGTGCTTTTTGGCAACGCTTGACGTCACCCATTCAAAGTCAATGGGAAGCGTTGACGCTGACGCCCCGTGTGAATGCACCCTGAATGCACCCCTACGCTGCGTCCGAAATCGCATAGTCCTACTTTTAAAATTAAACGTACTACCTGACCGTTAAAACAGTACGTTCTATATAGTATGAATGTGGGTAGTGTGAGTATAATTCGGACGTACTACATCTGCCATATTGATGTTGTCACGTGTCGTCACAACAGCACGACAATTTAAACTTTCAATAAGTCATCCGTTTATTTACAATGTGTTAAACAAGTGTACTTTAATCACAATAAACAACGTTTTTTTTTCTGAGGTACGTACACTTGAAATGAGCTGCGTCTCAACTTTCTGCCATTTTTCGAATATGACGCCTCCTCTCCCGGAGCCTCATAGGATAGAAAAGTGTCCATGGTCTGCCTACAATAGAATTCAGCCGGAAGCAGTAGGTCATCCGGGGTACTTCTCGCCTACTGAATTTCGAATACTATGAATTCGGACATACTACTCGCCTTGTACTATACTTCCCTACTACCTTGTAGGGAAGTAAGCGATTTCGGACGCAGCATGCGACTCCGGTGTGCCTCATCACGCGCCGCCAGACGTGCACAGTCCTGCGCCCCTCCTCTCATCCGCCTACTCACGTTGGGAGCCTGGAGAAGGGCGGTGCAGAAGTACGGGGGAGATGATGATTGGCTTGCAAGGCCGGCTGCCTCGTCACACTATATATGTATATATATATATATATATGTGTGTGTGTGTGTGTGTGTATGTTAATATACAGTTCACACACACATTCTAGTATGTAAAGAAACTTAAAAAAAAAGAATGCAGTTATTCGTCATTAATCATGTAACCATTCAAAGTAAATGTTTCTATTTTTTAATATGCTTAAAATAAAATGTGTTCCTGAGAGGTAAAGTTGAGTGCATGGCTGTATCAAACATTACTCCAGTCATTGTCACAATTTTTCAAAAATCTTTCTTATTTGCTGATTTATTATCATTCCTGGAAACCGTTTTGCTGCCTAATATTGAATATCTTCTTTAGAATTCTTTTATGAATAAAAAGTTAAAAGGAACAGCATTTATTCAAAAGGAAAATCTATCTAAAAAAAATCTAAAAGTTTATCATTTATCAACTATACACATATTTGCCAAAATTAAAATATAAAAAAGTATTCAAAAAAATAAAGAAAAAATAGTTTAAAATATATATATAGATTTGTATTACATAAACACAAATGGATATTAAAAGCTTTTCATTTGGGTTGTCTTAATACTGATGGAAACCAAGCGAGTGATTCGAGAGTTCCACTCCACACTATTTGTAAATACAGTGTTACAGATGAAGCGGTTCTTTTTTAGGCTTAAAGAGATAAGAAAAGATAAAAAGCCTATGGTTGGAAATTTCTGAGTGTGGGGGATTTTTAGAAAGCAGAGACTTTCCCTAACTTGTTCCCATATCTTCTTTTAACAGTGTGACCCAACCCTGCTGCCTGAACCAAACCATGTGATGCTCAACCACCTGTACGCCCTTTCCATCAAGGTCTGACAGCAAACTACACACACACACACACTTTAGAAAGACACTCACGCAAGAAATTCTCTAATAATGTCCACACCCTCAGTGATAGTTCACACAAAAATGAATCATTTGTTATTTTAATAACCCTTACTTCAGTCAAAACCTGACTTTTTTTTTTTTCAGTGCAACACAAAAGTAGATATTTTACAGAATGACAGTGCTGTTGTTTTTACACAATGAAAAGCTGACAGGCTCCAAAAATAACAAAAGCACCATAAAATATAATTACTTCAATAGATATTAGCGAGTAAATGAGTCATTATTTTCAGGTGAAGTATCCCTTTAATCTTTTATATTTTGAATATGGTTGAGATGACCAGTATTTTCAGATGATATCACTGATGTGCATCTGTTTGCTCTCCTCACACAGGACGGTGTGATGGTCCTTAGTGCGACACACCGCTACAAAAAGAAGTATGTGACCACGCTGCTGTACAAGCCTATATGATCTCAATTCACCAACACTATTCTCTCTGGTTTCTGCCTTGTACTAAATGTAATTCATCGAAGAAAGCGACCAAACGCATTCCTTTCTGAGCTTTTGTGTGTTTCTGAATGTCATCTTCCGATCCATAAACCAATATTTACAATGTTTGCACAAATAATGAGCTTGCCAAATGTAAAAAAAATTACACTTTGTATCAGGCTAGGGATGTCGCTAGAAGAAATTGACATTTAATGTGAACATTCCCATCATGTTGCTTTGGATTTAGACATTTCAGCAAATAAAATGATAACTTTTCATGAACAGCCCATTGTGCTAATAAAATGCACACTAAAACATTATTCGTGTATTGTGTTCGTTTACATGAAGCAATCGCACACTGAACACTGATGGCATGTTTCGTTGTATAAGCTATACTTTTCCACTGTTCTGCTGTCAACTGTATATGATGTATTATGCTTATGTTTTTCTCAAAGCAAAGTTTATATTATCGAAATCCCTACATGGTTATCATGGCAACAGTTTCGGTCAGTGCTAAATATGACTAGGGTTGGCTGAGACAGTTGTGCATGTTTTTGTGGTGACATTACCAGGCGACAATGTTGAAAATCCTGCTAAACTGAATGAAATAATTGTCTTTTTAGTTTGCGGGAAATCTCTGATCTTCAACACACAGTGTGATACTGTTTCGTAATTTGGAATCCATCCTAAAATATCACACAGGAAAAATGAGAAAGAGTTTCACTTTGTTTTAGCAAAACAAAACAAAAAAAGCATCTTTAATCGTTCTCAATATGAGAGTTACACAATGCAAAACATTACATTGCACACCATTACATGATGTTACATTAAACTCTGATTACACAAGATCCAACAAGATTCTTATTTGATATCAATAGGATCCATTGCTATGTTTTGGTACACATTTCAAGCAGGGGAAAAATCGAAATATATTATAAATGCATTAATATTCAACTTAACAGATTATAACAGTGTCAGTGCAACCTGTGTTTTTTATATCAAAAGTAGAGCATATAGTCAGAGAGAGGGAAATGCCACCTGTTACTGATAGGACTGATAAATTTACTACCGGCTTGCTTTAATCTCTCTCTCAATGAGATGAGAAGTTCAGTTTTCTCAGTCGTAAAAGGTATATTCAGGTTTAACCAAGAATGCAAAGTATGTAATGTACCAAACTAGTCAGCAGACGGGATGACTTAACAAGCTGCTCACATGTACAAAAAAAATCCTGTGTACAAAAGGAACACTGTCATTATTAGAAAAGAGACTGTGATATATGGTAAGTCATAGTGCTTTAGCTCGCTATAGTACAACTCCTGCATTGGAAAAGTACAGCGTTTATTGCTTAAATAATTTAACCAGAGAGGAAGCCCTTAGATATTGGAGGTAAGATATACTGACTTTATATTTTAAGTTTATTATATTGACCTTGTATTATGGACATTGATTAAATGGTAGGATGTAATTTATTAGTTATTGTTATTGAAGACAGTAAGGTCATAAGCTACAATTATCCCAGATATTATTTGTAATAAATATAATTAAGGTAGAGGAAAGAGTGCTGTTACCTCTGACTGAAAAGAAATTTAAGCCCTTTTAGAATTTATACAAGCTTACTCTCTGTATGGCAATATTTGGATTACATAACCGATAGACATACACTATTTATAAACAGATACAATACACAGTAAATGGGGCAGGGGTGGGATTTGTTTATAGCTGGTTGAATATGTACCTGGGGTCTGAATCTGTGTTTTGCATCATATATATAGCTTAGGTAGTTTGTCTCATGAAAAGTGTTATGTCATAGTGTTTTACTGCTTCAAGAGAAAGGTGTGCTTTTAGTTGACAGATGAATGTCACGCCCAACGAGTTCTCCAGCATGCCTTTATTTATTCAGAAACGCCATGAAAAGTGATGAATAAAACCACACAACACAAAATTATGCCCAAGAGGATTTGTGCCTACTGTAAAGAGGTTAAGGGTGTGAGGTTTAGAACAATGTTGTGCAAAACAGCTTGTAAAAACAGAGTTTGAGTTGGTATATTTTAATTTCTGTGTACTCTTTAAAACACTGTTTTCGCATGCATATGATACAAAATGTGTTAGTGCCTCTACCCCACAACCCTAATACTACCCATCGTGTATAGCATATGAACGTCCATAAGGTGGGAGAAAACATCAGAAAAATAAAAAGATACACAATATGAATTATTTTCTTATTGCAGTGGTATGGCTCTCTGTCTCACACTCTTGATTCTTACTGTGACTCTACCAACATGTAAGTAGCCTATTTTTAAACATATTAGCTCAAACATACTTAAAACAGCTCACTGATTGATTACAAGTTTTCTTGCTTTTATGTATTGCTTTTATAAATTGGCACATTTTATCAATATAGCATAATGCATCATTGCTGAAAAAAGTATTAAAATTTAGACCCGAGCTTTTGAATAGGCTAAATCATGCAACGGTTTCTAAGAGAGCACACGTACGTCTGCAAGATGTCTGTTAAAGATCTCTAGATCTGGAATGCATCTGCTGTCTAAAAACATCTGGCAGACATCTTACAGGTGTCAGTTTTACACACATTCTAAATCATAAACATCTTATAGACGTCTAATTGACATCTAAAATGAGACGTCCAATAGACGTGTTGCAGATGAGCAAACAACCTAAATAATACGTCTTGCAGATGTAAATGCAGATATCAAATAGACATCTCCTAGATGCATGTGTGCCACATGTGTGTGGTCTTGTTCGCTCAAAACTCAAAACGTTTGAGTTTACCTGTAATATCTTCTCTGTAGCTCATCTGTACAGCATAAAAAACCTGCTTCAGTTCGAGAACATGATTGAGTGCACAATACCGGACAGTTCGCCGCTGCTGGATTACGCAGACTATGGCTGTTTTTGCGGTTTAGGTGGTTCAGGCACGCCTGTTGACCAGCTTGACCAGTTAGTTTATTTGATTATATTCAGTGAGAATGTTTTAGTGTTTATCACACATTGTTTATTGATGTTATTTTTCGAATGACCTGATAGGTGTTGCTTTACCCACGATGCCTGCTATGGCACAGCGAATACCCTACCGTCCTGTTCATCAGTGTTTGACAGTCCATATACAAACACATACGACTACAAGTGTGACAAGAATACCAAAACCCTCACGTGTCTGGGTGAGTGAAAATGCTGTGACGCCAATGTGAAGAAGAAAGAAAACCTGTATCATTAAAAAACAAACAAACAAACAAACAGACAAACTTACAAAAAAAAGTATATCTTTATCTACCATCAGAAATAGTTTCAAAACTTTCATAGCTGAATTAACTGAACTGTTGCACGTCTGCAAACAAGTGGCATTTCTTTCGATTTGGCTGAGTTAGAGAATGAATCAATGAATCAATGACTCACTTAAAGTCTTTGACTGAATAATTGTTGTTGAATGAATTGGTTGATTCAGTTGTTCACTCGTAAAGATAATGAAGGCTATAACTGCAGAAAAAAAAAAAAATTATTCCCCCTAATTAATACAAAAACTGCCTGAAACAAACAGAAATGTAGTAGGGTAACGTCTGGAACACATCTAAATGTATAAGTTCATATTTGTAACCTGATTAAAATATAGGCCTAATGCTGAGTATTATTAAAGCGTACAGAAACATATTCAAACGTTTTTTACAGACAAATTATTGTATGTTAGTTGAAATTAAATTTAAATATATTCAAAATCTAACTTATATTAAATGCAATTAGTTGACTTTTTTTTTTAGCCATATAGGACGTATAAATGTATTTCATAATTATGCTACTTTGGGTGCTTGTGTAATTATTACAGTATAATTATTCATTTAAGTACTGAGTAATAATAATTAACTAATTATATGGCTAGGATTAGATTTTGGCTTACTTGCATGTAATTATGGTATCGTTATTATAAGTATAGTAAATACATGTCACATGAATGTAATCACATGTAACCAAAAATAAAGTGAAAATGGGTTCTTTTGGTTTATCTTTTTTACTTTTGATTACTTTTGAGTTCATATGAATTTGCTACAGATAACGTTTTTTAACATTAACATTTTTTCAAAAATCATTTTTCATTCCAGTTAATCTCAGTCAAACTGTGATTTTAGAGATTTTTGACAATAACCCAGGGCTACCTATTTTTGAAAATAACCTTCATTTTTTAAGTTGCGCATTAGTAACTAATTTTAATATTAAATAAAACACTACAGTCCAATTATAATTAGGTACATGTGCTTTATTGTGTTATTCAACACATCACCATTAGTGCACTTTAATTTACAACAAAAAATCTTTAAAACATCACATTTGAAGTGTACATAAGTGTGTTATGAAACAGCTTTTCAATTGTACTCTCTCTCTCTCTCTCTCTCTCTCTCTCTCTCTCTGAGTACCTTTAAGTGGCCTTGTGTTATAACTTAGTGTTATATTATCTGCAAGTAAGAGCTGAAGTGCATATGCATTAAAATAAAACACTCCTTTATACGACCTCTCCTTTTCTCTTTCAGACAGTAATGATGAGTGTGATATGTTCATCTGCAAGTGTGACAAGGCTGCAGCGGAGTGTTTTGCTCAAGCCCCCTATAACTCCTCCAATCATCATCTTTCGTCAAGTGTTTGCAGCTCAGCTTCCAGAGAGACCAGCAGCTTTCTCATCACCCTCTCTGCATTCACAATCACTCTCACGCTCATATACCACAACAAAATACCCTGCATGCATTGAATATAACCATGTCATCGTTTGACATTTTGGTCATTTAAAACCTTTTGCGTGCCCACAGCTGGTTTTCATGCACTCAAGCGTTTTATAAAGTTTCCAAGCCTTATGAAATTCTCATGCTTTTTTGAGAAAACTGATTTCTTCTTGTAGCAGCTGTGCAAATTGCAAACACATGCTGACGTTCCCAAAGATAAAAAAACATACAGGCACGCACATACACGTTTTCTTAGCTATCTAAATGGGGACATTCCATAGGTGTAATGGTCTTATACTGTACAGATTGTATATTCCATTGTCCTACACCAAACATACAGAAACTTTTTGCACTTTTATAATTTCATATTTATATACATTTCTCCACAAAATGTGATTAAGTAGGTACACATAGACAATACACAAACACACTCGACTTGCAACGTTCCTTTTGGGCGCTTGTATTTGTGCACGCACATTTATTAACATATCTTATGTTTCTCATTCGCAAGTTAGCTTATCGTTGTGCACTTCCCATCAAGGTTATATAAATGAGTTATAGACCTATAAATAAATGCCTACTAATACTTGTTCATCTAATCTGCACCATGAACACCTTCCTGTCTGTTGTGATCTTGAGTGTGAGTTTGCCCACCTGTAAGTACACTATTCAGCTCCTTATTGTTTTATTATATTTTGTAAATGCAAACCAAAAATGCAACTTATAGAGATGTTAATATAATTTGCTAAACAGCATTTATTTATTAGTCAGTCCAGTAATTGAACTTATAACTACTTTCTGGTTTTGTGGTTCATATTTGATCAAATCTTTTACGAGAATGCTGTAACAGAACTTGAACAGAATTTGTCATGTTGTTCCAAAAATGCTTTATCTTCTGTGCAACACAAAAGAGAAGATATTTTGAGCATCCATGCAATTGAATGCAGTGTGTTCTGTGGAAGTCATACAGGTTACAGCGTGAGGGTGCGAAAAATAACTGAATATTCATTTTGGGGAGTTGTATTTCTATGAAACAAATCCTAAAGTCAGAAAGTTGTACATGCTAAAAAGATGGTTTTGTGTGTGTGTGTGTGTGTGTGTGTGAAACATTTTGTTTCAGTGTCTGTACCTTATGTTGTTGTTGTTATGCACAGTGCCTCAAACTTGAATATAATATATTAAATGTAACTTATTTTAAAAAACTACATCTTGTCTCTAAACTGTTTTTAAAAAAGAATGAATGTGAAGTAACTCGCAGTGCAGAAACATGGATGCCCTATTTAAATGTTATTTTGTCGATGTACATTTTGTTCTCTGATAATCAAATGGTATAATGAAAAAGTAGTTTAAAACACATAAAGTAATTGGTCATAAAAACAAGATGTATGACAGCAGACCTCCCTAGTCTCTACAAGGTCCTTGAAATACTGGATGAAGCACAAACTAGTTATAATTGCTATACATCTCTCATACATATTGTAAGGCAGATAGCAAATGAAAGGTTTTTTTAGGTAGTTTGGTAACAGCTGATAATTAAAAACAGGCTACCCTCTGTTTACATCACTATATTTTAATTTGATTGCATAATTAGATTGCTAATCAGTATAAGCACTGAACAACGCTCACTGTTCAACAGTGGTGGTGCCTCTAGACTACCGTGCTGTGTGGCAGTTCAGGGATATGATCATCTGTACTGATCCTAATAGCTGGCCTATACTGGATTACGTAGACTACGGATGCTACTGTGGACTAGGAGGCTCAGGGACCCCAGTGGATCAACTGGACAGGTCAGATTTAAACATCAGGTTATATCCAGGAACACTGAATTAATCAGCTCAATCAGTTTAGTCTACAGTCTTCTCTGCCTGAGACGTTCAGTGTGTTGTTTCTAAATGGTCAAAAGTATTATTTTTTTGCATGCATTGCAAAAAATAAAACAGAAATAAAAAGTCGGCATAAACTTATTAGCCTGGCTCATGAATACTAATGTTGTGATGTAATGTTTGCCTAAAGTAAGTCTTTCTATTTTTGTTTAGAACATTTAATGATAAGAATGTAACAGTCAAGCCAATAAACGTAATAATTTCCACTGCTGTCTCTGTGTCTCTAGATGCTGTAAGGTGCATGATCAGTGTTATTCTGACTCTTGGCAGCATGATGACTGCTGGGGTATTTTAGACAACCCCTACACTGAAGTCTACTCATTCTCATGTGACAAAGCGGCAAAAAAAGTCACCTGCGATGGTAAGATACTATAATCAAGTCTATCTGCAAGCTATGTTAGTAATTGAGACACTGCATCTGATTTGTTATTATAGACTGTAAATATATATATATATATTTGTTTTTGCAGCTGACAAGAATCGTCCCTGTGAGATGTTCATCTGTGAATGTGACAGGAAAGCGGCTGAATGCTTTGCACTGGCAGATTACAACCCAGAATACGAGCAATATCCTAATAACAACTGCAAGTGAACTAAAACTCAATAAAGGTTTAGGATTGTCCCTAAAGTCTCAATAAAGATAGCAAATTTGATAAGATGTACCTTTATTTTTGTTTGTGTGAAGTAATATTTAATACATTTATTTATTGAGATTTTCAAAAGAAAACAATATTAATGTATGAATATAAACAGTAGGTATTATCACACCAGTTGTAATATTTTAACATAATCATGACACACTTAAATTAAACTGGTAACTGTATAAAGAACTGTACACTATAAGCCCTTATCTATATGAAATCTGATCCCTAACTAGTTTTTCCAAACTAGGTGAGTTAAGTTTCTTGTTAATGTGTAGCATTATGAAAATTCCTATATTATCCTATTTTCATTGGCAAATATTGTTAGCTTACTATTATCTAATCTGGAATAATAAGAATCTATAGCCGAATGTAAACGCAATTCTCATTTCTTTTTGTAATTGGTTTCGAATTAGTTAACCCTGTAGCAACCAAGCATAGAACTAATCATTGAAAAAAATCATTTTGGATTGTTTTGCATCTTTTGGGGTGGGAGTAAACCAATATTAGTGGAATTTTTGAAATCGGACCAATTTTGACCATTTTAGGCAATGTTGCATATTTGCAACTGTGGACTTTCCGGGTTAATTTAGTTGGGCCCAAAATCAATCAAAGAAATAAAAATGCTTTGATTTAATCTTCTAAATGAGCCTGCAGAGTGAGCCTTGGTGGAGGTAATGTATAAGTATAAGATGCTAAATGGAGTTGGGATTCATTTTAGACTGGCCACTGCGGTGACTGCTAGAGGTTGCTTGGGTGGGCTGTGGTGGCAGAAGAAAAGCCTGTATTGGTTAGACCCCTGCGGGAGAAGGGAAAGGAGTGAGGCTAGTACTACTGTAGTAGTAGTGTGCGTGCCTGAATGTCTCCAGCTGGAGCGATGGGTGCAACGCTTCGCATTGGTTGCGTCTCTAGCCCCGGGGGCCGGGCTTTGCAGTTTGACGAGCTTGCTTGCAGTCCTCATCACATCCCTCAAAACGAGATGTGACATGGAGATTACATTTTTATTCATTCTAAGTTATTTTATTAATTCTACATTATTAATAATGCATGTGTCTCGTTGCTGTAAATTTCAGATACTTTACTTTGTTAGATGTACATTGTTTTTTTTACATTTAAAAAAGTTGATTTAAGAATTTAGACTACCTCATACTGTCCCATTAAAATTTACTTGTTAAAGTTTAGTTTTACAAACTCATTTGAACTTCTGGTACACATTCATGTTACAGTTTGAAATTGCTTCTTGTTTGTCATGTTTGCTGTATTCACGATGTGAAATATTTGTCCGTCAGGTTGTGTCCTCCATTTTAGCTTTGTGTTACTCAACAGTCCCTGTTTCCTCAGGTTTTGCTGCAACTAAAGTCAAACAGAGGCCTCAAGCATGTTGAACATGTTGTAAAGTGTCATTCAAGCATTTGCAATACTTTAAAACAGACTAGATATAAAATGTATAGACATAAAATAATATGAATACTTGTTCAAAACCACTGTGTATTATTTGTCACTGACCTGTCGTAAAATGTCGTTATCATTAAGGTTAAGTAGTGACTGCATGTTTATTATCAGTATTTGAATCTTCTTTGCTACAGGGATTGAAATAATCAAATTAGTAATTTGAAACTGTTAATTGTCTATGTGCTATGTCTCTATGGGACATTGTCATTTATAAATGGTGCTAAGAAAATGGGAAAAAAAAAAATTAAAAAAAAAAAAAAAAAAAAAATAATATATAAATATATATATATTAGGGGTGGGCATAGATTAA
>JAUCMU010000143.1:15975238-15995000 GCA_032275025.1 Enteromius treurensis
GATTAAACTTTTGATCTGTCATCTACGTTCTATTACAAATAAAATATTGACATTTGCCATCTCCACATCATTGCATTTAGTTTTTATTCATAATTTGTTTAGTGTCCCAACTTTTTTGGAATCCGGTTTGTACTTTGTCAAATATAATAACCCTGATTCATTCAACAATAAAAGTTCTTACAGACCTTTTGGACAATATTTGTTTCTATTTATTAAATGTTAATACCAAATCAGACCACTTTAACATATATGTTGTGTTTTACTGCACTTATGCACAGTTGTACAGTAAAGAGGAGTTGGCTCTACAATGGGCCAGATATCTCTGTCACCTGCAGGGCGGCTCCACTGAGCTGCACAACATCTTCAGCTGCTTGAGGACCATTGACTCCACTCATGTAAGTACGAGTGGATCTATTCTAAAGAGATATTAAACTTACTGTGCTTATAACGTTAACAGTGTGCCACAATACATTTCAAATTCATTCTGTCAAGTAAAGCGTCCTATCCATACGTTCGTTGTTTGTTAATGGTTACTTCTCCTCACCGCATCAGATTGATCCTCTGCTGCTTCTGAAGGCTGCCCTCATTCTTCAGGCATGTCAGCGATGTCCTCTGGTCTTGGCGGGCTGTATCCTCTACAGGGGCAGGTGAGCTTTTACAACAGAAAAAAAATATTTAAGATAATTCATAATCATATATCTCAAATATTGATCATGGATCTTCAAATAGCTAAAGCTTTTTCCATATTTACAGAGGTTTACATTTCTCTGTTGTATAGGGTGGTTAGCACTCAGATGCTGCCTGAGCTGACAGTGAAGGTGATGGTGTTCGAGACGCAAACGTACAGCCAGGTACAATCAAGTTCATGGAGACTCCTAATGGTGGTTTCTGATACTGAACATATATTTTCTTGTTTCTCGTTACAGCATTTTCAAGTGATGGCCAATGGCCTGAGCTCATCGGTGGGCTTATCGTCCTCTTTCACAGCTACCACACAGGTGTTCCTGACGCCCACTGAACTGCACATGCTCCGCTGCCCCTCAGTGGATAGAGCTTGCAGGTACATATCAAGAAGTGTATGCATTAAATAGAGAGTTCTGCCTATTAAGTATTCACACCCGTGTCATTCCAAAGCCGTAAGATCTTTTATCCCAAGATTCATAAGACCTATGAAACAAAAATGATGTTTTTTATTTCTTTTTTTACTCTCCAAAAACAGCAATGTAACTGAAATGTTCCCATTCCCAGAAACATAATTGAAGACGTCATTCAAATCAGTGGTTCAGCCGTAATTTCACAAAGCTACAAGAATGCTTTTTTTGCACAAATGATACTTGCATGAGTAGCAGCAAATTGTTGAATAAATTTGTAATTTTTGTTTTCTTAGGAAAAGTATTCTCGTAGTTTCGTAAAATTATGGTTGAACCCCTGATGTCACATGGACTATTTTAATTTGTTCTTACTACCTTCCTAGGCCTTGAATGTGTCAGTTGCATTGCTGTTCAGGGTCGGGAAGCAAAATCTAAAAATTATCTTAATTTCTGTTTTGAAGATGAACGAAAATCTTATGGGTTTGGAATGACATGAGGGACTAATAAATAACAGAATTTTATTTTTTGTGTGAACTAACCCTTTAATACATATTTGCATTTCAGTAGAGTTACTGTTTAAAAATTTTTGAATCTGTAAGATTTTTGAGTGTTTTTAAAATAAGTCCATTATATTCACTAAGGCTGTGTTCATTTAAAAATAATATAGTAAAAAAAATAATATCATGAAATAAGCATTATTACAACTTAAATGGGTTGTTTTATATTTTTAAAATGTTATTTAGTCCTAAGTGTCGCATGGTCCTTCAGAAATCATTTCTCAATTCATGCTCAAGAAACATCTATTATTATTATTATTAATAATAATGTTGAGAGCAATAATGCTGCTAAATATTTTTTTGTGAAAACTGGTAATTTTTTGGATTCTTTAATAATCATTTGTAACATTATAAATGCCTTTGCTGTCACTTTTGGTCATATCAAAATTAATGTGTCCTTCGCTGAATAAAAGTATTGTTGTTTTTTTTTTACTCCAAAACTTTGAACAGTTGTGTCATTACATGTTCATTAGTATTTATTCTCATGTTTAGGTCTCACTGCAATCAACCTCCCTGCCAACCCAGCAAGTCAAGGCTCTTGTCTCGCACTTTATCCGACACCCCAACCACAGATACTGACTCTTCAAGCCTAGATCCTACACAATGTCCCCCAATATCCTATCAGACGATGCCGTCTTCTCTTCGCTCCTCACTCTCTGATGAACTGTGTTTCAGCTCTTCTCCTTCACGGGTTAACACTCCCATTCACTCTAATCTCATGAACCAATCAGAGTATTTCACTCCTGACTCACATGAACACAGCACGTCTAGCGGGACTAACTTGTGTGCGGTGGAAGAAAGTTTGACAGGGCTGAACATAAAGCAGGATATAGATGCGAACTCGGGGTCCGAAACCAAAAGTGAAGGTTTAAATTCAGATCAGGACATTCGGAGTGAAGAAATCAAAGCCCTCACTAATGGGTATGAGCAGTCCAACTGTCCCGACAACTCTGACCTTGACAACCAGATGCGGAGTGAAGAAAATAAACTGGATGCTAAAAATCACGTGACCAATAAAAATAGAAAGTTGCAAAGAGAAACAGTGACAGAGGCAAAAACAAAGAGCAAACAAGTCAATAGGAACCTCAAGGAGAAATATGAACCCACAAACACCCCCTCATCACGCGAGAGCCTAGAAAAAAACTCTCTAGTTCCGTTGGTGCTGTATCAGCATAGAGTCAGAGGTTTGGTGTTGGCTCTGCTGGTGGAACCTGAGTTCAACACAGACCCCTCCGCCCGAGAGGAAGTGGTGAGAAACACAAGTTTGTGTCTGTTTTAAAATATATCATATATATTTAATGAACACTTAACAAAAAAATGAATATTTCCTGAAAATATATTCACCCCTCTGGCCACCCACAAATTAGAAGACTAGGTTTCTTCATCAGAAATTTAGCATGACATCTCTTGGGTCCTCTGCAGTAAATAGGTGCAGTCAGAATGAAAGCTGGTTAAAAACATCACAGGATGTTCACAAATAATCCACATGACTCAAAAAAAATCTATCATTAAGGCAAATTTTCATTCTTTGGGGTGAAATATTATTGAAAATGTTTTCATTTTAATGTGTGTGTGTGTGTGTGTGTGAACCCCCATTATATATGGTGTTTTATTTGATTTATTTTTACTTGCGTTCAGCTAAATTTAACTGTATTTTTGATGCAATATGCATCCTTGATGAACATACACTTTATTTTTGACTTAATTGTACTTTTGGGTAAACTATCCCTTTAAGAAAAAAATACAACCCCCAAGAGCGGTTTCTTCTGTTATTAAAGTATTCTCTGCTACATCTTCAGCATCACAGCAGCTTGGCATCATTAAACGGGCTTGAGGCTCACTTGAGGAACACCTCACCTGGGACACCAGGCCCACCCGGGCCCTACACCTTTGCTCACTATGACTGCATTCAAAACACTCTGACTAGTAAGTCAGTTTTCATACATTTATATAAATCTATAAATCTGTTCTTGAAATAGTGTGTGACTTTTAATTTGTTGTGTAGCTAATGTATGTGGGCGCTCCGTTGGACCCCAGGATCAGGCCTTTGTAAAGGCCACTAAGCTGGTCCATTCACATTTCTCACACTTAGACACACTACAGGAGGCTATTGTCAGGTTAGTTTGTGTGTGAATGCCTGTTCAGCCATTTTTATCAGTTAACATGTATCTTGACAATGCTTTACGTGTATTTCATGTTTTTAATTTATTAATTATCTCTATATGTGAACAGCTAAATATCAAACTTAAGTGTTAACTAAAATGTGCTTAAATTATATTATGTAAGCATTGTGTTTTTGTCCTGAATTGCAGGAACGCTAGCTCTGCGGTGTATGGAACCCGGAGCACGGCCCAGGAGACATACTTTCTCCAGCAGGGGACGCCTGTCAGAAACTCTGGGAGTCCTGATCCTCAGGATAGTGCCTTCTCACTACCAAGAAAAGCCCGTCAGCGGCTCCTCAAACATGGAGTTAACCTGCTTTAGCTGAGCTATTGTTCTAGTCTGTTATAGCTCTGATTTTTTAGATATTCCCAATATTTATACTGTATATCTCTCTTGCACTACTCAGATTGTTATTAATGCTTTGTGTTTATATAATAGGCTGCTGTTTGTTAAAGTTGTAATTAAAAGTAAAGTGCTTTCATTCCAAGTAATTCTAAAATACAGAGGAAGTGTCTCCATCCTCAAACACGGTTTCCGCTGTAGCCTTTTGCTGCTTCAATGGAACAGAGAACTGAGGCTTTAAAAAGTGAGACCTGAGACCATTCAGTATTACGGTTAAAGGCAGATGTGTGCTGTTGAAACCCCTTTTTTTTAAATGGACCAAAATTATGCTTCAGTGTTATTAATTTTCCTTTAGTAAACCTGTTTGAGATTCTGTCAGAAGGGTTTAAATAAATGAAATAATCACACATGCAGAAATATTTAGAGAGTAGCTGAAAAAAAAAAAAAAATTCTGCAAGCATTCACTCACCTTGGGTCATTTTTAAACCTCTTTCTTTCATCGTGGAAGTACAAATAAGGATATTTTTTAAATATTCTCTTATTATTTCTCCCGAATCAAATGTGCTTGACACAAGATCTATTGATTTGTTCTTGTGCATCAAATAAGTACGTCTGTTATAGATTTGATGTAATTATGTGTGCTGATCAGTATTTAAATAAAGCCCAAATGAAAGGCGTTCATCATGTCTCTTAAGGAATTTGGGTTAAACCTTTTAGTTTTTATTAAAGACTCTGGATAAACAAATTATAACAGATTGTTGAGTGAACTAACTCTTATATTTACACTTTTTGCACACAAAAAGTACAAGTCGATAGTTTATGATAAAATACTATATTTAATTTGATATATTAAAATGTAGACACTTTTGGTTGTCAAACTTTCACCAGGCGTGTTTATAGTGAATGTGAGCTACACCTGTTGTTCTCTGTTAGGACCTCTGTGAACTTTAGGAGAACCGACTTCATACATCCAGTAAAAATCACACCGAAACTACCTGGTTAAATTCACTTCAAAAGTGAAGTTAACTGTGAGAAAAGCTACTTAGCTGATTGTTTGTTATCTATGTAATTAAATTCATACATTTGTATTAGTATGAATTGCAAAGTGTAGATTAAGTGTCCAAATACTACTTAGGGCCAGTGTATGTCCACCCAGATGAATGGTTTCTATATCCCAGATTACCTCTCTGTTGGTTGTGGAGCTATTGTCGGGATAGGGCTGTTTGGAAAAGTTCTATGCTTCCCTTGGACCAAGTTGTTTCTCTTGCAAATGAGCAGCTCGTCGTTGATGGTGCAGATGTTCTGTAATGAGGGTCATTAGGAGTGAGAATAAGAATGGCCTGGACTGGCAGTGCTCTGGGCGCCTCATTATGCAGACACATTTAAAAGGTCGATGGGGGTGCGAATGGCTGCTTAAGGGTCCCAAACAAAACCAGGGGGAGGAGAGTCAAAAAGAAGCCAGAATTCAAATTCCACAGAAGAAACTGCGCTTATTGTCAGAGCAGGAGGATTTGCCCTCTCATTCGTGTAGTGGAGATCCCCAGACAAGCATCTCCGGAGCGCAATAAATGTGGACATTTGAAATGGCCACGGTTACGCGCACAGTTTTACTGCTGGTCCTCGCTTTCATGGCTATAGGAGTACAGTGCCGATCGCTTCGTACACAGCTTCGTAAGGTGACTTCGTTTCAAGGAGAGCGTAAAATCCGTATCGGACACGTCCAAAGACGGAGCCGACGCGAACCAGGATCCGAGCACGACCAGTGCGCCCTCCTGAGCGCCCCATGGACGGAGAGCACCACTCCGCTTGGTGACTGGGGCCAGATGTACCGTCTGAAGATACTATCGACGATGAGTGATGCTCCACGTCGTGCTGTTTTCCCGGAACAGCCTCTCTTCAGATTCGTCAGACGGGTTTATCGCTGTTGTCAAGTGGGCTACCACTGTGGAAGTGTCAAGGGAATACAAGGCGGAAAAGTCGGGGGTGAGTATCTCTCTGTTATGACACCTTGTTTTTAAAACAATAAAAAGTGCTGGTCCTCAACATGGGATGCTTGTGTTCCCATCAGGTTTAGTGTCGGGGAGCTTTACCAGCTGTTATGCTCATGAATCGTAAATGTAATTATATTAGAGCAAGTAAGTCTTAATTAAATCAGCATTATTCAAATTTAGTAATCTACACGTTCTACGTTCGATCAGAAGTAGCGCCAAGGTAACCATAGCAACAGCAGCAGCGTGAGAAAAAAAGACACTGTTGTAAGCAAACTGTATTGGTTTAAGCTGGCCAAGATGGTATCCCAGCCTGGTCCAGCTAGAGTTCAGCTGGTTTTAGCTGGTTGGTCAGCTGGTCTCCCACTCTGACCAGTTAAATAAATGCCTTCAAGCCAGCCAGCTTGGTCTGGTCACAACAGTTCTCTGCTTTAATTAAAACGTAGCATACAACGTCAACAAATATACATAAAAAACGATGAATAGTGTTTTGTTCAAAATAGATTTATTGACAGGGGCATTAAAGGACAATTTAGTTTTGCTTAGAGGAACCTCAACTGACTGCAACTTGAAAATGTATGTCAACAATTCACTTGCAAAGCTAGACCAGCACTGAACCTGCATAAAACGAAATCCTGAATCTGGTAATTCACGATTTCACAGCAGGTATGGTACAACACTATCCCTAATCACGTTTCCTTTTCTTACTGGTCAAGACTACAACATTGAGTTTCTGCTCGGAGAGGATGTGCTGTCAGCACCGTTGGAGAAAGCAGAAGTTCATTTTCACTTTTCGAACCCCCAACACCTGAATATCCAACCTGTGCTGCCCTCGCTGGAGAAACGAGGGTTCCCTACTAGGTAAGAAATAGGAACTTGATAGATGAAGTGAGAATGTTGTCAGCACAGTTCTCCAAGAAATGACTAAGCCTCTGAAAAAAGCTCACTATTTTCTCTTTCTCTCTGCAGGTACAGAGTCTGGTTGAGAGATGGTGTTTTAGAGCTGAGAGTGGATCTGCTTGCCCTGGTCCAGGCCCTGCAACTGGTCATCGGAGGAGCCAGCAGAGGTCCAAGCGTGATGGAAATGCATCGGGTGAGGGGCTTGACCAGACCAGAGGTCGTTGTCCAAAAGCAAAGACCCCCGTCTTTTCAAGACACAGTGCCTGTAGTGTGGGGGGAGGTGAATGAGGGCAGGGATGGTGTGGCCCCCCTGCAGCCCACTTTAGAGCTGGGACTGGCATTACATTGCCGCTTATTGGACAGTATCGCACAGCCCTGTCGAGATTATGGTGTACATCTAGAACACGCACCTTTCATCGCTCTGACATACAGATAGCAGGGTACATGTAGCCTTACTGAACAGCATTTGAGCAAATGCATTTAGAAACAACTTCTGTGTCCAGCCAAACACTGACAATCCCTAGCGCTCCCCCTTCACAAGTTCTTTGTGGCCATAAATCTCTGTCCATTCAGTCCACTAACACCTGGTGTGAATGTTCCCTGGATGGTTCCCTATTTTTTTAAGAATTGCTAATGATTCCCATTGTTCTGTGACAATGGTGCTTCGGTAGAAGCTTACTGTAATTCAGAGTGGCCGATGTTATATGGAACACTACGCACTTCAGCATGTAAATTGAATTTATTAACTTATGGGTGTTATTTGTGAGAAAAAAATATGACTGTATAAATGTAAATAGTGTATAATTACAGTTCTATATATTAAAACTTTTTTGGCATTGTATATATAAGTGTCCAATAGTGTATTTCTCTCTCTCCCTGTGGACAGTGTATTGTTTCTTCTCAATTATTTAAGACATTTTGTCTGAATAAGGTGTTTTAAATTAAATCTATTTAAATAAGAAATGGCTCACATACTGAACATGAAGCATTTTCAGTGCCGATTAATAATTTGAGACAAAAAAAGTTTCAGATTGTATGTTTAGCATCCTATCCTATGTTTAGCAGACTTTTCAAGTACTCAAATATTAACATTGGATCATGCAATGCACATGATTGACCAAATCCTGGTTGGACAAGAGACATAGTAAAGACACTGTAAAGACATTTATAATGTTAAGATCTAAACTAAATGCTGTTCTTTAGAACTTCTATTCATCAAAGAATCCTGAAAAAAATGATCAGGGTTTCAACAAAATTTTCAGCATCTCAAAGGTTTTCAACATTAGTAATATGAAATGTTTCTTGATCAGCAAATTGGCATTTCCCTTTCAAAAGTTTCTGTAGAAATTAGTTTTACAGTTTCCCAGAATGCTTTGTATGAGGCTGTTTTAATAGTTTTATTCTGTAAAGATATTCATTTATATTTGAACAAACTGTTGCCAATGCATTTTCTAAATATAAATCTACAGTAAGTTACTGGCAACCAGCTGGATAACAGTTGTACAGTGCACCTTTACAGACAATACTAAAGGACCTTTTAGTTGGAGTTTGTCATATTTTTACTAGCATAGACCCAGAAACAGTGACAATAACTGCAGCTGTAAAGTGATCATATGGTAATATTTAATGGAACTGTATACTCAAGTTTGGAGAACTGCACTATAGAGGTTTTTGTCTCACTTCGAACAGGTCCCACTTTATGATTGCTTGTGCATTTAAACACTTATTTTTTTAGATATAAATACAGGTGTGAGTTAGATTGAGATTTTCAAAGAGGCAGAAAGGGGAAGATCTTTTTTCCACACCTCAGCCTCTGAAGTCACATGAATGGAAACAGATGTAAAATCTCATTGGATAGTGTGCTTTACAGGATCAGCTATACACTTTATTTAGTTAATTTTATTAATTTGCATGACATTTTCAGGCCTAGAAATCTTTAAAATAATTACAAAATGTTTTTTTTTTTACTTATTGATTAAAACAAATGACATTTACATTTTAAGTCACTTTTAGCCCCCTGGTAACTGCCATATATTTGGTTTTCATTAGATAAAGAAATGGTTTCTTTCACTTTTTGTTAATAGTTTTTATGATGTATTTTCAAAAGTCTGAGAGTCTGGAACATGGATAAAACAGTGTGAGTGTTGATTGTGTTTGTAGTGTCCATTTTCACTGAATAGTTAGACTCTAAACTTTGGCCTCAACACAGGCCGGGTCTAAAGTTCACAGAGAGAGGGAAAGAAAGAGAGAGAGCGCGACAGAGTAAAGGAGGAGGGGATGAAGGGAAAAACAAGTAGCAAAAAAAAAATCACATTTCAAAGCAAAAGGTAAACAGGTGTCTAGACCTAATACAGGAGCAGAACCAGAAGAACGGTGGAAAACAAAGAGAAGAGAAGGATAAAGAAAATGAAAACAAGCTATTCGTGTGAAAGACAGACTACTGAACTCTGAAGTCTGTGACAGAGGTGAATATTGAATGTGTGCGATATTCGTTGGTGTGTGTGTCTGTCTGTTTGCACACAACGAGTGTGTTGGTGTGAGTTCAGTGAAACGGACATAGCTTCTGTGAGCAAATTATAGACAAAACACACTCCGAACGTGAAAGATGGAGGGAGGAGAGGGGAGTAGAGAAGGTGAACGAAGCGGCCGGCTGTCGGCCTTACAGGAGCAGCTGGTGTGGTCTCTACTGGGATCGGGGCTGTCAAAAGAGCTGCTGATCCAGGCCGTGGGAGATCTGGAGCGAGAACGGGCCTCGACCGGTGCAGAGAGGATGGATCGGGCCGATGGCGAGAGCTCAGAAGAGGGAGACATGGACAATCCCCCTCTTATCTTCCGTGATCTGGAGAGGCTTCCGCCGGAGGAGGCTGCGAGGCAGAGAGCTGAAGTGGACCAGCTGTTGCAGTAAGTCTCCCGGTGTCTTCTGATCAATCAATACAAACTTAATCTAAAACACATAATCAGAACTGTCTAATAAGATTTTAGTGTCTCGAATGTTCTTCTAAAGAAACGTCATCTAAAATCCTCCATTGGCATCTTCTTAGTTTCCTATTTTACTCCAGAAATTCTTGATTAAACCTTCTTTTCTCTGGCTCATCTCAGGTCTTCTTTCTTCTATCCCTTTTACTTTGACTTCCTTTCTCCTCTAGTGCTCTGCTTCCCAACTGATGGGGTGAATATAAAGGAGGTTCCACCTTTTTTAGTTACTAATTACCCACCCTATTCATTATTCTCTGGCCATTTCAAACTTTTTAATAAATGAGCTACATCAACTGGTTAAAATTAACAGAGTGACACAGTGTCCATCGCTCTGTGTGTGTGTGTTTGTGTACACATGGCTGTGGTGATATTGTAAAGATAGTGCTGTTGTGAGGGGAGTTCTGCTTTCTAAATGTGTGGCTTCCTGAAAATAAAAAATAAAATGGAATTGTAATGCACTAAATTTAAACCTAAACATAATATGTAAGTAATTTGTATAGGTGAAAGGCACTAATGTTGGATATGTTTGTGTATTTGTAAGGCTTTGTGTTCTTGTGTTAAATTCAAGAGGGTTGTTTGCAATCGCTTTTACTGGACTTTGGCCCCTTGTCTCTTGCCTTATCTAACATTGTAAACATTGCACCCTCTCTAACTCTGTTTTATCTATCCTTTCTCTTTCCCCACAACCTTCATCCAAAACATGAAAAATAGCCTTAGTAAATTCATTTTTCCCCTTCAATTTAATAAAGATAAATTAATAATAATAATAGGACACATTAGGTATTTTCAGGTAACAGTGCGATTAGCAAACAGTACTGTATGTGTTTGTCTACTGATACAATTAAGAGAATACTGTACTTTCACACAACAGTTTTATTTATTACATCTCTTACTTAAAATATGTATTTTGTAAGCTATAACAATAAATTAATATGTATGTTTAATTCCAAAATTGGCCACTTTGCAGCTTACCCATCACAATTACATTTTAAAGAACTTATTTATTTAAAGCTGAATTAAATATTAAATTAAATTAAATATTACTTTTATATTCAAGACAATGTTTATGTTCCTGACATCATACTTAATGGAATGATATCATCCATTTCATTTGACAAGGGCTCAAAATGAGATAAACTTTTTATTAGAGTTTTAGTCTTAGTGGTTTATTTATCACTACTTAAAATAACTGTTTTCAATTGTTTTTCATGGCATCTGTATCGCAAAGCTCAATGTTCACCACCATTACTCAAGTATGTTGATTTGGTGCTCAAGAATGTATTGATTTAGTGCTCATGTTTGATCAATTTAATGCATCTGATTCGTTGCTAAATAAAACTGATAATTTCTTTCTTTCTTTTTCTTTTTTAAATCCTACATCAAACTTTTGAACCTGGTCTTATAAAAAAGATTTAAAACCGTTTTTACATGTTTTGCCGCATGGTTTCAAAGAGAAATGGCACTAAAACACAGCTTAAATAAGCCTGTGAACCCTGGTACATTTTTATTACATAGGTACGTATTGGTTCAGAATTTAAAAGTAAATGCTCTATCATGTTGGAAATATGGCCTACACCACATGCAACCCTAAACCTACCCGACAATGTTAAGAAATGCAAAACTGACATAAAAATGCAACCGTGCCATTTCAACTTTCTTTTACACAGATTTGAACTGTTTTGTCAAACCAATAAACAATAGCCTCTCAGGTACATCTCTGTACTCCGAGACAACCGAACAAACTTACCGCCTATGAAAAAACCAATAGATATGAAGCTGGATATGTGTGATGCTAACATTCAAAAGCATCAGTTGTCAAATATCCTAGCATATTAACATTGTCATAACATGATATTCTTCAAGTAGTTGTGCAAACAATGATGCTTCATTAATCAAAAAAGGAATAAAAGGTGTCTGATTTTTACTGTCTGTAGTGTTCATTTCTTTTGGAAAATGCAGTAATATGTACTTCTTGGTACATATTTCATGTCTCACTAAAAAGTGCACCCAAGTACGTTTATACCATAGACCACGTAGCATATTTAAAAAGGAAGTAACCACATTTGGGCATAAAAACATCCAGAAAATGATGGGAAAATATGACTCTTGAAATGTAAATTAATTAAAATAAATTGTCAAACACAAATTGCACTATTTTCTGAGAATTATTCAGTCGTAAGCATCATGTTCTTCATTTCATTTCATAAGAACTTGATTGGAAATATTCAGAAATGCCTATTAATGTATTGTGTGTTAGAGAGGATCCTTGGCACGTGGCAAAAATGATAAAAAGCTATATGCAGCAGCACAACCTACCACAGAGAGAAGTGGTGGAGTCCACCGGCCTCAACCAATCCCATCTCTCTCAGCATCTCAACAAGGGCACACCCATGAAGAATCAAAAGCGAGCTGCTCTGTACAGCTGGTACGTCAAGAAAAAAGCAGAGATTAACCAGCGTGAGTATGGCCATTTTTTATTTCTCTGTTTTAACGCATCTTTAAGAATTACACTAATGATTCTCTCACCCTGATCATTGCAGAGTTCACCAATGCTAGTCGAGGTGTCATGTCAGGAGAGGAATCTGGGGAAGATGTGAGAAAGGGACGGAGGAATCGATTCAAATGGGGCCCAGCGTCCCAACAAATCCTCTTCCAGGCCTATGAACGACAAAAAAACCCCAGTAAGGAGGAGAGGGAGGGACTGGTGGAGGAATGCAACAGGTAAGAAATGAACTGGGTACCAACTTAAAAAAATGTTTTAAGGCATGACATAATACCTGTTGAATGTATACATGTTGTAGAGCGGAGTGTCTTCAGAGGGGAGTGTCTCCATCTCAGCTGGCTGGCCTAGGCTCTAATTTAGTCACAGAGGTTCGTGTATACAATTGGTTCGCAAATCGGCGTAAAGAGGAGGCATTTCGCCACAAACTGGCACTGGACGTGCCCTACAGCAGCCAATCAGGCCAGACACTACCATCCAGTCCTTCACCAGGTACAATGTCACTCAGGCTAATAATCCTCCCATCTTTTGACTGATTTTGTCAGTTGTCTATGAAATAACCATTTTGATGACAATAGGTTGCATGCCTTTAATTCCTCTTTTTAGATTTGTCCCTCGTTCTGACCTGCTTTACCCACCTTTCTCTTTTGTTGAAATTCTTAAGTTCTGAAGTACAGCCAGTCAGTGGTGTGTGAGAGTCTGGGCACAGTGAGAAGCTCCAGTGGTGAAGACAGAGGTGGTGGCGGTCGTCTAATTAGTCCAGTCCAACTAGAACCCAGTCATACACTCCTGGATATACACCATCACAAACCAGTGAGATTACACTACTTTACACATATCATCATAGATCGATCAGATTTTAAGTGATCACTGACTGATTGGCTTAATCTCACAATTACAGTAAGAAGGTCAAAATTATGTTTAATTGAATTGAAAAAGCAGTGGCTATATTTTTAGATTTGGACTAAATACATTAACAGTTGCTGCTATTTATACTACTTTTTGAAAATAGTGGCACATTTTTCCACCTCAGTATTGCAGTAGATAATAAAACAGCATGCACAACGTATTGAGTGTACGTAATATTTTTTTATTATAATTATCAAATTGCTGCAAGCTTTTGACCTTATTGGGAAAATAAAGCCCTCCCTACACCTAACTTAACCCTACGGGACAATTTATTTTTTACTTTTTCATTATTACCTTCATTTTTACTCTAAATAAATGCTTTTCCGAGGTCTTGAAAATGAAGAGGACCGACCTCGCCAAAAGGCGGAGTCGAATTTAGTTCGCTTGCATCATAAATAATTTTCTTCTAGGTAGGAGCAAAACGCTTCTTCCAACAAGGCGGGTTATTTGCACTCAGTAAATTCATTTTACTAGTTGTAAAATTTTAACAATAAGTGACTTAAAATAAAAATACAGTACTGTTTGGCTTTGTGGTATTTAACCAAATGAAAAAAAGGATAACAGAATCCTCGCATTTAAATCAATCTGTGTTTAAATAAATAGCTTGAATGTATGAAACAATAACCCTTTTATAATGTTGTTTCAGAATTAATTCATTTCTTTTGAAAACATTTGAATAAATAAGGTGCCCCAGTGGCAGTTTTTCACATTTAAAAGCACCATTTCATTTTTTGTATGACACTCAAAAGAAGATGTCTTACAGACCTGTCTTTGTCTATACAGTGAAAGTAGACTAAATGGGGACCAAAACAACACTGGATTCAACCGAATTTCATTTTAATGGGCAATGAGAGTTTTAAATCTACCTTAATTTGATTTATTTATTTATTTTCGTTTACTATTTATTTAAGGCAAATGTATCCTGAAACCTGACAGGCAAAGCTTCCATGTTCTCGCTTAGGTATCTGGTGGTGGTTCCTTACCTCCTGTCAGTACTCTCACTTCCTTGCATGGACTGTCAGGACACTCTGCTGCCCCTCCAGGACTGATCATGGCCTCCCTACCAAGTGTAATGAGTCTGGGGGATTCCTCACTTCTCATAGGTACAGTGCATACAGTAATCTGCATTGAGAGTTTAACGCCAACACACTGCTAATTAATACTAAAATATGCCTTTTGCTGTAGGCTTGTCCTCTCAATCACAGACAGTTCCTGTCATCAACAATGTAGGAGGAGGCTTTACTACCCTTCAGCCAATCTCTTTTCAGCAGCAGCTTCACGCCTCACCTCAGCAGCCAATAGCGCAGCAGCTTCAGAATCACATTGGCCCGAGCTCCTTCATGGCAACAATGGCACAGTTACCATGCCACAGTATGTTCTTGTCTGAGTATGTCACAGTATGTCACAGTCTAAGTAGTGAACAAGTGGTGCATCAAGACAAGCATCACTATAACTACAGTAGCGTTAAAATGTTATCCAAATGGATATAAAATATTTTAGAAAAATCATTCCATGAAATAATGTATAAATATTGTTTTTGCCTTAGCGATTTGAGAATTTTTAAAAAGACCTGGGACCATATTCATAATTTGTGTGGTATATGCTACAATCAAATAAACATTTTTAAAATGCAAGATAAATGTCACTAATTAACCTATATATTTATTATATATATATATATATATATATATATATATATTCAGGTAATTGTCAGCATGTGTCCTTTTCGGAAAAAAAAGGTCAATATGGTCATATAAAAAGCCTTTTAATTAACCATGGCTGACAGTAAGACATACAAACATAAAAGTAAAAGCAAACTTGATACAATTACAGCTGTTACTTCTTTCTCAAATGCTTAATAAAAAATACATGATCAAAGGAAATTTTGTAGTTGGGATAACCTCTAAACACTAAGGTGATACTCTTTTTTTTAAAGCTCATTATTGTCAAATGTTTACAAAATGTTTATTTTCTGAGGCAAATTGCTGGGAACAGCCATTTTAGGATAGTTGTGAATTGGTCTTAGTGACCTACTCTTGTAGAGCAAACATTTAGGAGTTACATTTTCTCCTAAATTGACAAGTTATATTCTACTTTCAGCCTTAATGTTTTGTGAATATGGGCCCAGATAACTTTGAACAAACATTCTTACATTACTCAAATAATTTCTTCATAACGTTGAAAGAACTTTAGCCTAAAAGTTAGCGATGTAATACTGCATATGTTTTAGTGTACAGCAAGGCAGACCTGAGCTCTTACCCGTCCTCCAGTCTCCTGTCCCAGGCTATGGTCATCGCAGACAGCAACAGCATCGGGACCCTGACTAACCTCACAGCTGTTCGACAGGCACGAACCGAACACAAACTCATCACACTGACAAAATTCCATGCATTTTCAAATAAAGGGTGGCTTGTGAATCTACAGAAAGTCTTTAAATACTCTATCATTTGCCTTTTCATCAGATTCTCACCTTAGATCCAGAGGGTCATTCAGATACTCCCATTGAAGATGAGTCTTTACATCTGCATTCCACTTCACCGGAGCCAGGTACAGACCCTTGAAGACCTTGCACTTAATCTAGCCATATTCAGATGTTTCTGTTATAAAACATCTGTGTTTAATTATATTTTCAGTGTCTTCTGCCAGTTTGGAGCTCTATCCTCAGACACAGACGAGTGAAACCCATCCTTCTCACCTGCTCTCCTCTCCACCAGGAGACATAGACCCTTACATGCCTACACAGATGGTCTCAACTGCACAATAGCTGCAGCTACTGAAGCAAATACCACTGAGAACTGATGTAACTCTACATACATTAAATTAATTAAAGAGCAAAAATAAATGAAATAAAATAAAAAAAAAAGACCCTGCTACCTGCTGCCCTCCCACACTGAGGAGGAAGACTCCAATAAAATTGTTAAAACTTTTAAATTATGCTCCAGAGTTCAATTCAGAATGGAATCTATGTAAACAATGTATATAATTCAAGTTTTAGGTTTCAAATTGTGTGACTGTAATAAATTACTTCTATTGTTCATTGTTTTAGATTTCTGTCTAGTCAGGCTGCAAGACTAAATAAAATGAATGAAAGGTTTAGAAAAATACTTTGTAGTAAAATTGTGGAAAAAATAAATATACTTTACTGATGTTTTAGAGGAGATTTATAGCATGAAAAACTGTTTCTTGCAAATTTAGAGTCTTCTCAAAAAAACATCCAACTGTTACTATACCATGAATGTTCTAAAAATATAGAAACACCAAGAACTGTCACAGACACACCAGGCTCCACCCTCTCTCAGTCTCAATGTTCACTATCAACAGAGTACTAATAACCAACACCTGTTACTTCACCTGAATTCAGTCAGCACACTCATCTGGAACCACATAAAACCACACACCTCACAGCACCCAGTGTCCGAGCTCGTTCTTGCAAAGTGGACAAACGATTCAGCTATTGCAAAGTTATATTTACTAGTGAACTTACCTTATCTTTCTCCCTGTGTGCTCCTAGAACTCTGTGTCTCCTCCAGGTCCAGTGGATTCCCTCTCCGTCCTTCTGTGGTGTGTGGTTGTGGTTGCCATTGTGTTGTGTACTCCATCGTCTCCATTTATCTGCAAAAGGAAAGGACTGTTATTTCCTCTGACGATCTCTCTCAAAGGCATCCCACTGCTAAGTGTCTCACTTAATAATTTAGCTTCTTCATCTGAGTTATCTAAAGACTGTTGAATAAACGTATATTGTTATTACCGCTTCTTAACAAGAACAACATTTACAGGATAATAGACTTTAGATAGGTTAGTCACCATGTTGAATTTTACGCAGAAGAAAACAAGGCTGTATATGTCAGGCTTTTTTTTCTTTTCTTTTTTTAAGTCTCACAACTTTAAAAAACGTTTTATGGAGTTCTTGTCTATTGAATTGTATTTTTCAGAAAGATGTTTATTTGGCTGAATACAGTTTTTAAACAACAGTACAATTTTCGAGAGGACCGTGGTCGATTAATCACTGCTGGCACCGCATCACCTAATCAATCTCCTCATTACACCTGCCCAAAAAAATTCCGCACCTCACCTTTTGTGCATTCTTCGGAAACGTATGACCGAAGACACATCCTACAAACACAGTGTCTTACTTTGACTCGTCTGCCTAACGTTACCTCCACGAGGATCCGATCCCTCAGCCTGCCTTTTAAGAAACTGCTACTGTTCAGCTTATCGCTCAGCCCGTCTGAGCCTCCACGAGCGCCGGCTAGCAGAGACCACAACAACACAGCTTGCAACAACATTCCCACCGAGACGCCAAGAGGACCCAACTCCCCAGCCAGCCAGATTTCCCACGGGAGCCGTGGCTTCCTATCCGAAGCTACATGCCTGTGCGCTCTTAGATCTCATCATACTCGCCATCCGCCAAAGCAACCCAAGTGAAAGAATCCACATTACTCACCACTCGACGGCCCGCCGCCATTTTCCCCAGCCCCAGAAACAAAACAAAGCCCAGTGTTGCAGCTTCCCAATCTCAAGGTAGTGCAGATCTGGCCGGTGCCGCCAGAAGACGCGTATTCCTGACGCCAGCACGGCATTTCCTTTCACTTCCCCATGGTCACGTAACGTATTTTACGCACCCATTCATTTAATTTCAGGTTCCAAAAATAAATAAATAAATAAATAATAATAATAATTTCAGGTTCATTGATTTATTTAGCATTGGTTCCTGTTGTCAGAAATGGACCGTTTAACTATTTCCCTGTCCCGCCTCCGCAAAGGCAGCCCAACCCCTTACCTCCGCAGAGGTATTTCTCTCTTCTCCCCCACCTTTATGGAGGTTCACCACCTCCATTAAGGTTTTGCCCGCCTCCGCAGAGGCAGCCCATCCCCTAACCTCTCTCTACCATAGTGCTTCGGCAGATGCTTTTCTCCTTCCAACCTTTGCAAAGGTTCTCTATCTCAAGCTTCCCCCTTTCATGCCTCCGCAGAGGTTTCTTATCTTGTTTCCCCCTTCTTGCCTCCGCTGAGGTTCCTATCCCACGTTTTCCCCTTCACGTCTCCGCTGAGGGACTTTATCTAAACTTCGTCCCTCCCCATGCCTCCGCCGAGGTCCCCCATCCCATAGCTACCCCACCCCTCCTCCCCCATGCCTCCACAGAGGTCGTAATTCTCCTGCTATTTAAAAAACCCCTTTGTCTAACGCCTCCCCAGAGACAGCCGCTGTCATCCGCTGATTTTCTGATTTCCCGCCCATCATACCCCATATGTTTATATTGTTTTGCTTGCTTGCTTTTCAAACCCACTAATCCATGTCTCTGTCTCTACCAGCAGGTAGCCGGATGATCCAGCTCCCTAGTCCACCCTGTTCCACACACATTATAAGTCCTTACACAATTTAACATGTGTTAAAAATTGAACTGGAAATTAGGTGCTGGGCGTCCGGCCAGAGGAGAAATGGACCCAACTAAGCCCGTTTCTCCCAAGGTCCCCCCCCCCCCCCATTCTCTCATGAATGGGGTTTTGGTTCCTTGCCGCTGTCGCCTCTTGCTTGCTTAGTTGGGGACACCTGATTTCTAGTGATCATTGTCGTCTTGACTACAGAGGCCGTCTCTGCATTTGATAAACAAAAGTTTAATCTCGTCATCTTACATTACCATCTCCCTAATTTTCAGTGCTTTCTACAACCTGCTGACCCGTCCAGCATCCTCTTACCAAGCTTTTTGGGGGGGCTCGCGTCCGACTGCTGTCCTTATCTAGCTTTTTTGGGGAGCATGTAAGGACTGAGCCAGATGCCGAGCTCTAGGGTTCAAGCCTCTAGGGTTCAGTGTCCGCCATTCTCTTGAACTCTTGAATATAAATGCACAGCACACTTATGTGGGCTATTGCTTTTTTATTACAGTCAAAAATACTGTGGCACTATTGTGTCAAACAATAAAACCTTTCATGCACGGTCCTTTCTGCTCTACTCTTTCTTTTTTTTTTCACTTTCGTTTTCTCTTTCGTTGCTTCCCCATTACACTGTTTCTCTAATACATGATTCTCCACATTTCTGTGTGGATTCTTTTTCTTTTTCTTTTTTTCCCCTTTTTTGTTCTCCTGAGTTTTCTCGAGGCTATAAGGTGTTAGGCTGCAGAGCCAAGCATGTAGGTACCCTACACTACACCACACCAAGTCATGTCACTCATTAACTCACTCAAATCCGGTGGAGATAAAGGATGTGTAGTTGACAAGACCCATACAATTTGCCGTAAGTGCTTTAAGAAGCTTTCCCAATCGACTAGAGAGAGAGTGACGTTCGCGAACGAACCGATTCTTTTGAACGGCTCATAAACATGAACGATGGGAGCCGAG
>JAUCMU010000143.1:15995100-16010442 GCA_032275025.1 Enteromius treurensis
GATGCGTCTCTCGCGTGCAGTGCATGCGCTGTTGAACGGCAAATCTGTCCACTTTATCATGCTTTTCTTTAATGTAACGTTAATGGCACGATTACATTTTGAGTTACGTTACGTCTAACGTTATATGACAAATCGCCCACTATTTCCGTTTTATAACTGTGGTAAATAAAGAAAGCCTGAATTGCAAACCATGAAGGTACAAACATTTCAACAATATAATAAAATTAATAAAGATACTTACTTTAAACGATGAAGTTTGTCGTGATTTCCTGCTCGTATTTTTGATAGCTGTGGTAAATGAAGCCAGGATTGCAAAAAAAGTTATTGCAAGATATAAAACCCATTACAATTTTTTTCTTCTTGATGAGAACGCTCGTGCAAACTTGCTTTTGAATAATAAGCTCGACCAGTGGCTTTCCATTATTTAGTTATGATTTTAAAAACCAGGTCAAAAAAGGCAATTGTACATTTTACTGGCATTAAAAACTCTAGCAGTAACGTTAGAAATATTTTCATGTGGCAAATAATGCCTAATGATTACACTGACGTTTTGCAAACATTTTAACAATATAATAAAATGAATAAAAGTACTTACTTTAAAACGACGAAGTTCGAAAGTTTGTTGGATCTGCTGGTGCACGTTGAAATGTGAAATCAAAATGGCGCTATTATTCCATGTGCTCCAACGTCTGCGTGTTTCAGCGCGCATGCTCCAAACACTAAACCAACATGCCTGCTTGTAAACTTGCATGTCCATGTTCAGTCAACAGATTAAATTAAGTTGGTCAGACATTTTTCGAACCAACTTGTATCCACTTATTAAGTCAACTTTTTATAATTTTGTTGTCCAGTTAACTAATAATTTTCAGTTATTCAAACTTTTCGCAAGTTGGATTTTTTACAGTGAATGCATATGTCACTTTGCATATGTTTTGCATATTTGCACACATATTGAACTTTGTACTTGAAAATAACCAGGGGACAGTACCTGTCATATTGAAACATAATGTAAATCTCAAACTGTTAAAAGTACGGCATCCTTACTTGACTTAATTTCTACCTCGTCTTTTCTAGTTTCCAACTATATTTTATGTCTAGTTTAAATGCATATTGCACATTGTCTAGTTAAAATGTGTCACTTATTTATTGTTTATTTTATGTGCCTATTTTCTCTGTTTTGCTCTTCTTTGTTTGTTTGCACTGAAAAAACCTGGAGCCACGTCGTCTCGTCTCTCTATGTACCTGTACCGTGTATAGCAGAGATGACAATAAAGTTGAACTTTGACCTTTGAACTTTGAGAACAGTTTTAATGTACAGTGTCATACTACCTACTTATAGCTTTTAAGAGCATGATGATTTATAACATACAATTAACACGCTGCATTCACTTAAGTTACAATGGATTATATTTTATATAGTCAATGTATTATTGTCACGAAGGACGCTGTGGTGAAGCGAGCAGTGAACTTCTCCAGCGAACACGGAGGATACTGAGGCAGAAATACTTTTAAATAGACTGGACAATACACGGCTCCTCACACCGTGCTAAGGGACTGGAGATCTTGGAGGCGGACCCCATCGAATAGCGAGGCTTGAACCGGGCATCTGTGGAAACCTTCCCGGTGTTCGGGGAATTAAAATCAGTTTAGGATGCGAACACCATCTTAGAGTTGGTCGGATGTTCTGTCACGAAAGCTTGCTGTGGTGAAGCAGAATTAAAAAGAATAGTAACATATTTACAGTATATAATTATATAACATATTTGTAAAGATTTTTTTTTTATGGTGTCGAGATGTCTTTTGTCACATATTGTTTCAGCGTATACAAAAATATAAAATATAGTTATATTTTTGCAGTAATACCCAGAAAATATTATTTAATTTTGTTTTTAAAGCTTTAGCGTTAGACCTTGTAACTGCTTAAACACCTTCATCCTTCATCTTCATAAAAGTCAAAATCAAAAATCAATTGTTTCAACACATCTCATTGCAATCGGTTACAGAATAGGTTGGTGTTGTTGGTTTTTATTCAGAAAGATTTTGTCACATTTTTGTTTCTTATGCCACTGTGTGCTCATAAGCATCTGTACATGTCTGTGATTACCTGTTTTTTGGTGGCATATCTGGTGTAACCTGTTTCCAGTATTACCTGTTAACAATCAATCAATCAATTACTTTTATTTATATAACACTTTTAACAATACAGATTTTAGCAAAGCACTGAACATGATCAAATAGGAGAATAGAGTGATGGTAATGTATAACGACGAGATTAAACTATTTATTTATCAAATGTAGAGACATCTCTTTAATTAAAAAATAGAAATTAGGTGCCTCTCACTAAGCAAGCCAGAGGCGACAGCGGCAAGGAACCAAAACCCCATCCATGATAGGAGATTCACAATGTATTATGGGAGGTCTGTGAGAACACACCTGGGTGTAGTTCACAACTGGCAACAGTTGCTATGGGTTTGGGCGAATTTCAGCATAGTTTTTAGGTACATTAGTGAAGCGAACTATTTTTATCAGGGCTGCTTTTTCATTGACGTCCCGCCACATATATTCAGGAGAGAGCAGTTTACTGGGTTTGTTCAAGAGGAAATACTTGTTCAAATGAGATTCCTCTTGCCATACCGCCTCAATGGAGTTTGCAGCATCGATGCTCAGCTGCTCCCTGCAGGTTTTGGTGAGATGATGTACATCCTCCAATGAGCCACCAAATGCAGCACCAGCATAATAATAATCACCTTCCTCAGCTGGAATGTATGCTTTAGACTCTGGTCTACGCTCATATGTGAATTGGATCCTTGGAATATTAAAAAGCCAAGGATGTATTACACCTACCAGACGACCCAAAGTCTCCGCACCCCACCGGCCATAGAACTTTGTATCTATGTCAAGGCAGAAAATATAGTCAGCCTCATTGTCTAGTTCATTCTCTATTAGTTTTTCCAGTTTTTCCATCCTGCTCATACTGATGTCCTGCCATCGGTTCAAACTTGGAACCTTTCGAACTGTCAAAGTACGATTTTCACCCATCTTCACTTCTGGAACTGATTCAGGTTGATCCGTAAACAAGTAGAAATGCACACAAAATCCAACAAAGTAATGCTGCTCTGCTGACTCCAGAAAATCTTTGATAAAACGTGTGTATCTAACAAACAGAGAAAACAAAATACAGGGAGATACGGTTAATACGGTTAATTTATCCCTGCTTGACCAAATGGTTGAGCACATTTTGTGTCAGGATATTTCATTGAGAAGAGTACCTAACTAAACTCAAGCTGATTGAGCCATCTCAACCATCTGATTGAGGTACATCTTGCCAAAAAAAATCCACTAATTGTCACTACGTCAATCAACAGCACTTGTCACAACACTTGGTCTAACATGAATTTAAGAAACCAGGAAATCACGTCTGCCATTTAAGCTGCTTTTGGTAAACTTTTGCAAGGTAAGCTTACATTTTTCGACATTTTACACTGTAAGAGCCGTAACTTTACAAAATTGTTACTTTATATAATACAATTTTTTTTAAACGTTTTTCATAATTTTTAAAAAACATGCTCAAGCAAACGGTTGATTTGTCACTTTATGGTAAATATTAAAATCTGTTTTCAGATCATCCACTTCTGCAGTCAGACTATTTGCTGAGAAATATAAACTTCTGATCATTCATAGCCAGTGTTCAAGTAATGCATTACAATATTGAATTACTCCCTAAAAGAAGTAACTAATTACATTAATAATGTACATTAATAAGTATATTATTACTTTTTATGGAAAGTTACTTTTTGTGGAAAGTTACTTTTTGTGGAAAGTAATGCATTAGATTACTTTTGCGTTACTGTCACATTACTTTTTAAATATGGGCAGAGCTTGAGTGTTTCAGTTAAAATATTTGATGGCATACTTCAATAAACAAAGAAGATTCTATATACAAAATATTCTATCTTGATTGTTTTTAAATAAATTAGTATTATTGTTCATATTTTCATAGTTTATGTATGAATTCTGGTACTTTTACCACAAGGTGACAAATCAACTGTTTGGTAAAGGCTGATATTCTAAAAATTATGTGATGTGAAAAAATTGAGTGTGGTACCTAGTGACATAAGGAGATAAGAAATGAAAAAAAAATTTTTTAATTAACTTTTTCTTGGTGGGGCAGCTAAAGGGTTAATTATCACTATTTCCAGAAAAACAGAGGAGGGGAAACAAGTGGGAATTATTAATACAAGATGACAGGTATCATACAGACTTACTTTCCCAAAGCAAAGGCAGTAGTTGCTATTGTGAGATTCTGTTGTTTGTAGATAGAGTCGATCAGAGTGGAGTCAAAGGTTCCCTCCCAAATGATTGGAGCTGACCACGGTGACACAGAAGCAACGTCTGTCCGACTTCATTAAAAACACACATAAAACACTGTAATCACCCTATTCATGAGTGGAAATGGGCTATAACAGGTTAATGCTACAACACAATACTCACCCTACCAACACTTTTGGCTGGTTATACAACAACCTGTAAGAACAATGAATAAACAGAAACAACAACTGACATTTGTAATTGTTCTTGAAGCTGATACACTTTTAAAACATGGGTTTCTGTCTATGAACTAAAATAAATCATGATTTAACTCTCACTGTCATTGATCAGAACCACAAAAACAACCATGAACAAAGAAGCCTTTCTACAGATGAACTTTAATATATTTAATATATAAAAAGTTTAATGAATCACTTTTTAAGAAGATGAAGTTTTACACACCCTGGTGTTGAATGCAATCCATAGGTCTTTTGCTTGCATTCTGACCTGGTAATAACAAAGTCAAACTCTTACAAATTTGAATTTGATTATGTTAATTGTTTGTGTGTGAATGTGTGTGTTAGTGTCGATGAATATGAGCATGTGAGCCTTGCATTTGGTTAATAACCTAGTACACTTAATATCTAGCGATTATCATTGATTTGATTAAAAAGATCCTATTTAAAATGAGCTGATCTAGACAACGACGTCTCTACATTCAATATTGAAATGCCTTTAACTGAAAATTGAGTGTTTGATTTTGACATTATACATTACACTGACACTGTTCTCCAATTTGATAATGTTCAGTGCTTTAATGCAATTGATATTGTTAAAAGAGCTATATACAGTAAATAAAGGTGATTGATTGATTAATTGATTGATTGTGTGTGTTGAAAAGTATGTGTATGCACAGCATTACTCACTTGATAATGACTTGTTCTATAATCTGTTGATTGCAGCTTAAAACAGTAAAATAATATTAATTATAATCATAATAATAATTCAGCAAAGCAAACTTCTCAAATCAAAAGAAAAACACATTAACACTAAACTCACCTCCATTGTTTATTGTTCAGGTAAATGAGCCTGTAAAGAAAGACAAAATCTTTCTATTTGCTGTTTAATACATCAATGTATAAGATGCTTCTCATGGTTAGTTCATAAAGAGTTTTACAATAGTATAAGATGCATGAGCAGAATAGAATGACAATACAATGCTAAATACTTCATGCACTCCTCCTGAACACATCTAGCAGTGGTAATCTGCCAACCTCTGACAAATAATACCGCATTTTCACATCACTCACAACCCAAACAAAGACAAACCATCTAATAATGCTAAAGAGTAATTACATACCAACTCAATAACATCCCAAAGAACACAAAAATAAAAAAAATCTGATGGAGATGCATTGTTCCTGGAATAATCATTTCCACATTGATATGAATTTAGTAGCCAGAAGTGAGAGACTTATATAAAAAATTGATAAAGAACAAGGAAGCAGGACTCTGTACAGGGGCGTAGCCATTATTTCATAAGTGAAGAGTCCGGGAGGGGGAGGAGTAACGTTTTCAGGTAACGTTAAGTTGGCCGTTAGGCTTAGGCTAACTCTATTGAGCTGTTGCATATGAAACTTTGGGCTTTAATTCAGTGTTAATTCAGTTTTCATGTGTATATGAGAGAAATTAAAGATTTTAATAGGTCTATAAAGGTTTTACTGGTTATTGGAAACAATGGTAATTAACTGAATCTACAAGGACACTTACATGGAGAGTGCAATTGTCATGCCCAGCTGGAGCTGCCAGCTAAAGACTGTTGATGGTACTCCAGCTCTCTATGAACTCTATGTGTTTTGTGTCTGTTTTCAAATCCGGACTCCATTTCCCAGAATGCATCTCTCCACCACAGCTATTGCTTGCTAGGTTCAATCATTCAATCAGTACCACCTGTATAAATACCGGTCTGTTTGTCTGTCTAGTCACGGTTCATTTTCACTGTCATCCCATCTCTAGCCTGTCGTCTGTATTGTTGTCTGTTTCTCTGTTTGGATTTACCTGTTGCCGACCTATTGCTGTTTCATGGATCTTCGCCTTGCCTTCTACTTCGGACACTGTTTACATGTTAACTGACCTACGCTTTGGATACAGATTATTCTCTTGTCTCAGCCTATGTTGTTTATGTTTGCCGGTGTTTGAGATTGTCTGTTTTGACCATGAGCCTGAATAAACCTTCTTCGCATATGACCTCGCACGCTTCTCACGCCCTCATTCATGACAGAATGAACCGTTACAAAGAGTTCAGCAGCGGGCTTATTCAGGGCTCACAGAGGGAACATTCATCGCCTCGCCGGCAGGATTTATTGATCGCTTTACAGACATTTCTGCGTGCTTTATATCAGCAAGGACGTCACATTGACGCGTATGTGCGGGATTTCGTCTCAGTATCACACCAAGTCAATGTTGACGAAGAGACAATAAAGGGGTACTTTATGTCTGGTTTAGATCGGGATTTGCTGCGCGATCTACCCGCAGAGGACCCCAACTGACCTTTAGAAAGGCTTATTGACTTTGTGTTAGACTTTTGTGGGTCATCCTACACCGTGGGAGAGGTGGAGGAGCATGTTCAGGCACGCCGCTCTGCGAGGAGTAAGCGCCGTGAACGCGGAAGGGAATCCGTGGACCGGCACTCGCTGCGGCATTCTGCGTGCGCCGTTTTAGCACAAAATGGTGGCCGAATCCGTGGAAGCCAACCCAGCATTGCGGTTGCCAGCGCTGCTTAGAGTCTTCTCGGCGCCAGATCCACCAGCATGGTTGCCAGCTCCAGCTAAATCCCTCACGATTCCGAGATCACAGGGGCCGCTTTCCGCTAAGTAGAGACCTGCAGTCCCGCGGGACCCAAACGCAAATATTCTGTTATTTTTCTTCTGCACAAAAGCAACAAGAATGAATAAAGTAAAAAGACTTTACAGGCGCAGGCTCGGAAGCTAATTCTCACATGGTTCATGAATACAGCACTGAGGCACAATGTCTGAAGAGCAGGACACAGATAGAAGCTGTACTTGTTTTTTCTACTTTGCTGAAGGAAAAAAAAGGCTCACTCACGTTCTGAAGCAATATTAGGCCAAATGCTTTTCTGTTTCATCACTTGAAAAATCAACGTATATTATTATTTTGTTTCATAGCAAAATTATCAGCCTGTTTCTAACTGTATTTCTATGTTCTGAAAAGCTCCTCGTTCGTGTCCATGTTCATCATTCCATTTAATTAAACTCAAATAAAATGAAACATATTTGTTAAACTTTTTTATTTATATTCAAAAGAGAAGCAAGTGAAACAAATAACAGAGTAGCGGGAAGAAGCGGTAAAAATAAAACTACTTCTATTTTTACCTGCGGCCTTTTGCAGGCGGGAGCGGGACAAAACTTGAATACTGCGGGCAGGAGCGGGAGAAAATAATATATATTTTTGCGGTAGCGGGACTGAAAAATCCTTCCCGCGCAGGTCTCTACCATGCTGGTCCTGCAGATAAACTAGAAGCAAAGCCTCACTGGCCAGCATTAATCAGTCTGAACCAGCACAGAACATCACAGCAGACTACAGCTCTTCTCTTATAACAAGGATTTATCACGTGATTTTTGCTTATTTATTTTTTCTTTGTTTTCTTTCAACTCTGATATTCTATTATTGTGTAGCTTGTGTCATGTCTTGTTGCTGCTCACAAATATGCTGGTTAGGTAGGTTTTGAAGCTGGTATGCTGGAGTAAACTTAAACATGTATTTATGCTGGTCATTTGCTGGTTTATGCTGATCACGTGCTGGTAAAGGACCAGCATAAACCAGTGTAACCCTTGACACTTTTACATGTTTTAGTATAGCACTGCTTAATTCAGCACTTTTCCTTTAAGAGGGTGGGGTTAGCGAGTAAATAGAGAATGTGCACAGGAAAAGTATCAGATTAAGTGACGGTGATGAGAGACTACACATCGCATTATGCCAATGAGAGTTGCCGACGTTGAAGCAAATCCTTAACACATTTTCCATGGTTCTTTGTTTTTTCATGACATTCTGACTGGTTTCTTCCTTGGTTTATTCGTCAGATTATACAAATGTAACTTTTTCGCATGGTTCTTCAGGAGTGAGTTTTTCCTGCAGACATTCTACTAGCTACACTTCACATTTTTTTTCCCTTTTCCTCAATTCTTCTGTTCTCCACTCATCCAACTTTGTTTCACTGAATGCCGTTCCTATGGGAGAGCTAGGACTTAGACATTGCTTTGCACCTATCACACGGAATTGAACTAATTTTTTTCCCTGTCGCCAAAGAGAACTTTTGAACTCAATCGAATTCTGGGAACTCTCCATTTTCATTTTTTTATTTTTTTGTTTATTGTATACTGTGGTCCACTCACTGTTTTTTCTTCCTTTAAGTTTCCAGGAAACAAAAGATAATTAAATTTTCCTGGTTGACTAGGCAAAATTGTGTGTGGTGTTATGTTTTTTTTTTATTTCCCCCCTAGAATTCTGATGTTCAAACACTCTTGTTAATATCTTTGTGGTTGATCAACAGGAAGAAAAAAAACAAGCTCCTCTGATGAGCTTAGACACCTAGAGTAAATTATACAGCCCTGACATAAGAGTTGACGTTGGGGTTACACCATAATAGTGGCGAGCCAGCCAGAAGCTCTGCTTTGGTTAATTGATACCTGTATTGATAGCTACTCTAGTGAATTTTTTTTTTTTTTTTTTTTCCCTGAATGGTTTTCTTTTATTCTTTTAAGAGCAAGATTTGCAATTGTCAAAATTATTTTTTTGGACATTCATTACATTCCTCAAGACAAAACATGGATCTTTGTGAACATTTTGATGTACATGGGCAAGGCTGTTTGTATGTTACAGGGGTAGAAAAAACTTGTAGCATTGAGGACATCACAAGTTTTTTTGAAGTGCATGGGGAAATTTCAAAAGTAGTCAGAGTCCCCGATGAGCCAGAGCAGCCGTCAGGTAGACTTCTCATTCAGTATTCATCGGAGAGTTCCATTTTGAAAATCGACCCAGATAGTTTAGGATACCTGTCAAGCCCAGGAGATCCTGCTGTAACATGGCATGTGAGAACAGTTTGTGGTATGAATATGAAGTTAGAAAGGAAACTAGCACAAATATGTTTAGATGAATTAAGCACTATCCCAGGAAGTGGCAGAGCAGCATTCCTCCTTGCTTTACAGAAAGAGCTTCAGAGTGTCCATCTTCATTTAAGTGACTTGCAAGCTGCTGAGGCTGGTCCACATACTACTGTGCACAGTCCTCATGATTCAGGGAGAACCAATGTTGAATTCAACCCTGCTGAGTCAATTGTAGCTCAAGCTACAGTTCCAAAATTTCCCCCCTCATATGTGCCACAGAGCCTGTGCACATTGACGAAAGCATGTTTAACCCTCCTCAGATTCAGAAGGTCGTTGTCGAGCATGTCATCCGAAATGAGTCTTCACACTCTCCTTTGAGGCAGAGCTGGATCCGCCTCTGGCAGAGTCCTTAAGCCAAATGGGGAGGTTGATTATGGAACTTGGCGCACTCAAGTTGATCTTCTGCTTTCTGACCCCTCTTCATGAGATTCTCAGAAAGTGAGGATAATCTTAGAAAGTCTGCTTGGGCCAGCAGCTGACATTGTCTAGCCCTTGGGTGTAAATTCTTCACCTAGCTCCTTCGTCAACCTGATTGAATCTGCATTTGGTGTTGTAGAAGATGGAGAAGAGCTTTTTGCCACTTTTCTGAACCTGAATCAGAATGTTGGAGAAAAACCATCAGTATACCTGCAAAGGCTGCATACTCTTCTTATACAAGCTATATCCAGTGGCGGAGCCAGTGCCGTTGACTCCAGTAAACATTTGTTTCGGCAGTTTTGTCGAGGGTGCTGGGACCAGACTATGATAATTGGACTTCAGCTTGAACGCCTTAAAGACCATCCACCTACTTTCTCCGAACTTCTCCTCTCTGTTAGGACAGAAGAAGATAAACGGGCAGCAAAGTTAAATCAAATGAAGAAACACCTTGGTAGCACAAGAGCTGCTGCACATGTTCACTCCATGTATAGCATGCCGGTCAATGTAGAACCTCAGTCTGAGCCCACACTGATGGTCCATGAAGCTGGCAAACATGCTAGAGGAAATCACGGAAATGGTGGGGTTAAAGATGAGTTCTTGCCACAATGCCTTATTGGTCAACGTTGCATTGCTTATGTTTTTGTCGAAGGCATTGAGTGTGAGTCTCTTTAGACACAGGGTCTTAAGTCACAACTGTTTCAGAGACATTCTACTGGACCCATTTTCTTTATTTTCCGATTCAACCAATTCATGCCCTGTTTGAGGTTGAAGGTGCAGGAGATCAGCACGTTCCCTACCTTGGCTAAATTCAAGATCACATAACCTTCCCTTGTACTGTCATAGGTGCAGAGGTGGAACTTTCTTCCCTTGTTCTCGTTGTTCCGGATTGCCACTTTAACAGTAGAGTCCCACTGCTGATTGGAATAAATGTTCTTGACGGCCTGTATCAGCAAGGTGTAGAGGAAAAGGGGTCAGAATTCTACCAAAGTCCCGAAGTCCTATGCTTTGCTTTTTCAGCGTGTTGCTCAAAATTATGAGAGTGGAAACCAATCATTTCAAGTTAGAGTTCAAGAAAAGAACCACATCACTATCCCTGCTAAACAGAAAATCTGTATCCCTGGACAAGTGAGGATAAGAAGAAGCATTTCAACAGCTTTGTTTGTTCTAAAGCAACCCGAGACGTTTCCCCTGCCGGGTGGGTTGTTAGTGGAAAGTGCTGTGGTGAATGTCCCATACCGAGCTAGTTCCAAGATTCCTGTCACTTTAAAAAACATGACTGAACGTGATATTACTCTTCACCCTAAACGTGTAATTGCTGAGATGGCAGCTGCTCATGTTCTTCCTTTAAAGCCTGATGCACTATCTTGCTCTAATCAGTTGTCCTCTGAGAAGTTGATGTTCAATCTCAATGACTCGCTGATTCCTGAAGAATGGAAGAAGTGTATCTCTGATAAACTAAATTCTTTACCAGTGGTTTTGCAGCTGATGAGTTTTCATATGGCCATACTACTGAAGTGAAGCATTGCATCAGACCTCAGGATGAGACACCTTCTAAGGAACGTCCAGGACCAATTCATCCAAATGACAGAGAAGCCCTTAGGCAACACCTTAGAGAGCTCCTTGATATTGAAATTATTAGGGAGTCAGAAAGCCCTTTTGCATCTCCAATTGCGTTGGTCCGCAAGAAATCAGGCTTTGCGTTGACTAGCGGAAACTTAAAATGCGCACAATAAAAGATGCATATGCCCTTCCCAATATAGAAGAGACTTTCTCAGCACTCAGTGGTGCTAAATGGTTTTCTGTCATGGATCTTAACCCTCTGGAGTCTGAGGTGATTTTGGGGCCCTTGAAATGTTTGGACATGCTCTGATATTTGTGCTTTTTTCAGCTACTTTTAACATATCATTGGCCAACCTGTATTTTTTTTGTAATCAGCACAAACTGCTCTACAATAATATGTGACCACAATGAATTTACATGTTTGCATTTTTTAGGAAAAAAATATTATGCGTGGTTTGTAAGTTTTGTGAAAATAAAAGTAGCTGAAATAAGGCCATGACACACACACTTAATAGTAAGGCACAGTACTGACTCACCTGTCTGTAGCTTCTGTAACTCTTCAGACCTTGATTAGCTTGGTCAGGTGTGTTTGATTAGGGTTAAAGCAAAACTCTCTAGGACTGACGTTCGCCACCCCTGATATAGCCTATCACAAGTGAATCAAGCCTATAAAGTGAATCAAAAGTGTGTCAGGCACGACCGAGGACTCTAATGAGTCAGATTCTGTGACAAGCCACGAACACGTTTAATGACTTCAGTGAAGCCCCTGAAACCGTCATCTGTTCCAAAACCAAAAAAATTCACCCGTGTTGCACTTCGGGCGTTGCAGGTTTGAGGTTTGACGCGTTGAGCTCGCAGACGTTTCCTCTTTTCGTCTCTCCTCCAAATTCACTTGCTGTCAACGGGGATCTGTCCTATGATAAAACAAAACGCCAAAAGATTTGTCTTGCGTGACAGAGGCCTGACAAATTGGCAGTTATTAAGGCATGGTGCAAAAGATTTCTAATTTAAAAGCAATTCCATCAAAGAATCCTGAAAACAGATCTTCCACAAAAATATGTGGCGGCATGAAGATGAAAATTTCATAATGATCAGAAATGTTTCTTGAGCAGCATATGAGACTGCTTTCTGAAGAATCACTAAAGACTGGATCACAGGAATAAATTACATTTTACTATTTATTACAAAACAGCTATATTGAATATAAGAAAAAGTACTATATTAAAAGACTATATTAAAAAAAAAAACAATAATAAAGTTTTAATTGTATTTTTTATTAAATAAATGCAGCTGTAGAAATGGTGCTGTGTCATTGGGTGTGTCCTTTTTGTTTCCTTTACATTTCCCTTATTTTTTAAATTTATTCGAATGATTTATTTTTATTTATTTCTTTGTTGTTTTTTTTGATGGTGAATTGCGATTACTCTCATGAGTAATTGGTGCTTGTACAGGTTTAGGGGGTGGGAGGTGGCCAAGTTGGGTGTTGTTGGTGGGTGAGCTTAACATTTTGGCTATATTGCATTATTTCATATGCATATATTATGGGATGTTTTGTTTGGAAAAGAAAAATGTTTTTACTAATAAAGTACATAAAAAAAATTAGCCTTAGAAAGCAGAAGAGACAAAAACTTTTCTTTTTTTTAAATAACGAATCCCTAAATAAGTACACTTTCTGTGTTTGTGTCACAGAACAGTACGCTGCACCAAACACTACTGGAAACTTAACGTGGCCACTATGGAGTACGTCAACCCTCCAGACAGCTTCATGCAAGACGAACTTGGTAATAATATTAAATAATAACATTTAAAAAGAGTGCATTGAAAAACAATTTCATACAGTCTTGAAAATACAGTAAGTGCTTTCTGGGCATTAACAAGCATGGAAACTTTCCAGTGCACATTGCACGTTTTGTTATATTGACAATAGATTCTTAAGATTTCTAAAATAACACATTCCCCGGAAATACCAATGAAGAACAGGTGTCATGCAGAAATAATATGTGTTAGTAATATAGATGGACATTAATTGTACAGTATGTTGTTGGAAGTGAATGCTGTGTTTGTGTGTGTGTGTGTGTAGAGGCAGTGCTGTCAGATACTGATGGTAGTTTAGAGCTGCTGGAGCTGAATCCTCCGGACCCCTGGACCTCAGAGCCCAGAGAAACACAAGAGCTCTGTGAGGGAGAGATGATGGTATGTGGCAATATCCACCCTGAACATTCAGGTTTTTTTTTTAGCAAATTCTGTGCATTTCACCACACCTATGTGTATGTGTAGTCTTAAATCTCACACTTGACTAACTGAGGGGCCAGCTCAGGAAGCAGACTGGCTTAACCGGCCGTCTGCTAGCCTCCTCAAGTCACAGCAGTCACTTAACGCTTAGACTCTTTCACCTACATATCTGTTCCCCGAACTAGACAATACAGAAATCGTCCAAACCAAATTAAGAGTAACAACTTAATGGATGTTCAAAAAAATAAAAGCTGTTTATAATACAGAGAAGCAAATGATTAAGCTTGGCTTACTGAATATCAGGTCTCTTTCTACTAAATCTCTTTTTGTAAATGTTATCAGTGATCATAAATGGGTCTACACCCCATGATAAGTATAACCAGCGGTGGATTTATTGAACTTGGGGCCTCAGGCAAATTTAGGAACGGGGCCTATTTGCACACGTAGTGCCACATAGTTATGTCCAGTGTTTCTACATTTTTTATGTACATATTATTATGGGATTCTTTCATTAACGTTAACATTTAATCATTTAGTAGACACATTTATTCTTTCATGTTGCAGATCACGTAATAGCAATTTGAGGCGCAAGAACAGAAGTATAAAATGACTTAGGCCCCATTTACACTAGTGCGGTTTGGTTTTAGAATGAAAACGATCCTCGTTTACACTACCCCGGAGGTCTGCAGCGTTTCCAAAAGTGTCAGTTTTCGAGGGTAGAAAGCATCGAATTAGTGTTTACACTAGTGTAAACGGGGCCTCAGATAAGCAACATAATTTAACAGATAGCGCAGCTCTCTTCAGCTGTCCGCTGAACTAAGCAGACGCAGAGCTCGCGCTCCTGCTGCAGTCAGTATCAGATGCAGAATACTTTTGTTTGCTACAAGAAGGATCCACAAGAAGCACATTCAACTCGAACACACAGATGGTCATCGTGGTAATAAACGCCGTAAAAAGGAATTGTTTGCTTGTCCTTGCTTAATGCACATCTCATGTATGAAAGGCATTTTGGGGGCCCTTTGGCTTTCAGGGGCCCAAGGCAGTCGCCCACCTTTGCCTAATGGGTACATTAGACTGAGCATAACTCATTTGAAGTAATAGTGCTGCATGTAACATTATGTAGAGAAACATGTGATAAATCCCCTGTGATGTTTGTACTGGCCACTGTATACAGGCCAGCAGGGCACCACACAGACTTCATTAAAGAGTTTGCTAAAGAGTTTTTCTATCTGAGTTAGTACTGGCTGCAGATAAAGTCTTAATTGTTGGTGATTTTAATATCCAGATTAATAAAAAAAAAAATGCGTTAGGATCGACATTCTTAGATATTCTGAACTCTATTGGGGTTAGACAGCACGTATACTCACTGTCAAAATCATACTCTAGATTTAGTACTGTCACATGGAATTGAAGTTAATGGTGTTAAAATTCTACAAGTAACGTGAAAGTGAAGTGACATACTTGGAATTTGTACTCTGCGTTTAACTCATCCAAGTGCACACACACACACACAGCAGTGAGAAGTGAACAACCACACACACACACACCGTGAACACACACCCGGGGCAGTGGGCAGCCATTGCTGCGGCGCCCGGGGAGCAGTTGGGGGAACGGTGCCTTGCTCAAGGGTCTCACCTCAGTC
>JAUCMU010000143.1:16010542-16033728 GCA_032275025.1 Enteromius treurensis
TTAAAAGTCTATGTTTGACTATCCAGCATTTTAAATATCGAAAACGTCATTCAAACTGAAAACATGATGTGAATAATATAATAATAACACTCAAGTCATTCAAGTCATCGTGTCTCAAGTCAAGTCAAGTCCCGAGTCTTTAACTTCCAAGTCCAAGTCAAGTCGCAAGTATTTTATTTTTTTCAAGTCAAGTCACAAGTCATAAAAACAGCGACTCGAGTCGACTCGAGTCCAAGTCATCAAGTCTCAAGTCCTCATCTCTGTTAACTAGTACAAAGAGCAACTGTTTACAGAGGCTCCGCCAGCTGTACTAAACCGTCTCTCACCGTTTTTTCTGAACTCCTGAACATACAAAATCATAGTGCTTTTGGTAATTTCATTACACCAAACTTTTATTTTTGTATTCTTTTTCATGAGGTCCTGCAAGTCGGCCATAAACAATGCAGAATAATTGTGAAAAATAAATTGGGTTAGTATATTACTTATTAAATAACATAAAATTTTGTCTAACTATAAATCTAAACTATAATTAAATATTAAAATATTTGTTTAAAAGGATATTCGTTTGTTGATGTTACATTGATTTATGCCAAAAAAAAAAACAAAACAAAAAAACTGGTAGTTTTCAGGAATTGCTTTAGTAAAACGAAAAACCTTGCCCGATGTTGCTACTTTCTAACATTTAATAATGTTGGAAATTATTACAACATTACAACGGTACACACGCTACTTGCCTAAAAAGACGGGTTTATCAATTAATCATTCATCATGATTTATCAGAGAAAAAAGTAAATATAAAGTTTCTTTCCACTATTGACTACATACTGTTTGCCAAGTAGAAAGCTAAAATTACTGTTAACCCTTTAACGTTACTTACCCACATCTGTGTTCTATCGTACATTTTCCATGTTAAATTAAAAACGTAAGGTCATTAAAGTACCGCATATGATGTTTTCAGTATTGAATAGAAGCAGACACAGTCATATATTTATTCACAATGTTTTAATTTTTAAATTAAAAAATACATTAAATAAATGGTTAACAGACACACATTGTATATGTGTGTATATATATATATATATATATATATATATAGGCTCCAGTGACTATTGTAAGGTTTCTGTCGTTTCTGTTCAAGAGCACTGCAACATCTAGGGGGCGTGGATGGATAAAGATCCCAACCACTCCCTCCTTAAAATACTGTATCTAAGCATACTCCTAATCTCTAAACCTACCCATCTCCACCCCTAAAACTACAATTCTCCAACTCCTAGATGTGGCTCCAACAATGGATGTTGTGGTATGCAGCGAGCCCTACTGGCGGTACTGCATGACACAGATGATAACAAATTTAAAGACCTTAAGGTAATCCAGAAGAGATCAGTAATAAATTCGGGTTTCTCAAGTAAGTAAGCAGACACAGAAAAAATACTTTTGCGACTGAACTCATAGAGACATGGTCGCATAAGGTTGGATAGCAAACAGTATGGATCTTACATATTAACGCCATGTATATACGTTTCATATTCTTATTTTACATGATAACAACTACTCAAGATATCAGACGGTTTGTGTGCGAAAGTTCGTAACAATCGGTCGCACTTATCATAAAATATTATGATATCACCAGTCATCACTTAATTAAAACCTTGAAGGATCGGTGAGTAATGGTTGCACGGAATTATTCCTATTCAAGCTACAGCTTTCTGCGTGGTGGTGACAAACCTGAAGCAATGCTTTTTTTTCACAATTCGATGCATATTGTCATACGTAAGTGATGTAAGTTAGTTTTTCCCACTTGGATGGAAAACAGTGTGTTTATATGTATAATACAATGCAAAGTTAGTGAGAGCTTAATTATATTCATGAGAGGGGCATGCTGGGAACATTTCATTGGTCGCTCCTTAACCTATTAGGATACTGCACAAAGAAACCACACGCCAGAGAAAGGAAGCACCAGTATGTCATACCTTTGTGAGTACAGCACTTCATACAAAATATAATGTGCCGAAACTTAGCTTAGCTTATAGTGTTAAACAGGAACATGTTTCAAAGATAACACCAAAAAATATTTTCTGCCACAAAGCGGCTCTAGAAAGGGACAGTATTAAACTACTGCAATGGTTAGCACTCAGGTTTCGGCTCATGTTGCCACTTCATAAGAAAACATCAATTTCGTAGCAGTAACATATACCAGCAGTGCTGTCAAATACATTACAAATACTCAAAGAACTAACTATTAAAATGACAGCTACTAATGTTTAATTTAAATTTCTTTTTAAGGAATGAATAAATGTCCTGGCAAGTTTTAAGAATATCAGATGATGCTTGTAGCAAAACATGTTCGATTATGTGCTCATGTGCTTCTTACCCATAATAACAAAAGACTCACACTGGAAATTGTTTAGTACTAATTGAGCTCTAATACATATTAGAGGCCCTTGTCATATGAAATTATATTCTGCTGATATTTAGAAAAATATTGTGATATTATTTTGTACAAAACTGTTACCTGCTGCCTACACTCATAGAGCAAAAAAGAAAAAAAAGTTTAAATAATTGTACATAAAATAACAATATAATTCAAAATGAAATCTGTGAACATTAGCACGTATATAAAGTTTTAACGCTGCAAAATTTGTGACAGCAATTAATTACGTTAATGGATTTCCCCATCTAGTAAGCCTGCTAGACTGATTTGATGAATAAAAGTCTAGAGAATTTCTTTGTAGTAAAATAAAAACATTTGATTAATGTTTTAATGGGAATTTTAGCACGAAAACCTGTTTCTTTACCAATTACAGCATTTACAGAATAACAGTCCACAGTTCAGTCATCATACTGAATGTTACACAGATGACAACAACTCTGTATAAAGGTCCTAGAAGTCACAAAGACGTTTTGTGTGAGAGGCGTTTCACCGGCTGAACACAGCATTGATTTATTTTGTTTTTTTATTATCCCACTTATGCATCCCTCACAGTTTTGTTTTCATTCCAGTCAGAAATTAAAGTCTATTAACTCAAATAAAGCTTCATAACTTTCATTCATCACAGTTTATTTTGCTCTCCTCCAACTTTCTCTTTTTCTTCTTTTTTTTCTTTGTAGAATTCTCTACCACAGGTGTTTGCTCTGACACTTGGGTGTTGTTTTCATTGCTCCTCTTCGTGGATGTGTTTCTTTTGTTCATTCTCGTCCTCCTTTTCTTCTTAGTAGTGGTGACTTCCTCTGCCGTGACTGACTCTTTTGTCTCACTTTTCTCCTCTGTTTTCTCTCTGAGGTATTGGGATGCAGAGGCGAGGATGTCTGAAGCAGACACGGCGGCTTCTCTACACCTCATCTCCATCTCATCGTCACTGTCACTGTAGGAAGTGAGAAGCTGTAATGCTTTAAACATAATATAGACTGTAAATAATGCAAAACTGCACGCTAAACTTAGTTTGATGATAACCATTTCATACACAAACATACCTATAAATTTAAGTTTGTTCAACCATCCATCCAACAAAGATTATTTCAGGGAGAATCTCACAAAAACATGCATCAGAAATAATTACAATTATTTCCTTTCGTTCTGGTGTGTGGTTTTGTGAGATTCACCTGGAAAGAGTGTGTGTATGTACTATCATAAGCAGGAATTAGACTCACCTGGAGCTGGGAATCGGTCGCCTTTTAGGAGGTGGAGGAAGTGGTTCCTCCATCCAATTTCCAGGCGCGGATGTGGAGAAGAGACGGAAACCTTGAGAAGATTACAGAAAACAAGCTTTAGCTCTGCATGCAACATAGCTGCAGCTGTGGATATGAGCTATTTATTATCTATTTGTCAGGAGTTTATGTTTGCATTGCACTATTTGCTTACTTTCTTCATCCTCTTCATCTTTGTTTATGGACTGATCATCTTTTGAGTCAGCCGTTTCAGATAACACTTCTGAAATACGCCTTGAGTGCATTTGTAAAAGAAAGTGAGAAACTGCCAAGCTGAAGTAATAGGTAATGTCAAAACCTTTCAAAAATAACAGTTCTTGAAGTAGTTACAACAGCAGAAATAACAGTTCTTGTGTCTCACCCATCCAAAAAGGCTCCTAACTTTTTTGCCACGTGAGATTGAAATTCTGGTGTGGTCCCAAGCTCATTCCCGTCATGTTCATGCTTTGAAACATCGGTTCTGTAACAGTAATAGTAAATATCAAGTAAATAAATAAAACTGTACTCCAGACTTAAACAATAATGCATATAGTCATACTAAAATCTTTGAAAAGATGAACGGTTACGGTATGACTGTTACTAAGACAACTCACCTACGACTTTGTCTGTTGTCTCCATCTGCGTGAGGTAAAATCAGCACAGAGTAAGACCACGGGTATCCATATTATTTGACAGCAACATATTTCATAAACACGAATATTTTGAAAAGCTTCTAACTGTTAGGACAAGACGCTCCTCCGCTTCCGTTGATCTTGACATCCCGTGGTCCAAAGCTCCACACTGCCTCTTTCAGTCTGTCAGTGTTTTCATCTTCACTGCTGCTTTCCGACATTCCCAAGGGCTGACTTGTGTTCTCAATAAGAAAATAAACAATAGTAGTTCGTAGCTTTTACACTGTAAAGTCTTGAGGATATGGTAAGGATGCAGTTGGTTAAGCCTAACTGTTGGTCTGTTACAAATACAAAGACGCTGGCGACAGAGGATTGCAAGCAAAAAAATAAATAAATAAATTTAAAAAAGACTTGATCACTTCAAAACATTCTACAGAGACAACAAGGTTCCCATGTCCACACGTTTTCTAAATCCTGAGCTGTAACAGCGCGTATGGTGTCATTTACCGCACCGGAGCTGTAACTCCTTCTTCTTCTTCAGGTTTTATTGGCGGTTGGCATACAACTTTGAGATGCATTACCGCCATCTACTAGTTAGGAGTGTGGGCAGAGTACACAAGATTGTTCTAAAATCTATATCCTATTGACTAATTTAGTCCTATTCATAAATAATATTAAATAAAATGTACACAATCGTCATAAGACTTCCTTTTAAAAATATCTATCACTTTAAAATTCATCCCAATTGTTTCCAATTTAAGTTCCAATACTCTCCTTTCATAACTATACCTTAAACATTCCATTAAAATATGATTCACTGTTTCTTCTTGATCACAGTGGTCACATTTCCCTGGTTGATGTTGTTTAATTTTATATAAATTTCCATTCAATGTTGTATGCCCAAATCTAAGTCTTGATAATATGGATTCGTCCTTTCTACTTCTCCTTGTTATCCTTCCATTACCCACATTTCTTTAGATCTTATAAATCCATCTTCCCGTTTTTTCCCATTGCTTCTGCCATCTGTCCCTTACAAATTGTTTAATTAAAACCTTCATCTCTTTTTTACTAAAATTTACTTTAAAATCTATTTCCGATTTTTTTGAAGCTTCCTTAGCATCTTCATCTGCTAATTCGTTTCCGACTATACCTATGTGAGCTGGTACTCAACAAAGCGAATTCTATATAGTGTTTGAAAGATCTCAGTCAATATATCTGCTCTACTTTCAGAATGACCACTCTCCAGTCCCATTAACCATGAGCCTGAGTCAGAACATATAAGTGCCCTCAATGGCCTATTCTCCTCAATCCACTGTACTGCCAATAAAATTGCTATCATTTCACCACTGATAGGTTGTCAGAGATTCTTTTTTAAACTCGAACATTAAAATCCATTATTGTGTATGCCACCCCTACTCTTTTATCAATGTCTTTTGATGCATCCGTATAAATGGTGACATTTCTAAAATATTTATTCTCTATAGACTTCTGTACCATTTGGGCGATATACATATTTCCTTGTTCTTCGTCCCTCTTTTCTAACAAAGCCATATCCACATTGGGCAGAGCTGCAACTCTGCCTCAGGAAACAAATACATCTAGGAAACCTAGCAAACCAAAGCTATTTTAGTATTACTGCTATTAATAATATCAAATTACCTTTCATTTTTAGACCGTCCAAAGAATACAGAAAAACAACAAGACTATTTCAGTTTTTCTACTAAAAAAATAATAACAAAATAACACACTTTAATTTAGTGTTTATAATTCTGAAATTTTCAGAATTTCTAAGTGATTTGTTTTCAGTAATGGTTAACGGTTCAAACTTTTATTAATTAAAAAAAATCAAACAGTCTTATGTAATCCTTTTTTTTCAGTACAGTGGATTGTGAACTGTGATGGTATAACAAAAGCTAAATAATTACAAAGTTAATATGCTGTTTGAAAAATCACCACTGGAAGGCACATAATATTGACAGTACATGTTTTCTTTTTTTATAATAGCCAATTATACATCAGGCTTTTTCATATCAGTAGTCATCATCCTCATCCTCAGTGTTGTATTCCTCAGAACTCTGATCATTATAACCTTCAGAATACTTGTCATCAGACTCCTCATCACTGTATGCAGAGTTGTCTTCCTCATCATCACAACTATCTTCTCCATCCTCGTTATCTGTGCCAAAACTATTTTCAGAGCCATCTTCCTCCTCATCAGAACTATTTTCAGAGCCAGCTTCCTCTTCATCAGAACTACCATCATCGCTCCCTTCATCGTCACTCCTCTCAGAATCTTCTTCACTGCAGTCCTCATCCTCTTCTTCGTCCTTTCCATATTCCTCTTTATAATGTTTCTCTTCCTTTGTATTCTTTCTCTCTGAGTTCTTGGAGAGTTGTTTTCTAAGACCCGAAACTTCTTTCTTTAGTGTGGAGCACATACGCACAAGACGTCTCACCTCTTTATTATGTCTTGTTCTAGGTGTTGCAGATCTTTTTGGTTGTGTCTGAGGCTTGTTGGGTTTCAAAATACTTTTAAACATGCTTCTGAATGCCATCTCCTACAAAGAATAAAATACATCAAGCAAACTGATAAGATATTCAGCATAAATACAATATATACACAAAATATTATTACAACTCACTATTAGACAGTTTTCTTTTTTTCTTCAGAATTTATTCTAATATGCTAATTCGGTGCTCATTTTTGTTCTTATTATTATTGTTATTTATACTGATATTTAATTAAAAATATCAATTTCCACATGTCAAATCAGCATATTTGATTTATGATGGAGTAACGGCTGCTGAAAATTCAGAAACAAATAGATATTAAAATAAATGTATAAAAAACATTTTAATTGTAACAATATTTCACACTGTTATGGTTTCTAGTGTATATATTATTAAATAATGATTTAATTTGATAAAAAAATATGATTTTTCAACAATATACACTGCTCAAAAAATAACACTTAGGGAACACTTAAACGTCACAATGTAACTTCTGTGAAATCAAACTGCCCACTTAGGAAGCAACACTGACTGACAATCAATTTCACATCCTGTTGTGTAAATGGAATAGACAACAGGTGGAAATGACAGGCAATTGCAGGTGGTGACCACAGACCACTTCTCAGTTCCTATGCTTTCTGGCTGATGTTTTGGTCTCTTTTGAATGCTGGCGGTGCTTTCACTCGAGTGGTAGAACAAGACAGAGTCTGCAACCCACACAAGTGGCTCAGGTAGTGCAGCTCATCCAAGGATGGTACATCAATGTGAGCTGTGGCAAGAAGGTTTGCTGTGTCTGTCAGTGTAGTGTCCAGAGCGTGGAGGCGCTACCAGGAGACAGGCCAGTACATCGGGAGACGTGGAGGAGGCCATAGAAGGGCAACAACCCAGCAGCATGACCGTCTTTGTGCAAGAAGGAACAGGAGGAGCACTGCCAGAGCCCTGCAAAATGACCTCCATGTGTCTGCTCAAACAGTCAGACTCCATGAGGGTGGTATGAGGGCACATGCACATTTGAGGCCATGTTGCAGGGCTCTTTCTGGCTTCATGCTACCACTAGAGTGAAAGCACCACAAGCATTCACAAGAGACCAAAACATCAGCTAGAAGGTATAGGAACTGAGAAGTGGTCTGTGGTCACCACTTGTAGAACCACTTGTTTATTGGGGGTGTCTTGCTAATTGCCTGTAATTTCCCCTGTTGTCTATTCCATTCACACAACAGCATGTGAAATTGGTTGTCAGTCAGTGTTGCTTCCTAAGTGGGCAGTTTGATTTCACTGAAGTGTGATTGACTTGGAGTTACATTGTGTTGTATAAGTGTTCTCTTTATTTTATTAAATTTTTTGCAGTGTTTATATATATACAAACTTTTGACCAGTAGTAGTGTATAATGAATATTTAATTAGGATATCAGACCTTTATTGTGTCTAAAGTTGTATCTTTCTGATCCTGTTGTGTGCTGGCAGTGCTGCTGAAGCTGACTGTTTTCTGATGCTGCTCTGAGGGTCTCGTCTTCATGTCTCCAGTCACGTCTGACAGTGTGTGTTTCAGTAGTGCTGCTTTGGTGTAATGTGGCTTGATGTGTGATTCACAGAGGAAAACACCACAGGTTGAACAATACTTCACAGCTTTAAATCTGCGCTCAGTGCAGAAATCACAGGCCATATCTTCCGAGCTGGCATAGGTTTGTGGTGGAAGCGCTAGACTGAAGCTTGCTTGTTGCAGGTTATTAACCCCCTCAGCCAGAACTGCATTTGTGTTCAATACTGGACGCGTTTCAGATGTGTTTTCACATTGTGGACAGGCATAATCTTCAGGACAGCTGACCCAGAATTCATTAATACAACCTCTGCAGTAACTGTGTCCACATGAGATGGACACTGGATCCTTCAACATTGATTTGCACAGTGGACACCTTAAGGGATGCTCTGTCAGCAGTCTGGAAGTCACAAAATTGAAATAATTCCCAAATATTTTCAGTACGGTCACATACATTTTTATTCATTTTTTTATACTATTAAAGTGCCACCGGTATGGGTAATGAAAGGCTCCCCAACAACAGGTTAACATGCATGCAAGGTCAAAAATCACTTTCATTGTTTTATAATATGCATTTATTTTTCCCCTACTTATTTAACAAATGATTCAGTATGGAGAGAAATCAACATAATAAGTATTTTCTACATTATCAAACAACATACTACAATTGCTTTAGTATTAACAATACTTTAGCATTAAGTGTAAGTATGTTCACATGAATTGTCTAAAAATGCATGGAAAACGTAAGGTGCGTCGCTTCCTCCACCATTCATGGCCTGAATATGAGTGACTCTAATCTGCGGCGATTGGTCAGATTGGTCTTATTTTCAACAAGTGCCACAGAATGAATTTGCATTTCCATTCAGACCAACGTGAAAAGACCAACAATTTGTTTTAAAACCAGCTTATTTCAATGATTCAGAGTGGAAAGTTAAAAAAGTGACAGTGACAAACACTGCATTTCCCCCAAAGATAAACTCCTAGCCACAAAAAACAAAACAAAAACAGAAACAAATAAACTTTTAAAATATTATTATAGCAGTGCATTAAAATTGAGCGTCATCAGTTGAAAGAACACTAAATATTTGGCACACAATTACACGCGATAGAGAGCAGGTGTAAATTTCCTCCATACCAACTAACATTTTAAAAATACGTACATTTCGACACGAAAATACAAATCCAAACATTACCTCAGAACAGCTTTACAAATTACACAAAGAATTGCTCTGCTCGTGTTTCATGAATGAGGCCTAATAACTTATACACAATAACTATATATATATATATATATATATATATATATATATATATATATTTAGATCTAATAACTTATACATACTGCACTTTCAGATTTAAACTTTGCAAAATGTTTTCATTCACTTAGAGCTGTGTTACACACCGCATGAAAGGTCATTTTCAAAAATCCATATGGGGCACTTTAAATGCTCTAAGTATAAAATAGGACAACTTCACCTTTGGTTCAGTTGGAAGGTTTCTGCAGCTCTGAAGTTGGTTGGTACATCCATTGACCAGTCTGTCCTCAAAGACACACAGGTAGGTGTAGGAGAACCTTCTCTTACTCTTTGAGGAAATGACATGTTCTTATTTATGTGTTTTTAGTTAAAACATAATGGTGTGTATTTTATTACAAGATTGTGGTGTGTACAATTCCTGACCTTTGCATGGATGTGCTGCCTCTTAAATTGTTCATTTGGTTATCACTTTTCATGGAAATATAACTACCGACTGGTGATGTCTGTCTTTTTCTCTTAATCCTGTCAAAGTTTTGAGTTTGGGAGCAAATCAATATTGGAAATAGTACCGATTCATCAGATTTGTTTGTATATAAGCCTATATTACGGTAGCCGAGAGAGCTCAACACGTTGCAAACTTCAGAAAACACATGCAAACAGTAAAAAACGACATCTTCATCAGTTTGACAAAACAGATGCTGCAAACACAGAAACGCGCTGCAAAGAGCACGGACCACAACGGAAATGTTTCAGGGGGACCTCAAAAAGTGACTAAAAAAGAGTAACTCTAGCTAACATAGCATTAAAATAATGTTTCACAGTTCAGTGTGTAATTCGTCAGATTAGTCTAATAATATCCAAAAGACCGTATGAGCAGGTTGTTGAAATAAACACAGACTCACCTTTTAGTTCAGCGACAACATCTCTGCTCTGATCAAAAGCCGCGGAACAAATAATCAGGTCCCAGATGGGTTCGTCACTTTTTGAGGTCCCCCTGAAACATTTCCTTTGTAGACGTGCTGTTTGCAGTGCGTTTCTGTGTTTGCAGTGCGTTCGTGTGTTTGCAGCGCCTCTCTCCGTGTTTGGTTGCGTTGTGAGAATTTGCAGTTTGCATGTGTTTTCTTCTGTTTGCATGTGTTTTTTTCTGTTTGCATAAGTTTTCTTCTGTTTGCATGTGTTTTCTTAAGCTTGCAGCGCGTTGAGCTCTCTCGGCCACCGTATTATAAATATATATGTATATAAAACATAAAAAAAAAAAAAAAAGATATTATAGTCCATAAGTTAAATTCACCGTGAGTGCAAAGGAAATGTGTCTCCACCTTCGAAGTGGGTTGGTGGATCCATTGACCAGTCTGTCCTTATTGACAGATATGGTGTTGGAGAAGCTGCTCTCTTTGACTTTGGTCTAAAGAGAGCGAGAAGGTCAGGTCATGTCAAACAGAACGGTGAGACAGATAGATAGATATTTTAATAAGTAGTGATATTAAATCAAATGTTTTGCTTCATCAGAAAACATGGCATATTCAGTTTTGTTCCTTGAAAAAAAAAAAACTCTGCTTCAGTTGGCTTGAAGTGATTGTTTGCCACAAGCAATGTTTAATTATAGGCTAGTAGTCTAACCATATGCTGTTTACCTTTTATTTTTTTGTTCTGGAAGGTTATTGGCCCTGCGTTCAGACTCTGATCTCGTTCGTTTCGTTTGGCTTGAAATCAACATCACAGCATTATCAAAGAACATTCATTTTAACAACGAATGAACAAAATCTTAATCAAACACTTAAAGATTTTTAAAAACAGCGATGAACAGGCCTACTGAAAATTAGAGAAGTTGAGTACCTTTTAAAATCACGCGTTTTTTTAAGACTCATGTTCTTTACGGGCAGACGAACTTACGGGACCTGTATAGAAAAAAACACAAGCACGCACATATGAACAGATGTTGTATGACAGCAAATCAAAAGAGTAACTCATCTATTATTGACCATACGCAGACAACTTTGGTGGCTTTCAGTTTATAAACCTGTAAAGAAGAAGCAAAAATGCGGGAATAACAGCGAAAGAAGAACTGAAATAGGCTACTGAAATGGTGTAAGAATCAGCAGGCTACACTTACATAAGAAACGTTCAGTCTCGCACATCTGTCGTGTCGATATTACTTTTGCTGAGCTCTTCAAATCGAATTTAGAAGCACGTGATGCTGAAATATCCGCCCTTCGTAAACAACACAGGGAACAAGTGTATTCTTGTTAAAGTATCCGATCAGCATAAAAAAAAGTCAACCTCTCAAATAAATATTTGCATCTTGTCATAATGAAAACTAATTTAAAGTGTATTTTAAAACTCTCCTAGGAATGTAATAAACGAGTTATAGCCTATTAATCTAAATTGCTGAATCGAATCATTTGCTGAATATAGGCTACTTGTGGTAAAATATTGAGTATCTTATTTAAATATTGAATCGTACTGATTTCGTTTATAAAATGCATTTTATTTACCTTTCTGAATAAAACCCCCCTTCCACATCTGAACAGAATTCCTATTTTATTATACAGTATAATACAATGTTTCTACAATTCTGAAAAAGAGAATAAAGCAGTTGATTACAGTCGATGGCAACATCTTTAAATCAAGAGAATAGGTACGTGAACACACATGGGTAACTGAGCTTCGAGGGCTAAACATGTAATGGGAATTTATTTTAGATGAGTAATTAATTTAAACAATCTTAAAGCCGTCAGTATCACTCATGCTTGTCAGTGACGAACATTTTCTTTTTGAATGCACCTACTATTCACCAAACCAATTATTTTATCCGAATGCTGTTTTTAAGAATGTCACGTTATGAAATATTTCATTACAAGAGTCCTGATACAGGCTTCATTACATATAAAAACAAAATAAAACAACAACAACAACAAAAATAAAACATAATTATCTGACATAATAAATGGCTAAATAAAAAGTAAAATGTATTCCAGTTGACATATTACATAACAAATGAAGTAATATGTCATGAAAAGCATGAGCAGCATTTCTAAAATTACTGTTATGACTAAATCCACACATTAGTGTCTGAAATATACACCCACACATATGTATATATATATATATATATATATATATACAGTACAACCACCAAAAATGAGCTGATCACATCTTTGTGGTGACAAAAGAATATAAAGACACTTTATTTTGCTCTCAGCAAGGGAGATTTTTAAACCAAATATTTTATCGCATGTGCAGCTTGTAGTAAAACTAATATATAGACCAACATCTGTGTGGTAAATCTCTTCATGTAAATTACAGCACGTCGACACAGACCTATGTAAACAGCACAAGTAAGGCATTAGAGACACACGCACCCACAAATCCTTCACAAACATTGGTCCTTCAGCCTCACATCACACCTTTTTTTTTTTTTAAGGACACTTAAGAAAATAAGCAAGTCACCTTCCAGCTGAGAACTGACTTGCTTGTGACTGGATTGAGAGTTGAGGACTGACTTTCAATGAATATCAATGGGTGTTTTGCGACATGATTTGCTTTGATCACACGCTAATCAAATCAAGTTAATATTGATAAAATATGTAAAGTTAGAGGCCACTGATGGGCTCTAAATTTATGTTTCTCAGCCAATCATGTTGCCTTAATCCTAACCGCTATTAAGCAACATGTTGAATTAGATCAAAGGTAAACATCAAAGCTCTGATAAAGGCCAAATAGCTTGAAAGGTACACAAGGGCACCATATTGGGAATCCAAACCGTCTCTGTGTGTGACACGAGTGAAAACAGGGTTTCTGTATGCACAGCTGAGTCTGACATCGAAAGCCCTCGGACACGACAAAGACAGATGCCCTGTAAACCCCAGAGTGCGTGCGGCCATATGTATTCCAAGGGTGCATTAAATTGATCAAAAGTGACAGTAAAGACATTAATGACACAAAATTGTTCTATTTTAAATTAATGCTGCATCACGGTTTCCACAAAAATGTTAAGCAGCACGACTGTTTTCAGCATTGATAGCAATAATAAATGTGTCTTGAGCCGCACATCAGCATATTAGAATTATTTCCAAAGGATCATGTGACACTGAAGACTGGAGTAAAGGCCACACCACAACTAGAATAGTTGGAATCACTTCCAGTTGATGAAACATAAAAATTGATACCCGATCAAAATCCATCCTGTCTGCTGGTGTGGGCACTAATGTTATTTTATTCTTATTTAATGTTATTATTTTTTTTTTTTATGTTTTCAGTCTTTTTGCTTTGACATCACAGGAATTACATCTTAAAATATTTTAAAATAGAAATTAGTATAGAAAATAGAAATTATTTATAGAAATATTTAACTATTACAGTTTTTAATGTATTTTTGATTAAAATAAATGCAGCCTTTATAAACATAAAAGGCTCCCAAATGGCAATAAAAATATGACTGAACCCAAACATTTGAACGGTAGTGTGCTTAAAACAAAACTCTGACCAACTATTTTAGGGTTATCTTCACACACACATAAAAAACAAAACAAAACAAAAAATTGAGCATTGGCTCTGATCAGTTCTGTCACTTTAATGATCAACAGCTGCAAATCTGTGCAAAAGCCCTCTTTTCGTTTAATATCCAAATATGTATGTGGCTGGATTGCTTCATTTGAACACATTTAGGAGACCCCATTACGACATTTAAGATTTGGTTTGTTAACACAGCTTCAAAGTTCAGTTTAACTAAACAGGACAAAAGGTGGTGTGTGCAGGAAGTAAGACAACAAAGGTTACAACACAAAACTCCTCTGTTGTGGTCGCAGGATGACAGGACATTTCTTCAGTTCCGGCTATTTGGGAGTTGGAGTGTGGCAGAGGAGAAAGGCTCCACTTTATTTGGCCAAACCCACAAGTAGTGTGCGCAGTCTGTGGAATGCAGGAACTTGACTGAAGGACGGTCATTTCCAGTCGGGTGGGTCGATGGTGCCAGATCGTGATGCTGGTGACGACACCGTGTGCTGCTGGTAGTGAGGGGCGTCCCTGTATTTGCATTCCACACGGTCACTCCAACAAACAATCGTCAGGTTTCCTGTTGAAGAGGCACTACTGGCCCCCGTTGTAAGCGTAGTCTGCTTTGTTGTGCATGATGAGTTTGTTGTCCACAAAGTAGAAGCTGTCTGATCTGGTCTCGTACGGGTGCTCAATCATCAATCGAACTGCAGGAGACAAAGCAGCGACACAGCACAGCACTTTAACAAATGAACACAGTCATGTAACACGCTCTCCTTTATCCTAGCACTGGTAAGAGAGAGGTCTGAAATTTGATGCAAGCCTGACAGGACGGGTGAGATGTCCGACAGAGTTAGGTCACTCTGTTTCTAGCAAGGCAATTAGTTACTCTTTTGTGTCAAATTTCCTCTCATCGTTTGTGGAGAAAAACAAATGTATGGTACTAATTCAATGTGGGTGCTAATAAGTAGTTTTCTCAGATTACAGTACAATTATAATAAATCATATAAACTATAACAATACAAAATAATACACTTATAATTGGAAGATTATTTTGTGAACACTTCATAATGTACACTGCAAAAAAAATGAAGTTATTTTAAGCCATGGCATTTGTCTTTTTTATACAATAAAAAAAAAAAAATAATAATAAAAAAAAAAAAAAAAAAAAAAAAAAAAAAAAAAAATATATATATATAAATATAATGAAATATTTCAATATTATAAATTATTAAAATATTGTAAAAGTGCTTTTCCTGGTAAAATAAATGCAATAAATATATATATATTATATGTATTAATGTATATACATATATACATTAATGATTGAGTGAGTTTGTACTTGAAACAAGAAGAATATCTGAGAGTGGGGTAGCAAAAATAAAGCTGTTCAGAAAGAAAAAAAGTTTACCTGCTAAATTTAATAAAATAAAAGTTTATTTAAAACAAAATATAAAGCATGTTTAATGCTTAAAGAATAATTATAATCTTTGAAAGACTATTTAGTCAGTTCAAACAGTAACCAGAACACTCACTGAGGTCATCTGGGAGCTGCGGGAACTCATAAATATGTTCACATGTGTTCCGGCTGTTTGGGATACAGAAGCCAAAGTCAAAGTCGAAACTCTTCAGGAGGCGGTCTTGAAAATAATGCCTCTCTATCATTCTGAAATTGGTAACGGGTCGATCGCCAACTGTGAACTCCACCCTGAGAGAGTGTGAACGGAGAAGAGAGACGTTACTCTACATACCAAAAAAAAAAAACATTCTGTTTACTTGGTCGGTAACTAAACAAGAGCTTTATCATGTTGATTTATACCACATTTAAAAGACAATAAACTACTTTACAGCAAAACTGAAGGAATTAGTGAGGCCAAACCATGATTTATTCATGATTTCTGTGGGATTCGGCTAATAACATCGCTCAAGTGTTGCAGCAGATGACACAAGCTCCTTTGTTTCAAAACATGAGCTGGTCAACAAAAGTTTTAGACCCACCAATGCAGAGCAGAATGCACATGGCCTTGCTTGTTAGAGAAACTTACGTGGCTCCGACTGTTCGTAACTTAAGGAACGCAGGTGTGAACTGGTAACGAACGAAACGTCCGGCACTGGTGTCGACCTCTCCGTTTTCCTCATCCTCCTCATCAAGGTCTAAATGCAACAGTTTGAGAGAGAATATAAGAGTCAGGGATATTATCATTAAACTAAAACCATTAAAAATTAAACCCCTCCAAATGTGTTTGTTTAGTTTAAGTACCACAATAACTAAAATAGAATGAACTAAAGCTAAATTTTTTATATATATATATATATATATATAAAATACAAAAGACATTTGAATATGGCTCAGAGGATCAGAAAGGCAAATCTTGCACGCAGAGCAAAACCGCAGCTATAATATTAACTATAGAAATTTCCATATGACGTGATAAAATTCTCTCATATGTTAACAGTTCCATAACAGTAGAAGCCTCTAATAAACGTTATTCTGTGTCAATGAAATGATTGTATCAGATGTAGTTCTGCATTCATAAAAATGAAAGAGAATAATTACAATTTAAAATGAAGGAAAAAAAGAAACATAAGACCTATAAAATGCCGGTAAATTTTCATTACATGGCTTTAAGTGATTTTGTAGAACTGGGTGGTCTTTCAGTTTGCATTTGACATGCTAAAAGCAAATAAAGATAGTCATGATAAAAGAACCATTGTGTGATTCATTAGTTTATCTTGAAGACAAACAAAGGAAAGTACCACACTGTGGCGGTTTGGCGATCTCAAAAAGGACGGTCCCCGTCTCCAGGTCTCTGATCTTAAACCGTGTGAAGTCAATGTTGTAGATGTTGTCCTCTGGTTTACACAAATAGTCTGTGGAGGGAAAATGTTTCATGTACTTCAAGAATAGGAACATAGTATATACTGTAGTAGTTATTTTTCTCAGACTGCTAAACCTGTGGCATGCATGAACTAAAGTGCTTTGTTTGTTTGCTATGTTTAAAATAGACATGAAGACAAAGTGCTCTTTGGAAACTCATTAAAATGTGTTGCATGGATCGGGCCTGTATAAAGTAAACAAACACATGGATGCTGTAACTCACAATACGTGCACATTCCGAGCATCTGAGGAGTTGTGAGATGAAGCAGGTATCTTACAGAGGAGTCTCGGAGCTCTTACCGCGAGTGACTGCACGGAGTCCCAAAACTTCATCCGGAGTGAGGTCTCTGCCCAGCGCCCGCAGCTCTTCCTCCGTTACAGGCCGTCGGTCCGCTTGATTTCGTCGCGATTTCAGCCTTTTCAGGACACCGCCTCCGGTTTTGCGGTCTCGGGTAGCCGCTGCCGTTGAATCCGAGCCGTTAACCGCGGCAGCTGCCGTTTCGTTGCGGGAGCTCTGACTGTTCATCTCTCCGAAATCTCACTCGGTGTAGCGGCGGAGCGCGAACTGCGTTTCTGTTGAGCTAGACGCTCGCTGAAAGCAAGATGGCGTAGCGCGTCACTATGGAGAACCTACGCCGACAGGACAGTTATTTGATTGGCTGAACGCGTTGGAAAGTTGCTATGGTTACCACAATTTCGAATCCGAGCTTTTTGTTGTTGTTGTCTAAATATCAATAAACAAAACCAATCATGCATTTTTTTTTCTACATTGCTGACAACTTGTTTGTGTAAAATGTACGTATGTATGTACGCAATCAGTCAAAGATGGTACATTTGGTGTTATTTTGTAGAACGTCAACTTATCACAATATCCAAAGGGAAACTAAATTAATTACCGATATCACATCGGGTTATTTAAACGTTGTTTAATCATGTTTTCATTAGTGTCGTGTTCTCACAGCATTTATGCCAGCAAGTGGAGTTTCTAGAAAAAAAATTAAATAAAACTGTAATTTCCGTTACACTGTTGTCAGCATTGTTCCTCTATGGTAACAGAATTTGACGGTAGCATAATTGTCGGACATCAAATGTACCCGCAGTTATAGAATCACTCGTATATATATGTGTGTATATGGGTCAGAGACGTCAAGATGTCAGCATTAAAAGAAATTCCCAAAATGGATTTTATGTCGTTAGAAAGCACATTTAAAATAAGGGTCTACTTTGAGGGTTTCAAATAAGTTTCTGGATAATAACATTTCAAAATTTGATTGAAATAATGTTACAGTGTCATTCAGTGTTACACAATATTCATGTAAAAATTAAAAAAACATGCTTATTCTAACTTATTAACTTACGTACATATTAAAATATATAAAACAATAAATTAAGCATATTAGATTTTATTATGCATGTATTATTATTTATTATTTAAATGAGTAAAAAGAATATTAGCATTATTATTAAATTATTAGCATTTGGGGTGAAAGTAAGTCTTCTAATTTTTATTGTAAATATGCCTGACAAGTTGGTTACACTGAATGCCATTTTGTAGGGTAAATTTAGTAAATTAGGGGGAAAAATGTGATATCTATTTTTCGTTTAGAAAAACAAAATTGCAAAAAAATATAAACGGTAAACATTTTAAATTTTTTGGGGGTAAATCAAAAACAATTTAAACACAATATTACACTTTTTTTGATAAATCATTCAGCATCTTTGACCCATATACATACATATATATATATACATACACACATATACATATATATATATTATATATATATATATATATATATAAATAATTTCACTTTAATGCCGTGACTAATCAGGCATACACATATTTACTATTATTTACTTATATATTATTTGTTTATTTATTTACTTACTATAAATCAATTCGGTGATTTTGATCTGACCAATGATTGTTAATGGCATCTTAAAAATGAAACAATGAAAAAGAGCCAATTAAAAATACCCTCAAGGCCAGTTAGATAAAATAGCACATTTATTAAAAAGAAACAGCATCAATTTGCAGTTCCCACTTTAAAAGCCTTCTCTAAAGACAGTGTGGGTGCTATCCTTTTCCAATATTATTTCACCGGTTCCCATGTTCTCTACAGTTCAGAGGGAGGAGGTTCAAGAGGGGACAGGTAGTTGAACACGACTAACATTAACAGAGAAACTACATCCCTCGTAAACGCAGCAGTTTATGCGGCATGGAGCAATACACACGAGCTCTTAATGAAGGAGGACACAAAGAAAGGCCTCCATGTGGTCTTTGGCTATTGTCCAAGAAGTTGTGTAGAGGACAAACTAAACAACAGTTTTTCAGATGACAAAAAAAATAAAAAAGTCAATCATGCAATAAAATCAACCTAAACGGTGGAAATAAAGATCAGAGAGCACAAAATGGTAAAGCACATGAGGATGTATTCAAATTTAAGGCAACAAGGAATCAAAAAGTACACAATGCATAACAAAAAAAAAAGAAAAATAAAATAAATCACACCAACAAACAAACAAAAAAATGCTTTTAAAACACCAAGCAGTGCAATAATTCACACTAATAAAAGACTCATCATAAAAACAAAAAATGAATTCAAAAGATCCTGAGGAAATAAAAAACAACTACTTCTGGAAAAAGTCTTTCAATTTTTGTAATATTCAACCCATTTCCGTTTGCTTACATTACACAATATTAAAACCCAACTGTAAATTAACTAAACTTAATACGATCCGAGCTCTTTCTGACAATCGGTCAGTGTGTCTATGTGGCTACAAATCAAATCACTGTCATTACCTCAAGGCCACTCCTCCACTAGGCAAGATATTTAAAACCCCAGCCACCCCAATAGCAATTACACGAACAATATTCTAAAGAGAAAAATAACCGTATGGCACAACAAACCAAGTACCTTATATACACATGCACCGTGTAAAAGAAAACGACTTTGGCGATGATAAGCAATCAACTTTCTGCAACTCTGATAAATGGAAAAAGGTGCCTCAATCACCTTTTATGATGTTTTCTATTAAAGAAAAGCCAAATCAAGGCAAAACCTGCCCTCTCTTTTGAGAAGGTGAAGGCCAATATAAGTTTCTATGTTTAAGAGACATGGTCAAACTGACACGCAGCACTCACACGTCAGACAGCACAGTGGCATTAATACTCGGTTGTGGTCTGATGTTTCCGCAGAGTGACAGGTGGTCTCTTGATAGCACGCTAAATCACATTTTAAGGCAGGCTTGCTTGAAAGAAACAAAAAAAGAGAAGAAAGGGAAACGAGATGCAGAGGAAACATACCAAGACAAAAGTATACCAGTTACAGAACATGCAGAGTAAAAAGATACTGTAGAAGAGGTGGAATGCAAATGTTAACAAAAGCACGGAAATTTGCCATCTTGAGTACAAAATTCAAGCTTCCGCATCCATACTTCACAGTGTATGGCAGGCAAGTATCTGTCAAACCGTTTCTCAACCAGGCTACAGCTTTCGATTCGCCACCACGAGCAAGCTGGTGGTATTGTGTGCAACGCAAATCCCATAATCTTTGGTGGTATTGTTAAAAATGGCCTGTATGGTTAAACCAAGAGCAAATATGACAAAGAGCATCCCGACTGAACAACAGTAGGTGTAATAGGTGCTTTTTGTGATGTAATTAAGACACATTAACTGATAAGATGCTATCCCAGACACATCATGTACCAATAAGAAAGTATTTAACACTTCAGTCCAATACGGTCTAGTTTCTGGGATTTAAAAGCCAGTGCATTAATGACCCTCTTTGTTATGAACTCATATTCCCACCTAAAGGGAAGCAAATTCGCCCTCTTTTATACATAACATGTTTATTAAACACCAAACACATGCATGTATTCAGAGACCCAGAAGTCCCTGTAAAATGGAGAAAAATAATTTAAATCTCCCTTGTGCAGTTCGAGACGTGTTGCTGTGGTCTGAAAATACGCAACTGAAGAATGAGAAAGCAGGTCACCAGACAATTTTGAATAGTTATGATTTTTAAAATGAAAGAAAGAAATGAAGCTGCGGAAGATGAATGATAGTCGCTCGTATGAGTGTGAGGGAAATAAAATGTGAGGTAAATAGAAACCAAGGTCTCCAATCACTTTATGATCTGCCAGTGAGATTTAGATGCATTAACCAGATGATCAAACGGGTTCTGAAAATTCATGTACCATTTCTGCCTCTCACGAGAGGCCCCCCAAAAAATAAAAATCAGCAGATCAACGCCACCGCTGTTTAGAAAAGCACTCTTAGCCAATGACGTTCCATGAGTTGGGACACGTGATCTAGGAGTGTCTCCATCTCCTGCTAGACCAGACAAACCAGGTTTGTAAAGTGGTTAGTCCTGCTGCGTATGTGTGTGCAAGTGCATTTAATCAGTACCTCTCAGGATCTCCTCAAACTAAAATTAGTAATAAATGTGTACAAACACAAGCACAAACACACACACACATAAAATGACTCGCGCTCAAAATCCTTGTATGTTCCGGGTCACCCCTTCCAAAAACCAGATCCAAAACCAGGATCTGAAACCTCCTAGTTTCTAGTGTCTCTCGCCCATCTTTTCTCTCTCTCTCTCTCTATCTGTTGTAATGTCAGTCTATATTCTGCCTGTCCCCACGGCTGTGTGTCCCTCATAACGCCCCTCCCCCCACCCTTTCACAGCCTGATGTCCGTCGTCTCTCCTCCCGCTCCCTCTCGTTCACTTGTTCCCCTCATAGGCGGCAGAGGCAGAAGAGGGTTGGGATGAAGACCCCGAATGCCACTAGTATAGGGAACATCAGGCTGCTGTTATCAGTGGCGTACGGGTTAGGGGTGCGCGGCCCTGACCGAACCGGATTCTTAGGAGATGTGGTGGTGCTCTTTTTTTCGCTTTCTCCTCCCTCCCCGTCGTCCTCTTCCTCCTCCTCTTCCTCTCTCTTTTCCAGTCCAGGATGTGGCTGCAGTTTAGGCACATCTGAGAAACACACCAGAGGCTGTTACGTGGAGTAAGTGCTAAAATAATAATAAAAAAGAGCAAGACTGGACTTGATCGAAGATGCTACCATCAATCCCAGGGGTCCCTCTTACCCTCTAGCTTGCCCTTCATCACATATAGTGCACATATCTTGGGGTTGTCATAGTAACCCTGTGGACACAAGCAATAGATAGATTATAGTTTGATGGATGCATGCAAACACATGGAGAAAATATGCAAATTGATTCTAGTGTATTCTGTGCAGCGGTTGGCCTGAGGGTTTCTAACAGTGAATAAAAGGCCGCGGCTTTCGGCTTCGAACCTTAAAACCTCACTGCGGAGTTAGCTGTCTAACTACACCTGCTGCCTGATCCAATAAGAATTGCTCGACAGTTCTGTCACGATTTGTCAAAGCAATGCAAAAGCATCAGAATGATTCATTTTGAGAATGAGATGTTGCTGATGCGTGTTGCATCCTCGTATCCATTAATGTCATCTTCCCTCTGGATTGCCGTCATGCTCAATAAGCACGGTTCCTCTGAGACTAATCGCTGACAGAAACCCCACAAGCCAAACGCGTTTGCCGTTTACATAATAAAAAGGAGCAGCTCTGAAATAATCAATTAAATTGCACTACTCCAAGGGACCACAATTAGTTGGCTTCAGTGTCTGTAACTACATCCCAATTTTCAATGAATGCTCCTTTAGCAGAAAGGAAAATAAACACTGATCAATGTCTGGTTTATTAAATAAAATACAAATGTATAGCTATTACTGTATGTAAGGCATGTCTTTTTACTGTGCTGAAGCAGAAAGATTGCATTCTGCTCATCAGACAAATCTCTTGATGGGCTGATAAATCTTTTCGTTCACATTCAAAACTATTTGAAATGAATAGTTTTATTCAGCAAGGCTCCATTAAAATGATCAAAAGTGACAGTAAACTTATAATTTGACAAAACATTGCTTTTTCTCAAATAAATTCTTTTAAAGGTGCCGTAGAATGCATTGAGAGAATATTTTAAATTGTTCTCTGATATGTACATTGAAGGTATGTAGCTTAGGTAAGGGAAAAAATGCCCAGAAACGGTTTTACAGGTCCATTTACAACCCTAGAATGAAACAGTCTGTTTTTGGAAGGTTCATGAATATTAATGAGGAGGTCTGCTCTGATTGGCTGTTTCTCAGCGTTGCTCATTTCAGTAGCAC
>JAUCMU010000143.1:16051967-16074376 GCA_032275025.1 Enteromius treurensis
GATAAGGATCGAAGCTCACACGTACAGTAGTTTAGAAAACTAGTCCCGTCTGAATAAGGCTACAGTGTAATTCGGCTCTACATCCGCGCTAAAGGTGAAAGTCACCATAGCTTGTATTATAGACTCCAACCCAACGCCGATAACGGCCCACCACTAATTGGCAATGAATAGGCATTTTCGTTGCTACTGACGTGAAATGACTGAACGTAAACATAGAGCCTGATAAAAACGCTTGTTTCAGAAAAAAATTCCAGTAGTACTTGGAGGATTTCACATTTGAATTCTTTCATACGACAAAACTTGTTACTGCAGGTGAAAAACTTGGAAAGTTCAGGAACAGCACCAGCTAAAAACAATAAATTGATGAATATTTGAAAACTTATAGGATAAATTCGTAAAAAATATTTGATAAATGTTTGGAATGATACATGTTCCCTCTTGATTTATATGATTGTATGGATCTATCAGTTTTCTTGACACTATTTTGAATTCAACTGGAAACTTTTTTGAACTCAAATTTTTTAATAACAGTTGTGGGTCTGACAATGTTTAGACCTTGCTGGACAAAATAAAGCCTATAAAAAGCTTTTAATAGACTCAGCTGTTTTCATGGAGCGCATGTCTTCCCTATAAATTTACCTCAAACCTATTCCTCCCTTTGCTATAACTTTGACTTTAGTATAAGGCAACTCTCTATCAAGCTTTCCCTCTTTAGAAAAGAGTATAGCCTATTTACACTAAACATTTATTTTATTTATGACGTTTAAGCCTTCCTAAAATCACGACTGTCTTGCAGCATAAAGTTTCTGACGTGTTTTACAGCTATATTTAAATGAGACCCATTGTAAAACTAGTATTACCAGCGTCTGTTCAGGCCTTACCTGCCCAAACACTGAGCTGAGGAACGGCCGCAGGTTGAAGTCCGCTTCAGAAGATGCTGCGCTGGACCTCCCCGATCTGCGGGAGGAGCGGCTGGAGGAAGCGGGCACCGGCGAGGATGAGGAGGTGGAGGCTGGACACGCCTCTCTGCTCGATGAAGACCCCGGTCGGGCCAGTTGAGGGGACTCAAAAAACAGAGTCGTTTCGTCCCTGGACTCGGAGAAAGACTGAGTTCTGGTGGGCATGCGAGCGGCGTGAGAGTGCTTGGGTCGGGGCTCCTGAGGCAGGTCGTCCCGAGTGGACCGGTGGCGGTGATGGTGATGGTGACGATTGTGGTGATGATGGTGATGATGATGATGGTGGTGGTGTCGTCTGGTTGCCTTGCGTTCTCTTCCATCTGGAAGCTCCGACAGGTCCTCCTGACTGTGAGCCGTGGAAAGAGCGTGTCCATGGGAGTGGGAGTGTTGTGGGTGGCTCTTCTCTGCGCTATTCCGGGTACCGACCAGTGAGGGGTGACAAAGGGGTCTCCGCGAGCTCGCATCGCAATCCGCCGTCTCCGCTCCAGATGCCGCCGCCACCGCCGCGGAGCGCTGATGGTGTATCCGCCGGGCTCCGGGATGATCGCTCCTGGCCGGCGCGGAGGATCTCAGTAAGGAGGTCGTCGATTCGCTTTTGGGGAGCGTGAAACTCATCCTCAGCCTAGTAAAATGCACTTGAAGGTAAAGGCTGACCTCTGAGGTGTCACATTATCATCATTTGAATATAATAGCCCGGTGTAGAGTGCTGAGAGTACATCGGCACCTCCTCGATGGCATGTTGGGCTTGAAATTATGCTGTCGAGATCTTCTCCTCTTGGAGTTGGTGCCACCTGATTGCTCCGTAAGGCGGTATAAGCGCTATTCTGGTAGGACGCGTAGGTAAGGGGAGATGGGCTAGGAAATAAACCAAAAAAGATTCAGAGAGAGAGAGAGAGAGAGAGAGAAAAGAGAGAGAGAGAGGACACGCAAAACGTATGGTGTGCATCATCAGATGCCTGTGGGTGACACAACATAACATGCAATGCATGGACCAAAACATAGAAAGAATCTCTCTCATAGATGCTTTATAAAGAATTTGAGATTAATGTTGACCACTATATACGCCTATGGACACAAGACTTCACTGGACATTTAAAAATGATAAGCAAACTGAATATTGCCGAAGTAAAGCATTTATATGCAACATCGAGTTAGGTAAAATATAATTGAATACCTTATAATGTGTTTAAAAATATGTTTTTAATTAATTAAATTAAGAGGTAGGCTATAGCATGTTTGTCAAATACAATTTAGACAAAATATAATGCATGTTTAATGAAAACTTGTATTTAATATTTTATTGTGTGCTATGTCAAACAGGTTTATCAGATAAAATATAAATAACGTAATAGCTTACAATATATGCTATGAAAACACATTTAATAATTAATTATGTCCTATGTAAACTTGTGAGGTATAGCAGGTATATCAGATAAAACATACACAAAACGAACGTTTACTGAAAAACCTATTTAATATTTCACGATGCCCTATAAATGAGCAACTCTGAGCTTAACACGTTTATCACATAAAATATAAATAAATAATGTTGGAATAATAATGAAAAAAGTATATTTGATTATGATTTTATTTAATTGTTGCAGGCCAATGTATTTATAAGAATAACTATCAATAATAATAAATGTTAAAGATAAAATAATGTCAGCTTTATTTGTATTTCTGATTTTGTTTTGAACCCCCAAAATCTTCTAATGACCAATCGATATTTTGCAACTACATGTCAACGTGTACTCTTGCTAAAATCTCATTGCAAGAACCAGAATAAGATTCATAAAGTAGGACTGTAACCATAAGTATTCAGAAAAGTGGTTGATTAATATTGTTTTTTCGGTGCTTGATCTTAAAATTTTAATTTACACTTCCCCAGTCTTATGTGCTTGTTACACCATTGCATAAATCACGAAACATATTTTTATATTAACTCATAAAACCGTCCCATCCTCCCAGGGTTTTCAACCTTCTTGAATGTGTTCTGTGTCCCCAGGGTGATAAAGTTTTCAGAACGCATCATGTTAAGGAGTTCTCTTCTCTCGCCCACAGATTTTCACTTGATTAAACACAGAATCCTATTGCACCGCATGTGCAGGACATCCCAGCCGCAGGCCACTCCATGGTCCATTTATTCCTTATGAACCACAACTGAGACAACCTGCATAAAACATGACATTTAGACCCCAAATTTCACCTCTGCCTTCCTCAGTCAAAAGTATTAGATTGTGATCCTTCAGACTAAAAGGATTTTTTTTCTTCAGACAATTTTCTTTTCTTCTTTTAAAAATACATCAGATCATTTGGATCAGTAGTATTTTCTAGGACTTTTAGTTCATAGGCATTTTTTAGTCTACTAGGCCTTCAAATACAGATGTTGACGCAAATTACAGGCTTGTGATGTGGTAATACCTGCCTTTTAAATTTGCAAATATCTCAACAGACAGTTAATCTGTTCTAAATATTCATGAATGTTGCCGAAAAGCCTATTCTAATACAAAAATTCCATTTAATATCAAGCATTCTTTTCTCCTGCCTTTTTTACATCTTTTGCATTCAGCAGTGTGTCTGCGTGTGTGGTGAGGCACAGAAAGAGCTTGTCTGCTGTAGTGCTCATGGGAATGTGCCCTGCAGTGTCCCTGTCTGCTTTAGAATGTCGCTCCAATGTGTTGCCAACCTCCAACATCCGTCAGTTTTCTCTTTCAGACATTGCTATTGGTAAAATGTGTCCTTTTGTACTGAAACAGGCCTTGCTCATCCAATTAAAAATCTTAACCTTCACCTTCCGAGAATGAGTGGAAACATTCATCCAGACTCGTCATTACCTGCTGTACACCTGCCCTGTCGCGTGCACCGAGAAATGACTGTCTAGCTCCCCCTTGCGTCAATGATGCTATATTGCACAGATGCTAAATTTCTATGCTGTTACACTCACTCAGAAAGAGTTCATTTCAAAAAGTTGAGCGATTTCAAAAAGTTAAATGGCGCGTATTTAGAACGCAGTGGCACGTGAGACACGAGAGCAACGGTTTAAAAACAGAGCTGAAATCTATATTGCCCGGCAGCAGATTATTACAAAACCGAGCGCTTGGGAAAATACTTATTCAATTTTTTAGAACAATATTTCATTGATTACACTATTCATCAGAAAGACGCGACAGCCTGCCAGTGTAGGCTATATAGAAGTCCATAAATATTTATATCAATGTAAGAAATCTACCACGTGGGCCTTTATGAGGATATAAGTGTTGCTTGTAATAATGATTTTCTGCATTATTAAAGACTTGTGAACACTAACTGAATATTATTATCAATCAGTCACTTTTATTTATACAGCTCTTTTAATAATACCGATTGCAGCAAAGCAATGAACATTATCAAATAGAATTAGGCTATGGTAATATCTAATGTCGAGATTAAACTATGTATTTATCAAATGCAGAGTTGGTCTCTGTAAATCAAATTCTTGTGAGAGAATGGAGAAAAAAAAACCTTGGGAGAAACCAGGCTTAGTTGGGGCCAGTTCTCCTCTGGCCGATTAGATCTGCAACTGCTGCAAAAAACCATCCAGAGAACAGATATGGACCGTAGGTGGATTGCATCTGCCTTTTCATTTATCTACTATTTATCTCTCTCCCCCCGTGTTAGCAAGAGGTTAGTTATGTAAATCTCCAGAGCTGCATCTGATAATGGCTGCCATTTGCAGCACTACCCTTCTATCTGCCACCCCCATATAAAATCCTCCAAACATCCAGCATGTTCCGTCAAAATACCAGGTATTTTCCTGAGAAGAAGCACATTTCGCTGTCTCTTTTTCATAAACACCCACACGAGATTTGCATTAATATAAAAAACAATGTTTAATGCTATTTTTGAACTTATTTTAAAGCAAATGACACAGATCCAGATATTAACCCTTATGTTGTGTTCCAATCATTTTGAACCAGAGACATATTTTTTTGAACCCCACCACCACCCTTATTAGACTTGGGGAATTTATAGTCAATGACACAATAACAGGCATGCAAAAAATTGCTTGTAAAGCAATTTCTCAGTATGCTTTATTATCACCAGATCCTGGATTGCATTGTTTTTTCAAACGATAAATCACTTCCAAAAAGAAAAACGAAACCTGTGCTAATATAAAGACAACAAGTTGACAAAAGTCTAAATCCAAGATTTTCTAGTAATGAAGCATAATGAGAGCAATTTTAAAAGGCCGGTCTTATTTATCCACGAACACCAAATAAGGTAAAGGATTTTCAGCACTGCACAAAGGTTAAATTGACTCTTTATTAAATCTACATAATTACTCATCCACTGCGAAGAGAGTCCATGGCACACAATTTGGAAACATGGAAGTAGGAACGTTGTCATAAAATTGATCTGCAACTCCAAAAGTCTCACAATGATATAAAATGTCACTTCTCACGAAACGGTCTCGAAACTGTCCGTCATCTTACAAAAGGAATGTACCAATATCGATGCGACAACCACGAAAGCTCTGCTCACAAGCAGTACGACAAAGCACAATAAGGCAGAACCTAGCACATATTAACAGCCAGAACGTTGTGTTTTCCAAAACACAATAAGCGTCGTGTCCCTCTTTAAGTTTCACAGAGATACAAAGCGATTGATAACGCGTTTCGACTTGATTCGAAAATTCAGAGTAGGAAAGAGTAAAGTGGAAAGCAGGCTGATTGGATGTGCTCGTATTCTTCCCCGTCGAAGCGCTCCGACCCTGACTTAGGTGTGGCGGTAAAATAACTTGCCACTAGTGCGTTTAATGGAGGTCATTTTACACAACCGCTGGTAGTGCTTCAGTTCACTTCGCATAACATCTCTGCCATATATCCACATTCCTGCGCGGTAAATGTCAAATACCCTGTCATTGCAGCATATGTCATTTACGACTGTTTAGCTTAGCTTCTGTAAGCCTGATCGCAGTAAAAATGTACAGACCAAACAAATGTACTGTGCTTCCTATACAATCCTTACCTGGCTGCAGTGACCAGGCTTGGCAAAAAGTGCATTTCCGTGTGCGGTTGACTGTCAATGCTTTAGGTGAAATGATACTATGACACTCACTGGGTTTAAAACAGTATTGAAGGAGTTCACATGACGGCTTCGTCTCAAGCACGGTTCACCAGCAGGTTTTTGCTATGGTTAGATTTGAAGAGTTCTGTAAACACTGAAAATGTACAATAGTGACAGTACATTGAAGTCTCTACTGAAGCTGTGCCAATAGGGAAAGTGAGAGTAAAGGTACTGTATACTAGAGGAAGAGACTCATGTTCTCAACACTCCATCTTTCCCTTTGCACTCATCTCATCTGTTAGTACAATGGAAATCGTTGACCATTTTCTCCTCGCGGTTCTCTTTCAGCGCCCAGGGGTGAAGATGTAGTCAAGTGCCTGTCTCTCGGCTGCGGCCACGTTTGGATGCCACAGGTCCACCATGAACACCACTCTCGGGCCATCTTCTGGAGTACCTGACACACAGATATGGAAATCAGTAAGTGTGTGCCTGCACACCAATAACTTTCACACTACCTCACATACACAGAAAGCATATACATATACTCTTCTTTTGCATTAAGCATGTGTTTAGTCATAGATAACCAATCTTTTGTATTTATTCACTGTATACTGTTACCGCTCAGTCTGAGAAGTTTACCTGGATAACGATGTAGATATGTGTATGTTAGACAATAAGACGTTTTTATGAAAAGTGTATTTAAACTGGTTTTGAGGATGGCACCCTTGCCATTGCTTGAGGATCTTGCTGTATGTCTCTCAGGTGAAAGCATGTCTTTTGCATGTCAATTAAAAAAAACTTATATTGATTATGGTTTGGGAGTTTTTTATGCAAATTTATCATTTAATAGATTGAGTGAATGAACAAAGCATCTAACCAACTTTTCTGTGACGTAACTCTGGCCGCAGCCATTTGTAATTTTTTACTGTTTTTAGCTGTGCTAAACCGTTCGTTTTGCTGCTTGATATTGAAAATGGGCTTGTCATATGTTATTTTAATGCATTACCTAAATTATGAACACACTGGTTTGTAGTGCAAACCGTTTACTGCACGTCAAATTTCAGCGTTGAAGAAAAAGGTGGATATAGATCTTTCACTGTGTATTGCTGTATATCGCTTTATAATCAAACGACGGGGTCTCTCCTCAACTACCACCAGTGTGGAGCATCCACCAGAATGATGAGAGCCAATTCAGTGGATGGGGACACCAGGGTTACACCATTACTCTTTACAGGAAGTGGCATGGGATTTTTATTCACCTCAAAGAATCAGGACCTCAGTTTAACGTCTCATCCAAAACATTGTACCCTTTTGACAGTGTTCCCATCAATATACTGGGGCACTAGGACACACAAACCTCTGGGTGAGCACTTCTTGCTGGTCTCACTAACACCTCTTCCAGCAGTAACCTAGTTTTCCCAATAGGTCTCCTATCTACGTACTACTGACCAGGCTCAACCCTGCTTAGCGAGCATTCCCAGGCTGCAGGGTGATATGGCTGTGGCATACTCAAAATTAGAACGAGTTAAAAAAATAATTAAAATGCAAAACACATGAAACCCATTTCCTTTCCCCTAAAACGATTTTCGGCATTTTGAGAGTGGTTGCCAGGTTGGTGGTATAAAGCTGCTGCTCAGAGTGCTTTATAGCAGGGATTGTTTGTTTTTTTTAGTGTAGAATCTGAATGCAATACATATTATTTAAACGCTTCTTAATTACATTGGGGCTCTGATTAATTGTAGATACAAAGAAGATCCCATTCTCCAGTCACTATTTGTGTTTAACAGTTCTGTCTAATATTTGATAGCTGTGCAATAATATTTGTTTCATATATACGGTTGGCATTCAGCAAATATGCATTTTGAAGAAGCATTTGAATATCTAATGAACATTAATGGCAGGAACATTTGCAAACTGCATCAGCTGTTAGTCCTTCTAGTGTGCATAGCCTGTATAAAAATACAAGTAGTCTTTGCGTAACAGTCCATCTGTGCAAAGTGGATGGAGACAGGTGCATTCTGTTGTTAGCAGACAACTCACAAACGAGCAATTAGAAATTCTTCATTTTAAACTTTGCTTTACTCTGGCTGGTTTTTATATTTGACAAAATATGATCCCAGCCCACACAAATTTAACAGTTTACTCCATTTACTGTTGTTTACAGTCTTTAATTGCTTTTATATTTAATACTTAAATTAAATAGCGTACTATCATATATTGGCTTTATACTAATCACACTGCGATTGAAAAAATACTTGGGCATCAAAAATCCACTAAATAACTACTGCACACTTTGTTTTCTCGTTAATACTGAATAGATGCTTGATGCACGACAATCTATGATATTAATTCTACACATTATTTCTCACCATCATGGAAAGCAGTGTGAAGAAAAGAGTCATCGAACAGCAGGCAGCTTCCCTCAGACCAGCACTGCGGCTCTCCACCAACTACCAATTCACAACCAGAGGGCACCTTCAATCCTGCACACACACACAGAGAAAATGGCTTATACACCTTAAAACAGCCACACAGATCGCTGTATATATTGCTGCGCTCACATATAATGCTAACATTACCAGTCAGACGTTTGTTCTCTGAATTGTTGACTGAATTGATGTTTCTCATTATCATGTAAAGTATAAAATGTGCCATCAAAATGAAATTCACATATACAAAACCAAAAACATATATTTTTAGCATCCAGACAACCAAAATACATGTGAACTCCTTCAATACTGTTTAAAAAGTTATTTGAGTGGGATCAGAAAATATTTTTGTGAAAACAAAATCAAGATACTTCAAAATAAATATATAATAAATAATAAATTTTATGTAATATTATAAATGTCTTTACTGTAATTTCCAAAAAAAAAAAAATAATTATGCATCCTTTTCAATTTATGTAGTATTGTTTTCCAAGAAAAAAAATATACTGACCAGAAACTTTTGAACAGCAGCATAATTCTATATCATTTCTCAATTTTTTTGTGGTATTTTATAGTTTAGATGACTTTACTTTAATTCCAAAATTGTTTAATAAAATCTTTTTATTAAATAAGAAGCTATGCCCAAACTTTTGATTGGTAGTGTATATATATTTACATCCTTTAACCTCTTACCAAGGTGGCAGCGCAGACGTACGTTGGTTGGCCCGTAATGCTCAGTGATGGTGGCTCGGGGACTGAGCACAGAGAAACAGGCGTTTCCAAACACATTATTCGCAATAAAGGTACGGAGCTGTCCGAGCACCCTCCAAGCACGTGGACAGCGCCTGGCGTTCAGCACCATCGGAGTACCCTGGTTCACCAGATAGAAGGTCCACCACTGGCCACGAGGTGTGCTGTTGGCCTTCCAGCCCAGTGGAAGCGAAGAGCCGGCCCGACTAGTTGGCAGCCGGTACACGCTCTCAAATTCAGCCAGGAGTGCAGGAAAACTTCTCTCCAGGAGCTCCACGTCATGCTTCTGGGCCTCCCGTGAGAAGAAAGGAGCAGAGGGAAGGTCTGGCAGGAAGAAAACCTCAGGTTTCTGGATGGACGGGCGGTTGCAGAGCAGATATCGGCCTTGTTCACGTACGCCTTTGTGCACACGGCCCATGCCGGCCCAGGTGTAGCGCTTGGCATACTCCTGCAGGCTATGGTAGAGTCGCTGGTTCAGGCCCTCACCGGGTTTGGTGCAACGAAAGCACTCAGGCGACTGGCAGAAGGCAAAGCCATTGAGTTCTTCCTCGCCGACTCCGCTTCCTCCAACCCCGCCGATCTGACGGAGTTTCGAGCCTCTTCGGGCTGAAAGGTCTGAGGCGAGAACTCCACCAGGAACTGCCCCGACACGCGGCTCGGGGCTGAAACCACCGCGGAGAGAAGGTGCGGAGTGTTCGCATCCAACACGGTAACAGTACCAAATAAACAGAAGGGCGAGACAAAGAGCAGTGCCTAGAGCACTGGACTCACACTCCCGCACTGACTGCATGCCACCTGCCACCCATTCCCTCATCCGCTCTAAAGACCACTCCATCCCTGCATACGTACATACATACACACTCTGTCTCAAACGCACATGCAGATATGACTTAGAGATTCTTGTTTGTTAGCTTGTGCATTGGACGGCTTGATTTGGTGTTTAACTGAAGTGGCACAGCCTTTGTCCGTCATCAAGGAGCTTTTTGTGCAGTCTAATTCGATCACGTGCCAATCGCTTGGGTTAATGCAAGAGCGCTTTTCATTTCCGTTTCAATGCATTTGGAAATGTTGACAGTGTGCCGCCGTGAGATAATTCAGCTGCTTCTTGCCTCCTGATCCAGACCAACAGGAACACAGTGCACCCGAGGGCACCTGGGAGAGAGAAAAATAGCAGATATAAAGAGATTTCGTGATAAAGTGCAGCAGAATAACACTACGCCGACATTGCCGTCGAGGCAAACTGCATCACACCTGCCTTGATGGCCCGGTTTGACCACATGATCATTTCTATATACCACCCACACACATTTGGCTTCTTCTCCCCCTCCCCACACTCGCACAGGCCGACGAGCAGCTTGATAGGGACCGCAGCACACATGGGTATGGCATTTGAAATTCAGTCTTTTCAACACCTCCGCACTGCACTTTTTAAAATCAGGAGTCATGAGAGAATTCCAAGCATACTGCAATAAAAGCATGCAGACAGTACACACAAACCTGCAGCAGGGACAAATTTGCCCATAGAGCTTAATTGCCTGACATAAAGACAACAGGGAATTGTTGCTTTACTGTTGCATTAGGATCCCTCAGATGGAATGCAACCTGACAGGCTAGTAAAGATGAAAGACAAAAACAAACCTAAGGTTTAATGCAACATATCACGGCGGCTGTCAACAGAGACAGATTATGAGAGAGAGCAACAGCAGGGGAATGCGTACAATAACACAGCACAAAGAAAAATAAACCCCAATCACCTAATGCAACATTTAAATGATAAGATTAAGCATGCAAAGGCTGCAACGAGTCGATGCGCAAATTAACGCCCATTCAATTGCATATTTACCAGGAGCTTCGCGGCACTTCTTGTCTGTCAGATTCGCAGCGACTGTTGTTCCGCCCGGCGCTGCCAGTTATCCTGCCTCTACACTTCCCTCTCAGACACCTCCCTGTCGCTGTGTTTCATTGCAGTTTCTAGCCCTGCCCTTATGTCCGTAAAGCGCTGTCAGGCGACGTCCATAATGCCGAAGACAAGCGGGCAGAAAACAACATGACGGACGTCCAACGTCTCATCATTGAAATCTGCGCGTTTATATAACGAAGACGCATAACTGATTGACTGGCTACTAAAACCATAACAAATGGTTCATTATAATGTTAATGATCCTAGTTACCACATTAAGACGAATAATAACATTGGTAATAACGTAAATAATTACTTATATTATTCTAAGTGTATTAAAACAGATGTGTGCAGGTTGTAAACCGATGAAGGAGGGTGTCTCAGACAGTAGTGGGGGATTTCGAATCATCTCATTGAATCGAATCTTTATCCGTTCACCAAAAAGATTCACTAAATGACAAATTCGGGGAGCCTTTCTGCATGTTATGGTTAACCAGTGGGCGATATATACCTAACGTTACACTCAACGATTCCTTAAACACGCGAGCCGTTTATTAACTTACCCAAACAATTCTGCTTCATAGTTTCCCCCAACATAACGCAAAATAAAAGAGAAATCGCTGCTATTGTTATTAAATACAAGAATTATGAATTAAGGATAGCATCAGTCATTTTCACACAGAATGACAAGTTTTTAATTCATACTCCAAACACTGATTAGCTAAAATTTGCTAAAACTTAAAAATGCCTCGGGAATTTAAAGGCAGGAAAGCAGTCGTGTTCTTCAATGGTCGATAAATGCCGAGAAGTGCTTAGAATATAGCGTTTTATTCATTTAGAAGATTCATTCAAAACACCGAATCGTTTCGGAACTTACCTGTAACGTACAGCTGCTCACGTAACGTTAGTCATTCTCAGACAAAAGATATGGAAAAAGTAGCCTATTAATAAGTGTAATAAGAACTAATCACGGAAAATATGACAAAGAACACTTCTGTAAATCCCACTTCTGCCACGTGGTTAAGATCTGTGACAGCTGTACTCTAAGAGTGCGTGTCATTAATACGAACATTAGTAGTTGTTTACAAGTGACACCCCCCAACGGCCTACAATTCCCATGGTGCATTGCACGCCACACAGACAACTTCCTCTGACGTCACACTCTTGAGCGCTTATCACTCTCGCGGCAAACAATGTAACGTTTTATGGTTTGTTACTTTGTTTAGAAATTGCAACTTTGCATCGTTGCTATATTTCCAGAGGTATTTCGTCGATTAGTTTGCTTTCATTTTTATTCTTTTTTTTTCTTCAACTCAGTAGACTAGAGTCACACGGACATCTGATTTGTTCAAGTCTGATATCTAGGCAACGGTCCTGTTCGAAATGCAGTTATGCAGGCGTATTGCTTAATTCTGGCGCTTTTCCAGAAAACTACAATGAAAGTGTTTGCACAAATGACTGAGAGTGGCAAACTTGAAACTTGCCTTCAGGCGACAAGCGAGCTAAGCAGCTTCCAAGTTTTCTGAGCGTTTGTGTCCGCGAGCGATTTTCAAACATCTAGATTTTATGAAGGACCTCCCATTTTCTCAGTAGTTATACGAGGAGCTTATCAACAAAATCAGATTTTTTTTTTAACTAAAGTAACATTTTTTTTTCTTTCAGTTCTGCTTTCTAAAAGCTCGGTTATAAGTTACTTAATGTTGGGATACTAAACATTATGAGAGCTGAAATAAAATTAAGTGAAATATATAGAACTTTTTCCAGAGTATATCTAATTGATGCATTCCTAGAGTTTTTAATACATGCATTCCTAATTACCTTTAAACTTTTTGTAATATAGATGAATTTTAACATTGTGTGCACATAAATGCAGCTATTAATATCTAATAAGCCAATAGAACAATGATTCTTGCAAATCAGTCATCCTTCATGGTAGTACTGACTTCCCTATGGAACATCATTAAATGATAACTGTGAGAGTCTTGCTATAAAAAATTAACAGCTATGATATGAAACACCTGTTCACTATGCATTGTCCAGCATCCATTGTGGGTTGTTATTTTTGTAATGTCAGGGACTATCCTCATGTCTTAATAGCCTACATGCCTACTTCTAAAATTTCATATTTCAAGACTGCATGTGCATGTAGTGGTCTCTAAAGCTGAAAGTATACTGCAGTTTTGATGCTTACTCAGTGTGTAGACTTTTTAAAGTATAATCCATTCGATTGTAAGCTTAACACATGCACTTTAAATTTTCATCCTTATCCAGTTTCTGGAATTTACTGTATCAGAAGTTATGACTGATAGATGTCTTTGTAAACTCTTTGAAATAGACTTGCGAATTTTTGAAGTAGTTTGTTGCTGTATCATCATCTCTGTTTTTGTTTTCTGACTATATGTGCAGAAAATATGGCTGCATGCATATTTATATTATGAAATTTACATTGCATACATAAAACTGCAGCATACTTTGTGGTTACAATTACAAGTCGCACATGTACAATGGTGACACATTTTTGTCTCATACACTTACTGTTCCATGAGGCCAATTTGTAATAAACATTGAGAGTGTTTTATGTTTGTATTGTGCCCTACTCTCTTGAGTTTAATGAATCGACAAATGCTGATTAAACAAGTTCAACATGTTCTAAACAAGTGCCAACCAAAAGCATAAGTCAGTAGCGGAAACATACTGTTCTAACAAGTCCGTCAGCCTACGTCGATGCAGTGTGAATTAGCCTTAAGAGAGATTATTTTATATCAAAGTATGAATTATAATTGTTGACCAACTAGAGTGTTGACATAGGGTTTGATGGGGAAAATATCCAAGTAACCTGCAAAACAGTGCACCATCTTGTAACAATTAACTGGCTACATTCAAAAATATTATTAAACCATTTCATTCAAAAGTATCACATATAGGTAAAATAGTGACTCATTTTTGGTGTGGTAGTAATATGACCCCATCCCTCTGAGTCACAACACATGGTGGTCAAAAAAGGGGTGTTAAGCTGGGGTGGTCCTGCAGTTGGCTGCAGGGGGGATGTCTCTGTAGATTCTAGGGAAGTTTGCCTAATATCTTCTGAGGGTGCGAAAACACCTCTTACAAAAACACTTAACACAATCCAATTTAGACTCGACCTCTACACCTTGACATGCGCTTAATTAGGCGTTGACACCGCAAGGGAAGGGCTAATAGTGCTCTTCTGCTGCATGCTCTACAAGTTCACCGATACAGCCGCAACGGGTCGGGAAACAATGGCGAGACGGAAAGAGAAAGTTTGCTTGTGCATAAGTATTTCGATTGTATGTATTGTTTTAATTATCATCATTTGCGCGACTCACTTTAACGAGCTGTGTTCTGACGGACATTACAAAAACGCAGCAGTGGCAGCGGACTCCGAAACCTGTTCAACAGTCGGGCGGTGAGTGATTGTGCCTTTTACTTAACGTTACCTTATAGGATAGGCTACATGTAACGTAGTAGATTATGTGGGCTATGCATTGCACTATGGATTGTGTTATTCTAAATTCAGAAATTGCGTGTTTACGGATGACTAGATTAAATGTTTAAGTCAACTCTAGCATCAAAACTTTTTATTGAAACGCGTATTTTGATGAGAATGATCACGTTTTCTTGGAAAATGACAATTAACGTTAGGTTGTTGTAATCCTTGGGTCAGGTGAATGTGAGGATACGAGTGGCTGCTGAGGTGAAACGTCCGGTTAAATGGACACAGAAAGTTTGAAGTTAATTAGGTGAAGTATCTTCACAGCCTACTAATCCTCTTGACACCAATCTCTGACTTCCTCTCGGTAGAGGAGACAATCTTGCACAACAACTAATGATTTAGACCTATAGCGCTAAATTCTTATACACTATTTCATTTTTGTGTTCACTACTGTAAAGTGGGTTTAAACATTCAGATATCGCACTTTGAAAGGTGAAAGTAGTCTGAAATAGGACTAACCATGATTAACTGTGTAAATTTAGATCATTTGTAAACACAAACACACATTGGTTATGCCAGCCTTAAAAGTCTTAAAACGTGTTTAAACGTGGCCACCTGCAGAAATTAGCTAATTTTCCAAAACACTTCCTCATTTGTTGTTGTTGTATATCCCTATTCTTTCTCGTGTCAGTCAGTAGGTGAAAGGTACAAGGAAATAAAAACAAATTCTAAATATTCGATTTTTTTGGTTATACCGCGGTACTGTTTCAGAGGTCGGACAGGTAAATCAGACCGCTTTGTTGACTACAGTAGCCTATTTGAATGTAGATAAAAATGACATTTGGTGCTGCAATGTTTCGGTGAAAGTGTGTGTGCGGTGTGTTTTTCTATTCTGGTGGGTACTTAAACCTGAATACACACAAATGAGACCTAAATTGAGGTCAACAAGGGAAAAGAAACTAATAAATCACAAAGAATTAAGTTTTTTTTTAAATCTAAAAATGCCTGTAGTTTCCTGTTAGGGGAAGGTTTAGGTGTAGGGTCAGTGTAGGGCAATACATAAAGTCTGTATATTATAAACACCATTACACCATATGGAGTGTCCCCATAAATCACAAAACCCAACACTTGTGTGTGTGTGTGTGTGTGTGTGTGTTCACTGCCTTCTCCTGCGGGACCGATGCACTGCAATTACAATTCTCCTGTCCTCCAGTAGTAATGAACTCCCTCGTTCTTTGGAACCTTATCGATATATGGTATGACCGTTGGGAAACAAACAATATAAGGTTCGAAAACCGAAGTACAAAATCGAGGTCAGCAGCACTATAATTTTTCCGCCTTCTTCTGGGCAGTCGTTACCTAGCAACAGAGGTAAACAGTTTCCACTTTAATGTGATGACATAAAAGAACCGCGGTTCTGACCCGAAAAATAGAGAGCGAACAGAATCCAGTTAGGGGGAGTGAAGTTCACCGTTAATTATTGTAAAATTTGAAAAGTCTACTGAAAATGGGCATATTAACAGACACAATATTAATTTAGCAAAAAACTCATAACAAAAAAAACCTCTACAATACAAATACAGGTATTTCATTGGAAACCACATATTTTCTATGTAAATGATAGCTAAAGCTGTCTTTAAATTTTAGGAAGGGGCCCCTTCCCAGTGGGATTATTGTATTTGGATCCCCTTGACATCAAATCGCTTGAAAACCCCTCCCATAGCTGAAGTCTGTCTTTTTTCTCCTCTTTTTTTTCTTCCTAGAGATATACTGCAGTTGGGTGGCTCAGCGGTAGATGGAGCCATTGCTACTTTACTCTGCACGTCAATCATAAATCCTCAGAGTATGGGCATTGGTGGAGGATCTATATTCACAATACGGGAAGAAAGTGGTGAGAATTATCCTACCTTTAATACCACAAACAAATCATTATTTTGTTTTATAAAGCATATTATTAATGTTCATCCACTTCTCTGTTATCTAGGCAGAGTGAGAGTAATCAATGCCAGAGAGACTGTCCCAAAAGCTTTTAAAACTGACCTTCTTACCATGTGTCCAACCACAATACAGCCAATGGAAGGTGAGAGTGGACCGTTTATATACATATATATATATATATATATATATGTATGTATGTATGTGTGTGTGTGTGTGTGTGTGTGTGTGTGTGTGTGCAATGTTAAAAGATGTAACCTAATTATCCTTAAATACAGACCTTGTTTTGCATCATATAGAAAGTAGCTTTCTTATTTATTATAACAATACACACTGAGCACTTTAAGCACAAATGATAGCTGTACTTTCTCTCTCTCTATAGGTGCTCACTGGATCGGTGTACCAGGTGATATCCGTGGCTATGAACGAGCTCATAAACTGTATGGACGTTTACCTTGGGCCAGTTTATTTGAGCCCACTATCAAGATGGCTAGAGAGGGCGTCCCTGTACACTATGTGCTCTCTCGGTTTTTGCCACTTATCTTAAAGGAGAAGCCCGACTCACCATTACGGTAATACATGTATTCACAGACTATATGTTCCTTTTAACAGAGCTTTTCAAAAATGAATTCTGTCACATTCCAACAAGAACGAAAACATTCATATGAATGTGTTTTTTATAGCCGGCTATTCCAGAATGAGCAAGGTGAGCTACTGAAAGAAGGGGAAATTGTACGATTTGAAAAACTAGCAGATACACTTCAGATCATCGCAGAACAAGGAGCAGATGCTTTATATATTGGAGACCTCGCCAAAGACCTTGTCAGTGACATCCAAAGCGCAGGTAATACAGAATGCCACTTTCTACAATTGTGATTTCCATAAATATGCATTGATCACAGTTTATTTACTGCGTATTTCAGGCGGAACAATTTCTCTGGAAGACTTGAGGTTGTTCAAGGCATCTGAATTAGGTTCCTGGGAAGTAGCTCTAGGAGAGTATGACATGCACTTTCCTCCACCGCCAGCAGGAGGAGCTACACTTAGCTTCATACTCAATACTATGCTAGGTGGGAAAACTAATTAACCCTTTTTCCTTTATTTGTGGTACTTGCTGAGGAAGCATCACCTTCGCTATTCATTACTAGTGAACACTTAAGTTTAGCGTTAAGAAACATGGCATTAAACTTTGGCACAGACCTTTTCACTTCTGCTACGGAATTTAGTAAACCAGCTTTTAAAAACAAATTTGGCAATCTTCGTTTACATTTTTACTCAATTGCTTTGGCACATTTTTTCAAAACAGTCTTAACAATATCCAAACTGTAAGTGTGATTTTCAAAACTGATGAAAGATCAGAACTCTATTGCATGTCTGCAAAAGGTAGTAACCATTTTTTTTTTTTTTACCAGAGACATATTTGTTATATGCAAATTGAATTTTTGTCTAAATATTACAATAGTAGGTAAACATGCTTTTGGTAAAGTCAACACTGTTGAACTACAATAAGGAAACATGTATACCATTCATTTTATATATTTATTACACCATTGGTTACTTTTTTCTTTTCTTTTTTACACACTCTGTTGCCTTCCCCTTACACCAACACACAATCTAGACTGTTCACAGTTTACACATAACACAAATGTTCTGTCCAAACATAAATGTATTTACAGCACTGCTGTTGCTGCTGTTGTTAGTGACTGTGGTGGGCAAACTGCTTATGGTCATATACTGTAATTAGACTATCTTCAAAAAGTTGATTTATTTCACTAATTCCATTCAAGAAGTGAAACTTGTATAATGTATAGATTTATTCCACACAGACTGATATATTCCTGATGATTACAACTAACAACTAATGAAAACCTCAAATTCAGTACCTCAGAAAATTGGAATATTAATGTGACCAATACAAAGAAAGGATTTTTTAGAAATCTTGGCCAACTGAAAAGTGTGGACATGAAAAGTAGGAGCAAATACAGCACTCAATACTTAGTCGGGCTCCTTTTTCTTGAATTACTGCAGCAATGTGGCGTGGCATGGAGTCAATCAGTCTTTGGCACTGCTCAGGTGTTATGAGAGCCCAGGTTGCTCTAGTAGTGGCCTTCAGCTCTTCTGCATTGTTGGGTCTGGTATATCCCATCTTCCTCTTCACAATACCCCATCAATTTTCTATGGGGTTAAGGTCAGGAGAGTTTGCTCTCCATGGTCCTTAAACCAGGTACTGGTAGCATTGGCACCATGTGCAGGTGCCAGGTCCTGTTGGAAAATTAAATCTGCATTTCCATAAAATGGTCAGCAGCAGGAAGCATGAAGTGCTCTACAACGTCCTGGTATTCAGCTGCGTTGACCTTGGACCTCAGAAAACGCAGTGGACCAACACCAGCAGATGACATGACACCCCAAACCATCACTGACTGTGGAAACTTTACACTGGACCTCAAGCAATGATTCTGTGCCTCCTCCTCTCTTCCTCCAGACTCTAGGATCCTGATTTCCAAATGAAATGCAAAATTACTTTCATCAGAGAACATAACTTTGGACCACTCAGCAGCAGCCCAGTCCTTTTTGTCTTTAGCCCATTTTTCCAAATGTGTACAAAAAAAATTACTAAACTTTTTTTATTTTAAATTTTAAATTTTAAAAGGAAATGTTCCACCACTTTTCAACCCTACTGGCAAACCACTTGCTAACTTAGAAATATTACAACCATTCCATGTCTGATATTTTTGGAATTTACACACCAGTCTGAGAGATTTGAATCATTTTACATGTGATGGTTCACACAATGAAAGAACACTTAGAAGTGATAAAGAGTTGCTTAAAGAAACAAGAAATTCAAATCTGATGTGACTGATTCATTTCTCTATTTTCCTCAGGTTTCAACCTAAATCCTGCATCTCTGGAGGGAGACAAGAAGGTCTTAACATTTCAGCGTTACGTAGAAACCTGTAAATTCGCCAACGGTCTTAAGAAGTTCATGAAAGATCCCAATTTTGCCTCTCAAACGGTAGGCTTTGTAGATTGTTTAACATGTTTAACTTCTCTGGGTTAAAGTGTTAAAGGCATGATACCATTGGTCAGGCTGTGCTTTAGTATCTCAACAGAAACATTACAGTCATTACACTCTCTGGAGGCACTAGTGTAATCTGCTATAATGACTTAAGTGCAGTGTTCTGGGTGATCATTACTGCAGACAGTAGAGTACAGCACAGCAACACTGCCATTATTGCTGGCAACCCACTGGTTGGGACACATAAAGTCATGCATTAGTTCATCATCCTCGACATTCTGTGTGGCTTGAATAGGAGGCAGTTGAGATCATTCAGAAGCATTTTGCGGATAAAGTGAGAGCAAAAATCAGCCCTGACCGCACTTATGATGCCAGCTACTACAACGTCACTCCATACCTGGACTCTCATGGCACCACTCATGTGTCCGTGCTCGCCGAGGATGGTATGGCGGTATCTGTGACCAGCACCATCAACCACATGTATGTGCCCTCAAATCACATTCACTCCATTTATATGAGTGCTGGAACACTATCAGATAATATTGTGCATTATTACTTTATTAAAGAGTGCAATGCTATGCGGGAATAAAACTGTGCCTTAGAAAGTGTTAAAATGGCTGTTTCTTTCTCTTTTTGCAGATTTGGATCCAGAATTTTCTCCCCCAAAACGGGCATTCTCCTCAATAATGAACTTGCTGACTTCTGTGGAAAAACAGACCAGATTCATGCTGGTGAGTAAAAAATTCACGAATTTATCATTTATGTTGGTATTTATTTCAATTGAATTTTGGTATTTATCAGAATTTGTATTATTTATTTGGTATTCTGGTATTTATCACTTATCAGACATAATATAAATAATTATTAGATTATCTGTATCAGCTTAAAAAAAATCAGTGCATCCATTATTTTAAAAAACATAGCCACAAATTCTAAATATGTTCTGCGTAGGGTAACTTAAATATAAACCTTCAACCAAACATGCAACCTGTGGACCAGCTACAACAGATGCTTTACATAAACTCATCCATTGAAGATGATTTGCATTATTCACTATGTCAACATGTTGTTTAACCAGATTAAATCAACCTACTAGTTACCAAAACACAATGTTTTTGAGTTAGATCAAATAGAAATACCTCAGAAATGTATGATTTATACAGGTTTACATGATAAATGTATTATTATATAGTTCTTGTAAATGCTGTTCGATAGAGTTGAACTTGTACTGAGCACAAAATATTTGATTATTTGTGGATGCGTAGTATTTGTCAGCATCTGTTCTGTTTATCTGTGTGTGAAGGCGAGCAGCCCCCTTCCTCCATGGCTCCAGTGATCCTTTACTCCCCGTCTCAGAAGCACACTGTGGTCATAGGAGCCTCAGGTGGCAGTATGATCACCACCGGGGTGGCTCTGGTAAGTCTAAACTCCACGTTGACCAATTTAACGCACTGTGATTCAGTAATCCAGCTCTAACCGAAACCCTTCTGGCTAGACTCTCATGAACTTCCTGTGGTTCGGCAAGAATCTGCGAGATTCCATCGACACCCCTGTAGTGTTTGTGGACTCCAAAAACGTCCTCAACTTTGAGCCCTTGTTTGACAAGGTAAGTAGATACAAATGTTAAATAGTTAGTGAAGGATCAGGTGAAATTTCCAAACCACTTTCATCTCTTTTCTTCCTCAGGTTGTTGTGGAGTCACTTAACAAGACTGGGCACAAAGTCAAAGTCCCACAGATGTTTTATAACGTGGTAAATGCAGTGTCAAAGGAAAACAACTGCATAGAGGCAGTTTCTGACTCACGGAAACGTGGAAAAGCTGCAGGGTATTGACCGGGAGTGCAGCTGGACTGCTTGACTGTGCCATGTTTGGATGAAGTAAACTGAAAGATAATAGCAGACACCGTCAAAATGTACGATTTTGACGTTTTACTGTGAAAAACATGAAAATATGTATTTTTCGATTTTACTGTGAATAATGTGTGTTGTAAATACATATGTTGATATATAGATACACAGAATGAGAATGTTATTTTATTATAGTTTGCAACACTGCTTTAAGCACACAGTAAAGTGCCGCTATTATGGGTAATGAAAGGTTCATGTTTTAGTTTTGGAGACTCCAACAATGGGTCGACATGCATGAAAGGTCAAAAAACACTTTTATTGTCTTATAATATGCTTTTATTTTTTACTTTAATATGCGAAACGATTCATTTTTCCAAACCCCTCCTTTGCATGACACTAATCTGCAGTGATTGGTCGATTGGTCTTAATTTCATCATGTCTGTAATATTTGATAAAGCAGCGTTTATTAGTGTAGTGCTGCTTTGTGTACAGTTACAGAGGAAATCCCTATTTTTGATGCTCCAAAATTGACACCTAGTAACAAAGAATGAACTTGCATTTTCATTCAAAGCAACAAAAGACCAACAGGTGGGCGGGCAATATGCTGTTTCATGTTGATATCAAGATGAAATGGCTTGGAATTCCTTTTTAAAAACGACTTGTTTCATTGATTCGGAGTGGACTCTTTCTTTTGAGAGACAATAAATTTATACATGCTGAACTTTTGGATTTAAAACTTTGTAGGATGTTTTCATTCACTTAGAGCTGTTACTGCATGAAAGGCCATTAAAAAAAATCCATAATTGAGGCACTAAACTGCCCAATTTGCTTGTATAACTTGTTAATTTGTGCACATAGCCGTCAAAGAGGGCAAATATAAAATATGATTCAAAAGTTTGGGGTCTGCAAGATTTATATATTATTTCTATTATTGTTTCTATATCATATTTGTCACGAATGACGGCTCGTGAGGCTCGCGCTTGTGCTTCCTTGCAAACAGAGTACACCGAGGCAGGAATCCGATACGAACAGACATTTATTAAACAGAAAAAACAAGAAAATAGCAACAGGCAAC
>JAUCMU010000143.1:16079901-16090997 GCA_032275025.1 Enteromius treurensis
CTTCTCCTCTTTAGTTCACCTCACTCATTTTCTGCAGGGTTCAGGTCAGAGGACTGGGACAGCCATGGCAAAAGCTTCATTTTGTGCTCTGTGACTAATTCTTGTGTTTTCTTTTGATGTTTGTTTTGGATTATTGTCCCATTTGTAGTTCCAGTCCTGTCTGACAACTGAACATGCTGGAGATTTTTGGATGAGCGGGGAGAATTTTTCTTAAACCCTCTTGAACAACACGTGCTGATGTAGAGGCTGTTTGACTATTTTCTTTAAAGGTTTTCTGACCCTGAGACTCAACTATTTTCTGCAATTATGGGTAGTATTAGGGTTTGTGGGGTAGATGCATATCATTTGTATGCGAAAACTTCATATTATATACACGCCAAACACATGTTTTTATATTTCCCCCAAAGTTAATTTTTTACTTTTATGTGGCATACTATTTTTACGCATTGTCATGAGACAGAACTGGGCATTAACATAAATATTACATTATGGGAAGCCAGGGTAGGAAAACACTACTGTATATTAGCTATATGCATCCAGTGAGTACAGTCAAATGCTGTTTTGTGTTTGTGGTTACCAGAGCAGTTGCAGTGGTGATTTTCATTCCCCCTGAGGCTCCAACCACCATTTTGACTTTGTGGTGTTTGTCAAATATTATCGTGGGGCACATTGATGAAAGAGGTCTTTTACCTTGTAAAAGACAAAAGTCATATGTTAAAACCGTTTTCATCTGAATCATACTTGTGTGTCTAGGGATAATCGGGGATCATTTATTTTTAGGCACCTGGCTGAATGAAGTTATTGGGTGAAGGGGGGACCCCAAAACCATTGGTAATATAAGGAGAGCTGAAATCATCCATCTCGTCATTAAAAATAATGCCAGTTGAGTGTGACATCACCTTCGAGCCAAAACTGTGAAAACACAAGAAAGATCAAGACAATCTGATCAAAAGGATGAGAACAACAACATTCCGTCTCTCCCTTGAAGTAGACTTATAGACCCAGTTTCACAGACAGGGCTTAGCCTAAGCCAGGATTAGGCCATAGTTCAGTTAGGACATTTAAGTAATTTTGTAAACATTCCTTAGAAAAAAAGCATTACTGGTGTGCATCTTAGAACAAAACGAAGGCACTGACATGTTTTAAGAACAGTCAATGCAAGTTTCTTTCAGTTGAAACAGCTCAGATTTATATTTAGTCTAGGACTAGGCTCAAGCCTTTTCTGTGAAACGGGGGTTAAAGTTTTTTTCTACTTGGTCTCATGAAATACGTACCAACAAGTACATATAACTGCAGTTTCTAAAAGAAACAGTAGATGCATTAAAACTAAGACACCTTTTATTCCTTTTTACACAAATTTTAAAGATTTTAGATTAATAAAGAGTAATGCGTTTAAATGTTAGCATCACACATTTCCAGCTTCATATATATGTCTTTTTTTTTCTCCATAGACAGTAGGTTTATTCAGTAGCTCACAGAGTACAAAGATGTACTTAAGAGGCAAGGAGCTCCGGTTCGAATCCCATGAAACTACAGTTTGACAAAACAGTTAAAATCTGTGTAAAAGGAAGTTGAAATGGTACAGTTGCATCAACAAATGCTATTTTAAATCAGTTTTGCATTTGTTAACACTTCAGATAGGTTTAGGGTTGGATTTGGTGTTGGGCATATTTCCAACATCATACAAAATTAACTTTTAGCAACAGTCCACAGATATTTCAATTCGGAACCGCTGCAATGCATACCTATATCAACATAATAAAAAATGTGGCAGGGTTCACATATTGGGTTAACTGTGTTTTAGCGTCACTCAGTGGCCATTTCTTCTTGAAACTGCATTGAAACATGCAGTAAGGCATGTAAAAAACAGTATTCCACAGAAAGTGCACAGAGAGAAACATATGAGACCAGGTTGGTTTTCTGGCACAAAAACAATCATACTTGTCATTCCTAAGGCTCCAGTCTAACATATAAGAGTGTACTAAATATTGTAAGAGGAATTTTTTTTAAATAAATGAACAGGGAAACGCATATCTACTGCTGTTTTTCTCTTACTAAAGGTTGATGGTGCTGGTGGCTGCCACTGCACTCCCGTCCTCTGCGATAACTGACAGGTGAGCTGTGCCGTGGTCATCAGGGACAAAGTACTCAGGATCATAGTAGCTGTCTGGGTGAGTAGTGTCATCTGTAATTTTACTCCTAATGTTGTCTGCAAAGTAGTCTGAGGTCATATTGTGGATGAGCTATGAAAGGAGATAATTGAAAACAGATTTACAAAAGGCCGTTGAACTCACAGGTGTAAATAGGAACAGTTAGAGGCCGTGGGAAAATATCATCTGCTATAAAGCATATTGTTTATAAAGGACTCTTTAAAGCACTTCAGCTAAAATGCATGATATCAGGTTGTGTTAGACCTCAGGACTACTTGTGTGAGACACAAAAACCACACATTATTAGCTGAACTCACGTCAGTGATGTTGAGGTAACGTGGGTCTCCCAGTTTACTCCTCTTGGCATAAGCAAAACGAAACGCTTCTACAATGCGATGATAAGTCAAAGTCCTCTTCTCTGATGTGGACACACTGCTGTCTGAGAAGTTGAAACCTAGAAAACGAGTTGAATCCTTGATGTGAATAATTAGAAAAAACAAACAGTTTGTCTTACATAATTAAAAAAGCCTTCATTCACATAAAATGCATTTTGGTAGCACTTTTAGCAATTCTCACTGTTAACTAGTTGCTTATTATGCTTATTCTACTATATTGGCTGTTTAGTACTTATAAAGCACATATCCTTGATTCCAATGCCTACATTTAACAGCTACCTTACTAATTATTAATAAGCACAAAATTAGTGGTTTATTGAGGCAAACGTTGTAGTCAATGATTTGTTAATAATCCGGCCTTAAAATAAATTCTGACTTAATTTTTTCTTTGCTGAACATGTATTTGACTGCTGCACTCACGTCTTGTATATTTTGCAGAATCATGCTTGACACACAATTCTTACAACATTGCATTTAATGTAAAATTAGCTCAAGTTTGAAATAAAACAGCCTATGCATCATGTGTTTTTCAACCCAGAACACGTTTTTGGTTTTAAATAAGCAAGACTTTATTTCTCAATGCATAACATGATGCTGCTTGCCCTTATTCTGGGTAAATTGCCTGTTTACTCATCATGACTTCGCTTTTTTCTATAAAACAGTTAATAATAGTCTGTGGTAATGGAGGATTATTAAGAATCAGGTTGATCCCGTACTTAAGTCCAGGCAAATTCCCAGCTTAAAGAACAGCATGCCCTGTAAAGTTATCCATAAACACATCTGTTGATGTAAGGACTTATAAACTTTATTTAAAACTCATAAACTTTATGTAAAATAAAGAACAGGTGTACTTTACATATTTATTGTGCTTATTAGGATATCCTAATATACTTTAAATTGCCATATCTTACTTAATCACTTGTAATGGCTCAGCCGATTGGCTCAGAAGATTCCTCAAGGTCTGCCATTAAAATGAATGAGAATGCTAATGAATGGCTCTCTCTTTATGCAAATACACACACACACAGGGAACAATATGAGACTCACCATCCACTATGTTGAGAATCAGAGCGAGTACAGGTCCACTGGATGGAGCATCAGGAACATTAATGGTGTATTCTCCCACATTTAACTTGAGCGGGGTCTCATTCAACACTGGCTTATATTCCATTAGGTCCTCGAGTGTTATAATCCCTCCTGTAGTGACACATTAATTTGCATTTTTATTTTAAATGAGATAATCTGACCTTCAGTACATATGAAAAGTGTAAATCGAGATAGTATGAATTGACCTGCAGCCCGGATATCTTCTACTATATTCTGGGCCATAGATCCATTGTAAAAAACATCTGGCCCTTCTTCCGCTATCTTCTCGAAGGTGTCAGCAAGTTTGGGAAATCTAATGATATCATTTTCCTTCAGGAGGTTTTTGTCTGAGTCACAAAACACTTCACTGGAGCAAAGACAGAGAGAGGAAAAGATCAATATGATGTCTTTAAAAGTATGAGGCAGTGTTTGGAATTTGGTGAGCTAGACTAGTTATTAGTGACTTCATCATATGACGCAGTATGATGTAATTACAAATTACACAAAAGTACACTTGACATAATGTGCTATTCTTATTTATGAGAAGTGGATGTTCTCACAGACTGTCAGGTTTTTTGCACAGTGTCCAAAAGATAATTCCTCACCACAATGTAACGTCACTTAGAATCGAGTCCTTGTTTTTTGCAATGGCGTTGGCCAAGGCCCTGCCAATTGGAAAACCATTGCGTGCCAATTCTATACTGGGCTCAAACAGTTCCCTCCATGGCAGTCTCCCATGTCTTTGGTGAGCCATCTCATAACCGCGGATTTCTCCTGGTATGGCAATGGACAACCCTCCTGCCATTCAAACCAGACACAGTAGAGTCATTATTCAATGGCCAAAATTGCAATAAGGTCAATGACAAGATGCTCATCTGATGTTCTATTTTTTATTATGTCCCCATCAACTTGAGTTTAGCGATGCTAGAAGAATACTTCTTTGGAGCAAATCAAAAATATCTTAATTTGTGTTCCGAAGATGAACAAAGGTCTAACAGGTTTGAAACGACATGAGGGTGAGTAATTATTAACAGAATTTTCATTTTTGGGTGAACTAACCCTTTAAGAATACTACAAAAATATTTTAAATAAATGCTGTTCTTTTGAACTTGCTATTCAAAGAATCTTTAGAACAGGGTTTCCACAAAAACATAAATTGAAAATAGTAATAATAAATGTTTCCTGATTCAAATTGTAAGAACAGATGCAGACTTGGTGAGCATGAGAGACTTTAAAGGTGAAAAGAAAACTTATTTACCTCAAGCTTCTGAACTACAGAGATTTACATCATCTTTTATTTCTTAGTCAAATAATAAATGTTTGAAAAAACTTAGTTCACCAAATCAAAGTCATGTGACGTGACCAGCATGCAGAAAAAACATGAAATGAAGCCACAGAGATTACGTCTAGACTTTAATGATTGTGTGTCAAGGTCAGATAATTTACCTATATGACAAAGTAATGCTAGTTCACAAGCAGATTAGCTTTATTAATTTTATAGAATGAAGGCTTGACTTAGTGATATAATGATAGTGTACCTTTTCGTGACAGCTGGGTGTTATTGCCAAACATGTCCTCTGAAGCATTCATTGGAGCAGTTTCTCTGGCATCAATTGTCTCAACCTTTCCTGTGGACCAACATGTTTTACATTTTCATTTATTGCCAAGATATTTCATTTCTAGTGTCCGTCTTCAAGGCTAAAAATCGTTTGGACAGAAACCTAAGGCTCATTTCTTATTTACTCTGTTAGCTTCACCTGAAGAGATAGTGGTTGCTGGTATTTCCCAAGTAAAGCATGATTTGTGGATACTATGAAGTGGAGTAAAAACACAGTGCCCTTTTGCCAGGCACCTGACCCCAGGATGCTCCAGGGTCATGTCACTTCTATTAATGTACTGTAAATCACTTTGCATGACAAGTATATGCTGAATGGCAAATGACCTCTGCATCATACTAAACTCCTAAAGCCATGTCCTTCAGTGTCAGACTGACTAGAAAAGATGTCAGTTTGGAGGAGCCCTTACAGAAAGTATGAGTTTTTATTTTTTTTATAGACCATGATTTGAGCAATGCCAAGTTCATGGGTTTGATTCTTAGGAACTTCTTCAATGCATAAATGAATGCAAAATGTCATTGTTTTACCTGTCGATGCATTGTATATAGTAAAGAAGAGCCCTCCTCCAATGCCCATGCTGTGTGCGTTGAACAGTCCAACACACAACAGAGCCGCAATAGAAGCATCAACCGCTGAACCGTTGCGCTTTAAGATGTCCCTGCAAACACAAAGAATGTTGGTATTTTGAACTGCCGTGCATGATGTTCAATGACAAGCATCCAAAAGATATTTGGACTCTTACCTTCCAACCTCAGAGCACTTTCCGGCATCTGCTGCCACGGCTGCTTTAGAGTAGAAGTGGTCTGAGGATACAGTGAGTCTCTTATTTCCGATTCCCAAATACACACCCAGGAAAAATCCCACCGCAGCCACAAGCAAGACCACCAGACCAGCAACAAGAGACTTCTTGGCCATTTTCCTGAATGGATACAAAATGTAAATACATGATGGTTGAGATATAAACATTTGAGGGCATACTTTGATATATGATAAGTGACATTTATGCAATGTTGTGAAGGTCACTTTTGAAATGTTATAGGTTACTCTATTACAAGCTACCCTGTTTAAAATGCAACAAGTAGTGTAACTACTTCAGTTGCTTTATTAAAGTAATGTAACTAATTACATTTGATTGCTTTTCTAATGAATATTTCTCAATTGTTATTTATTTTCAAACATTAAAACCAATCTGGGTTAATTACAGTAAGTTAATAGACAGGAAACACTGGCATCAAGCTTTTGAAAAAAGCCAAAACAAAATACATATATTCATACAAGTACAGAGTAATATTACATGACTACATTGTTCTGAATTATACACTTAGGTTTAATGTTTATAGTGTTTATATTTCTGATACTTAGTCATGTAGCTTCCTTTAAAATATAGTTACCATAGTAATATTTTAAGTCAGTTCAATTCGGTTAGTTGCCGTACATGAGCAGAACTCACTACAGCCTTGTAGCAGCCATTCATCTTGTGATCATCTGTAGAAAGCATTGTCTGTAAATTACCCTTTCAGTCGAATCAATTCGAAGTTACATATGGGATCTCGCTTGAGAGACCAATCGTCTTCGAATCCTTTGGAAAAGGCCAATGAATATTGGCGCGCAATAATTACAGCCAGGTGCACCTTATCGCAGCTTGAGCATAAGAGGGCACGGCTGGATTGCACATGCAGCTTTTCGCTTTCGGAGCCTCGTCTGAATGACATCGAGTCTGCTGGAAGAGAATCTACAAACAAAGAGTGTTCCTGTCCGAGTTCAAGCTCTCTCGTCGTTGCGACCGTGTGCTTCTGTGTGCGGGAGTTTCCTCTCCTCTTTAGACGGGCTCGAGCACTGTCTTGCGTGTCTGAAAAAAAAAAAAAAGGCACGCTGAGGCAGCGCTTGTGGATGACTCATGTGTTCATTGCGAGTACATGACCATCACTACACTGCGTTCGCGCCTCTCGTTCGCGAGACGGCTCCCCTCGCGTCCTTCCCGCGGTGAGACGGAGAGCCGCGCTGGCTTTTCGGTGGCCGCGGGGAGGGCCCCTGGGGGATCGCAAGGTGACTGTGCAGAATGTTCCGGTGGGTGTAAAAGCCCCGCGAATTTCTGCCGCACCCCGTAGCCCTGTGGTGGTGCTTCCAGAGCAGTGCGCTTCCCCGAATGCCACCGGGGAGAGACACTTCTGGCTCAACCTTGCTGAGATGGCTGATGTTGACAAAGTGCACTTTCTTGACGTGCCCATCTCGCAGGTTGGCCTCTTTGGCGACACTGTAGAGGCCATAAGTCACATCTTATCACGCAGGGAGTGTGCCAAGCCCCCTAGCACCCTGCCTCAGACAGCTCGTCGCCGAGGGCATCCCCCCACGGCACCCAGTCATCCTGCTCCGTCCTCGGCCGAGGCACACGATGCTAGGCTGCCTGCACGACAGCGAGTTGGCCGCGGACGCGGGTCGCTGCCCTTTCCTCAGGGCCCGGCCGGGAATACCCGTAACCCCAAGAAGTGCCCCTGACACGGGCAGCCCGGAGGTGATGGTGATGCTCCTCAAAAAAAAAAAAAGCAGAAGGGGCAATCTACCACACCTCTGGGCCCAGGGCCCTGTGATTCCATTTAACCATTTCTCTTTTTTTCTCCTCAGATGTGGAACTGGAGCCCTGGATCGCCGCACATATACACAGCATCTTACCGTACCTCTGTAATTCCCTGCTTAGGCGATGTGGGTGCACACGCACGACATAAGCATACTGGTTTCACATACACGTAAACATATCCACTCCATCTCCATCGCAGACAGTGATCTATGATGCACATAACCACACACACACACACACACAGACCTTTGAAGTTGTTTTGTTTCCTTTGCTTTCTTTTGGTTTTGTTTCATGTTGTAAATACTTAACTGTGTTAAGTGTTTGTTAGCGTCTGTTCGGTCTTTCACGTTGCTTTCTTTACATCAGCTGGGCAACCCGAGTGCCACCCAGTGGCCTAGCTGTGCTAGAGTTCCATTGTGGTGGCGCGAAGCAATCGTCCATTTGTTTGTCTTAAAGGGGAAGAAAGAAGTATTGTGGTTTTGTTGTAATTTTTTTTTTTATTTATTGCGAAGACCTGTTGTCTTAAACATACAAATTGGTCGTGAGACAGTGTTGGATACTCTCTGAAATGGGAAAAAAAAAAAAAGTCAGGAGAGAAGAATGGTTCAGTAAATTATATTTTAGTTTTCTTTGTGCAAAAAAGTATTATTTGAGCCACTGATGTCCAACTGTTTTATTGTTTCTGGAGCTGGATCATTTCAGACTAATCAAATCGGAGTTAAATTAAAAATAAAAAATTTAATTAAAAATTGAAAAAAGAACAAAATAATATAAACCTAGGAAGGTAGAAAGGTTACTAAAAAACAGGGCTAATTTAAATTTTTGGGTGAACTAACCCCTTTAACTTATCTAAGGCATACGATGCATGAGATGAATGATTTTGCTTAGTTACTATTAAAAAGCAATTTCACCAACCACTCGACAAGTAAATTCAGTATTATGGTACGGCATGATAAACTTGCCAAACTTGCTGTAATGAGCCTTTTAGTCCAGCTGAGTTTCTTAATCACTGTAATCTCTCTGGGATCTCATTTTGCCAGTCGTTAAATGACTCAGCGTTTCTCTCTCTGACACATCATTAGCCACTTCATTTGTTTGTCCCTGTCAGAGGCCTGACACTGCATCCAGCTACACAAGACTTCATTCAAACTACTGTACTTTGTCTGGAACAAACGCAAACTGTGTCCACTGTAATTTGATCTTTTATAATAAAACACCATCCAGCATGCCCCACCTGCTCGGATGTCATCTGCTCAAAATTATTTTTGTTTACATTTGGAGGCTTTATTCGTTTATTTATTTATTTATTAGAGAGCAGATAGAGCTAAATTTTGATTCTTTGATTCATGTTTTTTGGAGGCCCCTTCATTGCACACTCGAAACTGCCTCAGTCTTCTGCAGTTCATTTAAATATTCAATTAATTAAAGTTCTTGTATTAGGCCACCTAAAAATAGAAACAAACAAAAGATGATCCAGTGAAGCGTTAGGCATCTCTGATAATTTGGCCTATTCTGAGCGCAGTGTGAATTAAATGAGGTGTCTGAGCTTTTCATTCTGTTTGCCACATTGATTCAATTAAGACATGGAGGGATAATGAAGAAGTCACTTCAGGGTTGGCTGATTCTGCCCTTTAGTTTTTAATATGGGAGTTTTATATTTTGACTACTGTTTTTTTTCATAACCAATGGGGCAGCGGAGGAAGGATTGAGTATATTACATATTTGTTTGTGCATATGGTGAGGCTGTAATCAAGATTCAGCTCTCTTGTGTTTCATCTCCAGTGTTTTTCATGCATGATTTCCAATATGAAGCACACTAAGGCAGAATTTTATTGTAAATTTGTGTATTATTTTGTATCAAGGGCTGCTCAAGGGTCAAACAAAGGTAGTCATTTTCGTTTACAGGCAGAAGAGCATCTGAAACATTCTGATGTTCATTATCCTTCTCATTTTATGGTTCTGTGACTTGGCCAAATAGACTTAATGATGGGGCCTGTGCTATTCTGAAATGAAAGGCTAAGGGAGCTAATTAGCTCCCATTTACGACAGCTGATGCAGATGTTCTGCTTTCCTCATGTAATTCTTTTGTGTGACTATTTTTCATGAGGTCAGTAGAACTGTCTACGATTTAAAATTGACGAAAAAAAATTGAAATTGTCTTCTAATATTATTATTATTATTATTATTATTATTTAGACTTCTTTGTGTGGGTTCAGTATTTTAAAAAACTGAACACAAACATAGGAGCATGAGAATTGTGTTCATTTGGTTGTTGTTGTTTCTTAATTTGAAGTAGACATCATTATACTGTAAGTATTTACTAATTAATTTAATAAGCCTTGTTGAATAAAAGTGTGTGTGTGTGTGTGTGTATATATAAACCTCTAATTAATATAAAGTGTTTTTAACTTGCATAAGTAGAAAAAATATTAAACAAACAAATATATTCTACCAAAACATATTCACTGTAAATATTTCATTGAACTCTTTTCTTTCCCCTGACAGAAAATGCGGCGATACAAAACCAGAGAAATGCATGAGCCAGTCCTCATTTGGCCAAACTCTAAGGTGCATACACACCAACCATCAGCCTGCGGCACTGAAAACATCCATCCGTGCATGGGCGGCTCATCTGTGCGTGTGAGAATGCCAGAAGAGGTGGCGTGTCCGGGCAGCTTTTGTAATGTGAATCTGAGTCTGGCTGTGAGTCTCTGAGAGCACTGACACAGGCAGATATAAAGCTTCGGAGGTCAGATATATTCTATTAACCTGGCCATACCACCTAACGACAGCTCTTATTTACCTGTCAGATCCTTTTTTGTGTAGAGGAAACAAACGTATTGTCATGTTCAGTGCTGCTGACAGGGCCACCATGCATTATTCATCTGCTCATGGTAATAGAGCACTGTTCCTCTCACTCTTACCCTCCCTTTCCTTATTTCAGCTTCTAATCAGACTCAGAAATAAGACCTGTTGAATAGAAATGAACTCTAATGCCTCTTTCTGCATGGCTGTTAAGGGATATAAATTACAACCACTCCATCAATCCGGTTGCCAACTCACCAACCCACAGTCTTTAAATCCCTCTGGACACAGATTTCCTTCCCTGTGGACAAAATGAATGTTATTTAAAGAATTTGTTCACCTAAAAGTGGAAATTATGTCATCATATGTGACAATTCTTTTCTAAAAATTGCTAGTTCCCTTTCGACATTTCACTCGTACTGCGTCTGCTAAGACGCATGGGGAAAACTCCTTTTTCCCCCTAACTGAA
>JAUCMU010000143.1:16094695-16111692 GCA_032275025.1 Enteromius treurensis
GAACTCTGCTACTAATTTATAATGTTCCTTGTCTGTTCGATTACGTCATTAATTGATCTTTACCTCACATCTATGCCGTATGCACATGTACAAGCTACTACTACATACTGTAAAACTGTACAGTAAACTATACTGTACTTGTTCAGATCACAACTAACTCATGCAGAAATGTATGCCTTTTTGCTAGGACATGCATGAAAACAAATCTAAAATCGTCTGAAACATGAAGCTAGAAAGTCTGTAACCACAATACTGATTTTCTGTAGAATTTATCAGCTTCAGTCTGCAGACTGGCTCTGACTTTCCAAGCGTCAACTTGTTCAGACTGTAAAATTGGGGGGAAATCGGGCATAAATTGCGTAGTGTAGGCCTATTCAAAGCTTACTTGTTGGGGAACGTCTATTACTCTATGCAAAGAATCTGATGGTTTGAGATTTAAGTATCTTTAGAAAAACTGTTTTAAGAAGCTTCCCAACATTTACGAATCTTTTATTTCTTAAAGTTGCATTCATTCCATATCATAATTACTATGATTGAAAAAGTGTTCATAGAAATTGTAATTGCAACTTGTGAACTGGGACTTTTTTGAGAGTTACAATTTGTACCTGACCTCTTCAGAATCATGGTGCTATGCTTAGCGTGATTGCAGCACACAAGGCTTTGTTACATCACAGGCCTGTTTCGAACTTTCGTTTTAATTTTTTTTTTTAATTTGTATGTTTCACCATATACAGCTGATATCTCATAACTCATATCTGGTTGTACCTGATCTTGGTTCAGTTTTCGTTAATTGAATGACATAATGAAATAAACAGTACCCCGCAAAATTCACCCTGACAGTTATAACATAGAAAATAAAATAAAAATATAAATAAATAAAATGATATTACTCTCTTATAAAAGAAATTAGGTTGCAAAAATGATTTTGTCAAATATACAGAAGAACTGGCCATAACTTGTACATTTTACAGCATAAACTGTAATTTACAAACAAGACATTTTGAATATAAAGTAGTAAATTCAACAATGCACACTTTCTATTAAAATCTGTTTAGAACCTTTAACATATTGCTTCATCAAAAACCGCTTCACTACAAGATAAAGTGTATGCTGATATGCTGATATCATTCACATAAACACAAAGCACCATCATGGTAACACACATGGCACTTAAATATTGCAATAAACATTTATTAAACAACAGAAGATGTTACATAAAGCCCACATGCATATAACTAATAATAAAAACTATTAAAAAACATGATTATTTAAGCAAAATATGTTCAAATGTGGAGTTCTGGGAATAGCAGCTTACAGTTTTTTACTGTAAATTATACATTGATTTGTTCTATTTGCTTCTAGAAACTGTCCAATTACCAGAGTTTTACTGTCAAAATACATGAAATGTTGAGTTAGATGATTTACAGTTTTTCTCTGTATAAAGTAGGGGAACTTACTCTTAACCTATTAACAGTTTTTTTCCTAGCATTTTAACAAGATTTTAGAGTTACACTTAGAATGAGGGTTAAATGCACAATTTTTATTTTTATTTTATTTTATTTTTGGGGTTTTCTACTTTATTTCTCTCCTTATTTATTTGATTTCTAACAACAACAATAATGTTGACATTGCAATCGTTGACAACATGCAACAAGCTGTTGTCCAGCATCTTTTATCGATCTCTATCATGTGGGACCTTATACTCAGCCTCAGTTCATGAAATTAATTGGCCATCAATTAAATAAACTTCCTTGAAAATCGATTCAAATGTTGTTATGACTTAATCACCCCACATTTTTCTTTCTTGGCATGTGGGGCACATACAGTACACGAAACACCGTTAGCCAATGGCAGGACAGCACTGAGTAACGATCCACGCGTGGTGCTGTGGAGAACATCTCCATCATCCACTGAATACCAACTAGAGCATCAAGCGGACGTGTCCTGCTGACAACAAACACAAATACGAAGGGGCGAGAGCCGGGATAAAGAACAAAACACTAACATTTCTGCAGCGAAAACTACTACTCCTGTCGACGAGCGGATTTCACAAAGGACACTGACTGTAAGCAGAGCGAGTACGTGCTGCCCAAGTTCGGACCGATGTGGAAACCTCTGGGCGTTATCGTCCAGGGTGCTATGGTTACGCCGTAAAAAGGTAGTCGCCTATTTATCGTAACATTTGTTATTTCAGCGTAATTAAGATCATGGGCTCCAGACTCAGCCGCCAAAACAGTCTCGACAACGAGAATTTTTCAAGGAGGCGACGGAAACATCTCGACAGCACGGGAGAGAGCGATCGGAGCGGAGACTTCTTGTTTACATCCCTGATGCTCAAGTCGGATAAGCTGCCGGGGATGCTGAGGAGAGCCGACCACAGCCCGTATGTCAGACGAGTCGCCTGGATCCGAGAGATTCAGAAGCTCCTTCGGGAGAGGAAGAGAGAAGAGGCGACGGACGTGCTCAAACTGTTGAGGAAGGTGAGGGAAATAAACGTCCTGCAGTGCTTAATAAACGTGCACCTGACAAAGACCGCTGTAAAACATGCATGAGTTTGGCTCTCTCGCTGCTTTTTTTCAGACAGCATGTGTTGCAATCACGGACACAAATATTGCACAGATGCATCAGTAGGACACACAAAGACATGGTCATACAATGGTTTCCATTTAGAAATCACTTGACTATTCCCGCAATATGGTAAACGTTTACAATTTCTGAATTAAAGGTATTTTTGAGGGCTTAAAGTGTGGAAAGCCATATTGGGGAAATATAACATTTTAAAATAAATAAAAAAAGAAAAATACACAATACACAAACACATATGCATGATTATTTATTGCATTTTTATTATTTCTTTAATATCGTAATATATTGTACATAATAATTAAAGTATTTAAAGTAATATGATATATGTACAATTTGCACTTTTAAAAAATATTATTAATATCTGCCAGACTTGTTTATTTTATTTGAAGCCTGCAACAAACGAGCAGGAAGCCATTTTATTGTCATGTGACAAGAAAACCAGCAAACAAAAATGACCAGTTAAGTTTGTCATAACTCTGTCAAGTTATTAGTAAATTAATTCCAGTTGTAGTCATTTTAGTACATCAAATTAAACTCAATTAAAATGAGAAATATTGCTTTGTCAAGTAGCTGAAAAAAGTAAACTGTTGCAAGCATGACGAAAATGTTTTTAATGGTTTTAGTTTAATTTAACTATAATAACCCTAATCTTTACGAATTATTGTGACTCAAACGTTACTGCATTTGTAAAAACATATATTTAATATTAAATAAAGTAAGTAAATTAAAAGTATAATAAAATGAATGAGTTGTGTACGCATGCGTATTTACAGTTAAATGAAAACACCACAGTAGTTTTTAACTCAATGGTTACACCACTCGACACTTTTAGCCATTTTAGTCTTGACGTTACCCTTTTTTTGCATAAAAAGAGCTTCCTAAAAATATATAATAATATACATTTCTCTGAACAGGGCACATGTGTTTTAAACTAGACTACCTATTTTCATCACCTCAGACATCCTCATGTGTCATTGGCCCCTATGAGGTATCCAGTAGGTGAGATGTGTCTTGGCATTTCCACTTCAGACACCCGTCGTGCGGTTCGCTCCATAGTGCTGCAGTGAGTCACCTTGTGCAAGAAATCGTTTCCCTGGATTTGCTTCTGCTGTTATTTGTTGTCGAGACTCACAAACACTAATACTAATGCCTGGATGCTAGTACATTTGTTCTGTCATAGTGACCCATGTACTCAAGTTCAACACAGTACACAGCAGCAGAGAGCTGACCACTGATGACAGAGGAGTGCAGGGGATCAGGAGGCCACTCACATAACTAGTGCCATGTACATGTGTAAGAATAAGTCAAATGCTGCTGTTGGAAAACAGTTTATAAAATATTTAAGGCACAGGTTTCTTGAACACTCCTCTCATCTCTCATCAATTGGGCAGACAGTCCTGCTCCGTTAGCTGTTGTAGGGCAGTACAGTTGTCTCTTCATACGGTGACAACAAAAGGTACTTTAACATAAAAAAAGTGTCACATTTATTCACTGGAGAAAAAAGAAAGATAAATCCTATATGGAGATAGAATTGTTTCGTAATTCCAAATAAATATATTATGATCCACAAATAAATGTAAAGCGATTGACAAAAAAACAAAAGCATGTTTAAAAAATAAATATTTGGGAGTTCCACAAACATGAATTTTATTTACAAAAAAGTAAAATTATATTTACAAATAAAAAACATACTCACAAATATTTATTATATTCTACAAAGAAAACTTTGCGTGGCATTTATATGTGAATTGTACGGAGCTCCTTAAGGGACATGGTGGAGGAAAAAAATCGGGGTGGGTAACAAAAAATTTAAGGTGGAAAGTTTTTTTAGTTTTTCTCTCGCAAAACTTTTACGCTTCCAAAGGATTAGACTGCTGCGTAATGGAAGAGTTCTACATCACTAGAGGCGTTGCGATCATTACGTGCATACGGAACCATCAGCTGTCAAACGCTCTCGCGGTACTTTGATGTTATACACCGACCGGTGGCTGCAGCGCCACTTCAAGTCGAACCCATTTATTGTCTGTACAGATGCCTACAAAAGTGCGATGCAGTATGCAGATACCTCGCGAGAGAACAACAGGTGTGTTCGATTAAAGCGGCGCTATACCCATATCTGATGCGTTTGACAGCTGATGCTTCCATATGCACCTTATGGTCACTCTCACTTTGATGTCATACAACGATTGGTCGCTGCACACCTCGAACACACATGATCCTTTTTCACATAATATCCTTTTCAGGTGTCTTTCACTGACGCCAAAACTGTGCCTTGAACTAAGCACTGACCGTATTTCTCTATGTAAAACTCTATGAATTGCTCCATGAGCCTTCATGTCCGAACCACAGGAAACTCAACTGGTTATGCCAGAGAACGCAATAGTTTTGCAAGAGAACGCATAAGATTTGAAGAAAAAAATAACTTTCCACCTTAATTTTTTTTTTTACCCACCCCAATCCCCCCCCCCACCCAACATGTCCCTTAAGGGGCTCCGTAGAATTGTGCCCTGTGCATTTGTAGATCGCTGCGCGTATTAGTGGATTTGTAAACCTTTCAAGCGTCAAGATTAATGCTGCGTCCGAAATCGCATACTGCTTAAGTAGGTACTACATTTAAAATAGAAAGTACTACCCAACTGTTAAATAGTACGTTCTATATAGTATGAATGTGGGTAGTATGAATGGAATTAGGACTTACTATTTCCGCCATATTGATGTTGTCATGTGTCATACGTGAAATTTTAACTTTCAATAAGTCATCCGTTTATTTAGATTTAAGTGTAATTTAATCACAATATGACGCTATACGATCATTTTACCTGAGGTACTGAGGTGAAATGAGGCGCGTCTCAACTTTCCGCCATTTTTCGAATATGACGCCTCCTCTCCCGGAGCCTCATGGGATAGGAACGTGTCCATGATATGCCTGCAATGCCTACCTGTGCCTTAAATATGACTAATTGTTGCACGTTCTCCGTAATCCTAAATGTGAAGTATTTTTTCATTATTATTTTGCCTGGAGCAAAGAATTAAGGCTGACATTTTTCTCCTGCTGTGTTAAAAGTGCTGATATGAGGGCAGAAGTAGTCACAGTCACTCCTGTTCTCTTTACAATCTCTTTCTAATGTCATATGATTACTGTGTCAAAATGACAAGGAGATACACCCATACCGCATCAAAACGGAGTTTTAAAGGAGTTCTTAGTTCTTTCGTTATTCTCCAACCCAAAGGTACATGCATACAACTCTATAAAACTCTGTCTCTCATCTCTTTCCCTCTCTCTTTCGCTCTGAATGTTCCCGTCTTTGCAGCTGCTCATTCCCTCTTTCCAAATGCTGTTGCCTTGCTCATATAAATTGGCTACTGTTGATTTTCATCTGTTGTTTTGATTAGAAAGCATCTGCCAAGAATTATAAACGGATCTGTGGCTTGCTGGCTTATCAAAGATATTTCAGTAGATAGTGAGAAGAAACAAGAATTTTTAAACTTAAACTTTTTAATATAATGTAGCTTAAGGGACAAACATTTTCATGCACATAAACTAAAAATGTATGTATTTTTTTAGCAAAATAATATAATGTAAACATGTTTGAAAGTATGGTATTTTCTTTTAGTGGAAATCTATATTAAATTTAACAAGAAAAAAAAAAAAAAGTTTTCTTGCAATGTGACTGTACAGTAAAAAGGTAAAAAAAGATGATGCCAGAAGATATTTGATGCATCAAATTTTATTATATTTGATTAAAATTACAATGTTTCTTCTTATTTTTATAAGTTTATTATTAACCATAAATTATGTATAGTCCAAAGCATCTTGTAGTTTACCACTTGTGTTATTATATTGTTATTTCTGTTTGTCTTGAATCAAATCTAGTGAGAGAAGTGTCACTCATTACATAAATAAAAATTATTTACCACATTGTACACACACAGACACACAGTGTTAAGATTAGGTGAAATAGCTTCGTTCCAGAGCGACAGACACTTTTTGAATCAACACATTCTCACACTCCAACTCGCTTGGTCAAGACCCTTTTTTGTAGATCAAGGTACCCCTATTTTTTTTTCGACGTGAAGGATCTCTGTTGTTTTCAGTTGTTTGGCTTAATGTAATGGTTTGCATGCATATATAAATTTATAATAAATATATTTTTACTTTTATTTGAGCACCCAACCCCAGCCCACCCCTTCCCTAAACCTACCCACCTCTGAACAATATAAACACACAGGCAAATGCAGTCACAGGTATTTATTGCACAAACTAATTAAATAAATAAATTACAAACAAGTCGCATCACATTCCAAGTCTTCTGAAGCCATACAAAGTCTTTATGTGAAGAAGAGAGTAAAACACAAGGTTTTAATCACTAAAAATGATCCCGCTCTGTTCACACGTTTACGTCTCATTCGGGAAACATACTCCCTATCGGTGCCAATAGCCCTGCGGGCAGTGCGCAAACATTCATCATCGTTGCGCTTTGGGCATCGCGGGTTTGAATCCTGGCTCACAGACCATTCCTGAACCCAACCCCCCATCTCTCTACTGCTTTCTGTCTGTCCTACCAAATAAAATGGCCAAAAAATACATCTTAAAAAAACATACTCCCGTCCTGTAGCATGATGCAATCGGACACGAGACACACGAGAGCCAATGGCATTTCACGACCAACATTGACGTAAGGATTCTTGTAGTTGCAAAAGAGTCTTGACGAAGCGTTAAAATGTGACGAGCTGGAGTGAGACTGTGATGTTAGAAAAGGTATAAGGCTCTCATTCAAAATATGAATGCATGTTAATTTTTATAGTTAAACAACAAGGTTTCCTGTATTTGCTGTTAGGTTTGTTTAGGCATGAAATGTCCCAGCAGGAAACATATTAATATATACAGCAAGCCACAAGAATCAAGGACAGGAGTTGCACAGGCCTGTTCCAGCAGGTTTTATATCTATTAGTCTCTTGTGTGTACTTTATATTCACACTGTGCGCTCTCTTCTCATGTTTTCAGCCTTTTATGTAATTTCCCCCCACAGTTTGCCTGTTGTCATGCCTTTGTTTTCTTTTTTTAAATTCATTTTTTTATAGTCCCCTTTCATTGTCTCCCTGTCTCAGGACGCGCTGTTAATTACATTTGAGAATTTGACATCCCAGAGCAGAGAGTGCTTTAATCAACACAGAAAGATAGTCTTGGATACCTATGCTGCGACAAACGTGTCACCGGAGACCTGCGGTGTGGTCCTCTGTGTGCATTCACAGTCTTTATTAAGGCTTTCTCCCATTATCAAGCAACAGAGAATTAAAAATAGGTCTCATGTTTCAGAGCTGCTAACAGGACCTAACACAATTAGAGTGGACATGGAAGCAACTGATAAGAGAACACGAGTTGGGTAGATCGGTGTCTAAAAAACAATGTACAAATGATGATAAATTGCAACATATGAACTGAGCATGTGCATTATGACGATGTACCATCTAGTTTATTATTAGAGGAAATAAACATTTGCTAATATACTTGTTACAGCACAAAACTTGAGTATGAGGACCTCCTACCAGGCAAGAAACCCCCTGTCAGAAACCATCTGTTATCTGATATTTACAGAAAGAGAAATATATCTTGCAGAAATGTATTATATATTTATTTGTTATTGTTGTAATAATAAATTAGTGCTGTTAAATGATTAAATACACACACATGCAGTATATATTTTGGAAATATTTACATGTATTTCTTTGTCTATATTCATAGTCACATAATTAGACACACATATTTATTATAAAAACAAAAACTTTTATTTTGGATGTGATTAATCGTGATTAATAATTTGACAGCACTATAATAAACACAATTAACATTAAAAATGTATATAAATATCAAAACAGCTGCACTAGTAATTGCACTGAATTCTGTGCTTTAGTGGAAACTGAAGGAGAGAACGTCTTACTCTGTGAGGCATCTTGCCTGCTTTTCCTTTGCTACTTACAGAGATGTGGTTTGGTGACAGGACTGCTACATATATAGTGATCTCACACTGATGAAAAATTCTTTTGGCATAAAGGATCTAGAGATACCAGCTAGCCGGACTGCATCTAAAAAAACAAGCTGTCAGCCCCAGATCTCGCATGATATAACTTGGGGCAGCTGTCAGCCGGTGCTTGGTCTTTTTTACTCAAGTCTCTTTCTCAAAAGGCTTGTCATAGAGATGATATTTTTGGGATTCTTGTAAGTCACTGTAAGAGGAATTCTTTTGAAATCATAAAAGGTTTTTTATCATCATGTCCTACTTACTGTCTCCCAGACATCTCAGGTCAATTTGAGTGGACTTTCACTATAATTTCTTTGTTTGTGTTGGTGAGTGTTGTTCAAATGAAGATAAAATGATTTGTTAGAGTAAAGAGACATAGCGAGCCAAGCGTCATTAGATATCCTCACAAAAACACATCTTCCCCACCATCTGAAACGTGTGTGTGCGCATAACTAGCCCTACTCAGCTTGTTACGTGCTTTTTGAATAAAATTCTTGAATAAAGTATTTTATTTTTATTATTTTTTTATTTTGCATACAAAAAACATTCTTCTTGCTGAAATTCTGATTGAATGACTGATGGCAGATGGACTATTCTGATGATTTCTTTCATGCTTTTGTACCTTGGCAGTCAATGGGACAGTCAAAAGACTCACAGTATTCATCCAAAATATCTTAAACTGTGTTTCGAAGACGAACAGAGCTTTTACAGGTTTTGTCACGACATGGGAGTAAGTGATTAATGACACATTTTTCATTTTGTGGTGGAGAACCCTTTCATTTTAGAACTGGCGTGATACATACAATTATAACATTTTACCAAATTTATCCAATTCAGTTGAACCTGCACTTTTAGAGCCTCGCTGCAGTAATATCATTTTGCTGAAATGTCGCCACAGGCATGTTTTTTGCAATGATCCTGGCTTGAAAGAAACAATACAAGCTCAACCTTCAAACCAGCGCAATCCAATATTCATTCTGGAAATTCATGCTGGTCTAAGCAGGTCTTTCCAGCAGTCGAAGTGACCTCTGTGCTCTTTTTTTTTGTCTGGAATTGAGATTCAGCACACGATAATGGGGGAAAAAAGAGAAGGGTGTTTGGTGCTGGATGGATGGAGAAAAGTAGGGGACATAGAGGTGGGTAGGTGTGGGCGTCTCCTTCCCTGCAGCTAAACACATTTAAGCATGCACACTCCAACCGCACTGAGTGCAAAGACCTGTTCCAATCAGAATATGCAAGTCACCACAGATAAAAGCATCTGGTCTTTGAATATTAATAACCCAATGGAGGCAGTTTCATAATCCCTTCTGTGTTACTGAAAGTCTGCGGCTCTCAGTGAAACACCCCAATCTTGCCATTCTAAAGTTATTTTTATCTATGCAAATCAAAGCTGCATAATACATGAAAGTTATGTTCTCAATTCTACACAACACTGGGACTGTTGACTTTTTTGGACAGCTGTCAAAACCAAATTTAGATGCAAAATAAACAAATTTTAAAGCACCACCCCCACCTCCCCCCAATGGTAATTTTTTAAAAAAGTTTTTAAATTACTAAAATCTGGTGTTTTTAAAGCAGTACCGTTCCTCTTTCCTACCATCCCAAACATGTAATCAATCCCATCAAACCTACAAAACAGGTTTTCATTCACTGGTCAGATATTACTATTTACTGTACATGTTGTTTTTGGCAGTGTTGAGCATTTTAGCCCGTCCCAGACTATCTGTTGATTTCATTAATGCAATGGCCAATCAGAGGTGTTTAAGAATCTTCAGAATCTTCTCACTGCTCAAACACTAGAGTTTTGTTTAGTGCTGAGTTCAACACGCTCACAGATCTGTAAACACAATGTAAATAAGAGATTCATTGGGCAGTGTAGTGCATCATTGAATATAATGAAACTTTGCGAAATTGCAATGTACTAAGACGTGTGACAGCTTTTTAGTCATTAAGGTCTGCACACTTTGTGCACTTTCTAGGCTTTAATCTATTCCGAATTTAAATACATTCACTCACAGATACACTTTCCTGAATCCAGTATTGCTATTTGCCATTGTGTAGAGTTTACTACTTCAGTTAACGTGAAAGTAGTGAAGTAGAGTGAAAGTAGAGGCTTGTGAACTCAATAAAGTAATGGACAGTGTTCTCTCAAGTCAGTAAAATCATCAATCATACGTGTAGCTGATAGCTAGTATGTTTACAAAAATTGTACAATTTGAGCATTGGAGTCTATAATCATTTAAAAAAGAGACTGGAGATATTTAGTAGGAACTATTTTAAAGTAGCAAACTTCATTGCAAAGTCTGTTTTTTAAGCAAACGGTTTAGTTAAATTCTGCTACTCTTCAATATGTTTTTTGTCTCAGTTACAGTAATTACATTAGCGTGTTTTAAGCTTCATTATTTACTTTCAGTTTCATTTTATTGCTTTGTTTATATCCAAATTGAATTTTAATTGTCAATATCCAAATGTTCTTGTTCCAGATAAAAGTATTTACACATACCGTGTGTGTGCAAACTCTGCTTATGCACGTTTTCATGCGCAAATACTGATACATCATTTGCATAACATTTTTCCCCAAACAATGCACCACCATCAGCCCAGTAAATTGTAGAATTCAACCCAACGAACACGCAAAACGTATACTCTCAACTGATACAAGGGCCTGTTCCATTAAACAAGTTTACCAAATAAGCCAGGCTTGTTTTAATTAGTCTGACTTATTTTAAACTAAATCAAATGACAGTAAGTCAGACTAACTGAAATAAACTTGTTTTATGGAACAGGCCCCAGATCTGGTTGTTGTGTTTTGATCTTTAAATCACTAACTGCACCCTAATATATGGAAATTGTTTGAAATTATTAGTAAATGTGGCTTCTTGTTAACTTCAATAAAGATAACTTGTGTACCTAACTACCTATATGGATATCCTATATATGGATAGATTTCAGCATAAATCCCTGGCATTACCAATATTAAAAAGTAAACATTAAACATTCAGTACATCATGAAATTGCCAGAAAAGGCAGCTTGAGTGAGGCACTAATAATACATGCTTTCTTTCTATCTTTTTCTTTTTCAGGACCTGGGAATAGAGGGTACGTCGCTCAATGATATCCTCTATAAGAACGCAGCCTTTTTGAACCTGGTAGACCCCATATCTCATGAGCTTCTGCTGAGCCTGGCTAGAGACATGCAGTGCCCAAAGAAGGTGAGTCATTCAGCTTCACTTCAGCGTGTACTTTCTGCAATTCATTGATTGTTAATTAAAGTAAATGAAAAGAAATGCATGTAGTGATTAGTTGTCCTAAGATGGAGTTGTCTAATTTGTGTTTTAACCATTCTATGCAGAAGTTTAGTTGCATCTCTCAGTCAACTTGAACCAAACTTACTGTTGTTTTTGAGTGAGGTCAGTTGTTATTTGCATCACAACCATTCCTTAAATGAATAAATCCTTTGAAGGATATTCAGAGTGTTATCCGAGGCAGTGTATCTGAATTCGCTGAAATGCAGGAAGTACGATACTATCGAAGATCAGCAAATCATCCGTGCGCCTAAAGTTAGCCCAACAGCTATCCGGGATCTTTGAATCAGCACCACAGGCCATCCCATTGAGGCTGCTGAAGTCCTTTTCCTGCTGAAGTCTTGAGTTGTAAGGCATAGCAGCTGCGGGGCACGATAGAAACTAGCAGTTTTATGAAAACTAAAGTCTGTTTGCTTATCATTCTTGTCCATTAAGGGTTGTCTATAATAGCATGCAGATCTTCTTCTTGTGATGATTAATGCAGTTTCTGAACCCAGAGGCTGCTGCTGAGTATAGGAGATGCATTAAATGATGAAGATCTTGTGCGGCTGTTAGAGTCATGAGGAGGTGGTTTGAAAAGGAGATGTACATTCTCATTTAAAGATTCAGCTCAGTGTGACACTCAGTATAGACTATAGGACTGTAAGCAAACAGTCACTAGGAAACTGCACGCTTCAGCCTGACCTGCTTTGCAAGTAACAGTTGCTGAATTTGATTATATCAGAGAGATGATTGCCAAAAAAGACTTTGAGCGTGGCTCAGAGCATGAAGCCATTGCGCAGGATTCAATACTTTGCAATATCATTTCAGTCACATATGAACAAATATGAGATAAAAACTTTACAATTGACACAATTATGAAATAAGAAGTTGGAATTATGAGATAGAAATTCACTTTTTTCACATACAAAGTTCTGACATAAAAAGAAAACAATATGATGTAAAAAGTCACAGTTAAGACATTAAGAAGAAATTATAATATAAGACATTAAAATTATGATATGACAAGTCAAGATGTAAAGTTTTAAATTATAAAAAATGATTATCATATAAAGTGGATATTACAGAAAAGATGCAGTAATTAGATAATAAGGCAAATTTCTGAGATAGCAAAAATAATATTTAAGTATTTATATATTAAAAATCATAAGATAAAAAGTTAGTAATTGAGTTTAACTATCTATTTTAATTTGTATGTCATAATTGTGATCAAAAGAGTTGTCATTAGACTTGTATACCCTATTTATGACCTCAAAATTATTACTTTTTATTTTATCATAATTTACAATATGAATTTGCAATATATGGCACATTCTATTAAAAGCCTCATTTGCATAGAAAGAAGCTGTTTTCGAGCAGAAAACACACGACAATGACTTCATTTGAATGTGCTAGTCTAAAGTTTTGCAGCTGTGAACTGAATTTGCCCCTCAGCTCTTTAGCAATTCGCGATACAAAGCAGAAAATGTAAGGCCATTGGTGTATTAAATGGCACTGGTTTAACATCACACCTGTCCCGGCATCAATATTTGATGACATGATTTATTCCACCTCCTACAGTTTGCAGTGCACAGTGAGTTTTGCATCTCTAAATGTGAAAACCGTCACATCACTTGTGTCAGCGGGAGGTCCAGAGATTTCCATCAAAGCAGGGTGCAAGTTATTAATAGAAGGCAATGCTGCAGTGAAATTTTGGTTTAGAGAGTCGGGTTGGATTGTGACATCTAAATCCACAATTATCCAGTTAGTACAGTTTAAATCTGGGGTTAACAAATTGTACCCTCTGTATGTGACTATGACTATGCTAAAGTGTCCAAATGACATTGCGTAGATGTCAATAAAACAGACTTTCACTGAAATTAAAATCGATGAGTTTTTAAATTTAATTTAGAGGCATGAATGTGTCCCTCATCCAGTGGCATGCCCTCTGACAGTTGTCTTACACACTTTATCGAGAATATTTTGTAAAAGGTAGCGCAGACAGAGACGGATCGACCTACTCAAAAAAGCTCATTCGTTTAAAGATGATTTGAAGAAATCATCTAGAATTTTAATTTTTTTTGTTCGTTCTTGTCTTTCACTGATCTGTATCTGAGGAATTAACCCTTATTTGGCTGGTAGACATTGAAAGAGTTTAATGATTCAAACCTTTAGATGACCATCTTTGTAAATCCACAAGGCAGAAGAAGAGAAAAAAAAGACACAAAGCCAATCTGGATTACATGTCAGAGACGATTACGGCTTTCAGTCTCAGAGAAGATTATTTGCCTGATGTACTTTTTTGTCCAAATCTAAATTTAGATCTAAAAAGCACATAAAACTTTAGGGAAAAAATGCCTGCAATAAGAAACTGCCCTGATCTGCTCCTTATATTGTGTTATTTTGTTTACTGGCAGAATATGAGAACTTCATGCCGAAGGCTCTACATTTGTCTTGTCAAATTTAATCAAAGGGCTCTTTTTTCATTTTATATTGTGTCTTTCTATTCATGTTGTTCTTTCAGGACTCAGACACAGTGAAGTCATCTGATAAAATCTGCAGACAGCTCATCTACCACCTGACCCCTCACTCCAAGTGGCTTAGAAAAAGTATGACCCGGAGAAAGGCCCAGGCCTGGTGAGAAATCTTCCCTGTCGTTTATATGATATGGAGCAAATATTAATTCCATCCATCACACATGCTGAACTATACTGTATATACCGTTTACTTTAGCTTGTATTTGATATGAATAAGGCATTCATATCGGGCTTTACTGTGTATGTATGTATATATATATATCTATATATATATAGATATATAGATATATAGATATATATATAGAGAGAGAGAGAGAGAGAGAGAGATATATGTAACATAGTATAATAATCTATAAGTAATCTGTAACAAATAATAGTCGTATATTATAATAGCATTTGTATAAGCTATACTAGAATATAATTTATTAATATTTTGGATAAGCTTTAATTTCCAGTTATCATTAAGGTTTTTGTTTGAGTTTTAGTAATATTTTGACATTTTATGTTGATATTTTATTTAAATTAGTGCTGTCAAACGATTAATTGCATCCAAAAAAAAAAAAGTTTTTTCTTTATATAATATATTTGTGTATATTGTGTATATTTATTATGTATATATAAATACAAACACATGCATGTCTTACATATAATATCAAATATAAAAAAATACGTATATAAATGCATTTACATGGATGTACTGTATGTGTGTGTTTCATTATATACATAATAAATAAACACAATACAAAAACAGATATCATGTAAAGAAAAACTTTTATTTTGGATAAGATAATCACGATTAATTGTTTGACAGGACTCATTTTAATATATTATATTTATGAAAGTTTGTTTTATTTTGCAACATTTCTAATGCTTTTCTAGCTTTCAATTAAGATCCAATATTTATTTTTATTATTTTTCATATTTATTTAATATTTGTTTAATAATTTTAGATTTAGTTAAAATATAAAGACACATATTTTCACATATCATTTCTTCTTTTTAAGACCTTAAAGATCTTCAGAAATTTGCATAAACTACTGATCTGTTGCATGATTTACCGAGCTGAAATCTGGTAGCAGTTTCAGACAGTGTGATTATATATGAGTGTAACAAATTAGATCTTGTTTGACCTGCCACCGCATCTCCGCTATTGACTGGTCGAGTCTTTTTACCAGCACTGCTGCTGGATGTGGGAAGTGCTGTCTGAAGAGAGAGCCTTAATGCTCTTTGTGACTTGGCTTTAGAATACTCCACAAGGTTGACCTGAACTTTATTTATCCAACATAAACCTGTTCACTTCACCTGATTAATTAAATACATTAGAGCGGCTTGTTTGCAGGGTGTTAAACAAGCACCAGTCAATGGTTGCAGAATGTATTTAGCATATTTTGTGTTTGTTGAAAAGTGTGTGATAAATGCGTGTATGTATGCGTTCCACCCACATGGCCATTACATGCGCCCTGAATCCATTGCCTCTACTCAATACAGTTTTTCCACATCCTGAATTAAGCATGCTGCCCTGCTCCATTACCTTTAGGCTCTCAGGGGAGGATAAAGCAATGAGTGGATGAGAGAAACAGAGAGAGAAGGGTATTTTCACACTGCAATCCTCATATAGGGTTGTTAAACATAAGCAAGTGTTACGGCACTGGTCGTTTTGAAACAAGGTCAAATCGCTTATGAGAAATAATGTGGCAGTTCCAATGGTTAAAATGATTTCACTGCCGAAAATCTTTCTCTTGATCAATATTTTGTCTGCTAAAATATGGAGACATAGAAATAAATCCGTAAAACAAGATACATTTTCTTGAGAAGCAAATTTGAACGATATATTCAGACTTTTAAGATAATCTATCTTGACTTAAGTTCCTTTTTCAAGCACAAATGTTATGTAATGCTCATATTGTTTTATGTATAAACCTCACAAAATTAGTTAGATTGATGTTCAAAACACAAGATAAATTGGTGTCTGCCACATGGAGTAAATATTATGTAGTATTTTAATATTATGGTGATCTAAAAACTTTATGGTAAAAACATTATATTATACATGTTTATACTATGGCACTCTTACACAGCCTTACACTGGCACTTGTATTATAATTGACATGAAACTCCAGTCTACTTTGAGAAATACCATGGTACATGGTAAAATGGTGGTAAACAGTATTTACAGAATCAAAATAATCCAACTGCAATTTTATTCAGATTAATTGGAATGCACAGTGAAAATTATATAAGAAATGATGTATACTTTGTATATATATATATAAAATAAATAAATACATAATATAAACATTTTATTATATTTTTATTTTTTATTATTGTTAAAGAAATTGTACATATATTTTTTCTTACATTTCCATTTTGTCATTTAGCAGATGCTTTTATACAAAAAGTGAATGTTAAATGATAATATATATATATATATATATATATATATATACACAAACCGGATTCCAAAAAAGTTGGGACAATAAACAAATTGTGGATTAAAAACTGAATGCAATGATGTGGAGATGGCAAATGTCAATATTTTATTCAGAATAGAACATAAATCACGGAACAAA
>JAUCMU010000143.1:16123101-16134266 GCA_032275025.1 Enteromius treurensis
TTTAATAATTCTTACCATGATGGTGTTTAGTGTTTGTGTGAATGACACTGAGCACCTTCTATATGTTTTACTATTTTTAAAGCTACTTGTGATGAGCTTTGGTTCATGTGACTTTCTCATAACCATCTGCATTCGGTAGTTATCAGCATATTTCAAAGGTACAATATGGATTTCACTATTTAAACAGTTTGGTATATTAACATTATTTCAAATATTACATTGTCTTATTAGAAAATACGGTATGTAACTGTAAATTTAAAATAAAACCGTAAAACTATTGACAAAACAAAATTTGTATATTATATTTTTCAATTTTTTTGGTTTTACCGTCATTTAATGATAAAATTTCGGCAACCCCAGCTGCCAGTATATTACCATAAAAACTTTTTTTTTTTTTTACAGTGTACCCGTCACTGGGGTTTAGACAAATCATACAAAATCGTAAGAGTACGAATTCGTATAAATTGGTCACCTCATAAAATCTGTGTGAATTGTTCGTGAGACTGTGTTGGCCTTGGCAACCATTCACTGCAGAGGTGAACAAGTAACAAATCATTAAATTTCTTTAAATCTGTTCAGATTAAGGAACAAACTTTCAAACTCATTTACATAACCTAAGGGTAAACAAACTTTTAGATAATGTTCATTTTCCAGTGAGCTATTTCTTTAAATGTTTTTAATAAGAGGTTTATTGTTGATTAATGTTTTGCAGTGCTAAAAATGGCAAAATGCAAAAAACCAAGCACCTCCCTGCTGACTTTTTTTAATATATATCTAAATTGATCCCTAAAGCATCTTCAAAGGACTTCTTCAGCATTTCATCAAAGCACCGATCTTTTCATGGGCCAACCTATTGCTATTTAATCACAGAGATCCCTTAAATGTCACTGTTTAAAGGCAGAGCAGATTGCCGTGTGAGTTAACAAAAATGAGGCAGCAGGCTTGAAAGAACCTCTGTATGTCGAAATAAAGCCTGTGGACACTCGTATACAGCACAAACCCCAGGGGGTTTGGACCTGGAGTTATATTTGGCAAATAAATTGAATTTGAGCTCAAAGACAGAAGAGCGATGCCACCTGCTACCAGTAATAGGAAAAAAGAGGAAAACTGTTCTTGGGATTTCATGAAGAAAATATCAGCCTTAGAGAGGATTGTGATAACACATTTGCATCTCAGTGTGGGTGTATGTATGTGTGTTTCCTCTGCAAATGAATATTCTTCTGATCTCTGTCCTGTGGTTTGTGTGGCAGTATACTGTATATTACAGTACTATCCCTATTTCCGTTTCAATCTCCTCATTGTTACCATGTGACCCACATCATGATGAAAGTATCATGTACATCTGTGGAGCTGAGTGATTTTCAAGTGGATGTATGTCTGTGTGTGTCTGTGTTTGCATGCTACAGATCCCGTTAATGGACCCGGGTCAAAATGAAGCACACGCTTGTGCAGAGATGGTAATGGTGCAGGATAGAGAAGTTGGGGAGGAATCTACCCTTTTTCCTGATATTCACTTAATTTAAAAAATAAAAAAAATAAAAGTATCTTGTGTAAGCATAAACATTTTAGTTGGTTTTAAAGGTGAACTGTATATTTCTGGTACCATTACTGGCACCAAACAGAATACGGAACGTGAACATGCTTGAACATGCCCCTTTCTTGCCATTGGTCGACCAAATAAATAGCCACGCCCCAGACTCATGTCCTGATCAGCTCTACATAGAGACACTGAGAAATCCTTGTGGAAAAAACGTACATTTCAGCATGCCTTAAAAAAGTGTCGGCTACTTATTATAGAAATAATATTTTCAGTTAAACAATAAATTAATGTGTTGTTTTCAGACACTGAATTTCATGTAGAATTAAACACAAATGCGTTATAATATCAATTTATGTCAAAAAGAGTGCTTTTTTGATCAACTTAAAATTTATAAATCGTAACTATGTATTTATGCTAATTAATGGTGAATCAAAATACTTAAATACTTTCAGTGACATTTCTACTAAAACATGAATATCTTGCATTTAAATAAATTTGTAGTTTTATAATGATGCTGCCACTAGTACATTTAAAATCAAGAAAATGGCTTACTTTTATTTAACATAGCATATTAGACTGGGAAAGTATTTTAATATTATAGTACACCTTCTATTTAAAACATTCTTATCTTTTTGTCTTTTTTGTTTTCCTGTTATTAATATAAAATAAACCTGTTCCCTTCCATTCAAAGGAGCAGGTTTCCCCAGTGCCACTTTGGTAAAGAGTGCTTATGCTCAGAATTTGACGTGCATACACAAAGACATGCAATACCCCCATGCATAAACAAATTAGACACATGCACTCATTCGAGGAAGTCAGTGATTACTGGTTCATGAGACTACTATGAAGTTAAATTGCATCACAGAGTGTACTTTCCATGCTGAAAATTATTGGTGCCTTGCAAATAGACCAAACATTCATAATTCATAACGATTCGAAAAAGAAACAGAAGGTTTGGCTTGGCAAAGTCAAAGACTATGTCATAACTGGCAACACATGCAACAAAGCCCTCAAAGCCCTCGTCTGATTTCTGCAAAAGCTCTCAATGACAGCTATTGAAGCTAGAGGATGTGTGCACTTAAATTGTATATACACTCTCGGGGGGAAAAAGATAGATACTAATATGTACTGTACACTGAACTGAACATATTAATATGTACCTTTAAGGTATTTATATGTAGCTTTGTACCATAGGGTATTGCCCAAGTGTCAGTTTTTTCTTTTCTGAGAGTGTCGTTGAGCAAAGAATTGCAAAGGATAATATTCACTGAATAGATGTTTATCATTATTGATACAATAAAGATGACAGTTACAGATGACAGTCAATAACACACTGGGTACTCAGTTTTGTTATTCCTGTTTCTTGCTTTTCCGAAAAACTGCTTCTTTAATCACAGTAATGTACCAGAGAGTAAAATTATTTGCATACGATTATGAACTAATCAAACTCCAAAGGATGAGTCCGAGAGCAAAACTATCCCAAACGTTTCCCCCTGCCACAGCAGCCTTCTTATCCTTTTCCCTGTAATTTGTAGTCCTGGACAGTAACTGCTTCTAGCCAGAAGACAATAACCTCAATAAGGACCAAAAATCCAAATCGTATTTTGTTAAATCCACAACGCTTCCTTATTTGTTGTAAATAATCAGATTTACAGTCCAAATGCACCTCAATGCTTGAATATCCATTATTTCGTTTTCTCATGTAAGTCCTAAGTGTATAATATTTGTTGTTTTCTCACTTTTCAGTCTTAAAACAACGCTTCAGAAGAAGCTCTGCAGTGACTCTGTGGACCTCTCTGGCATCCCTTTATCAACTCGCGACATACGGCATGTGGCGTATTACCTCCAGACCAGTGGGGGTGCTGTGATATCCGTAGATCTTAGTTTCACTGAGCTCCGGGACGAGGGCCTACGTCTACTTCTTCCCTTCCTGGGTGCACTGCCCAAACTCACAACAGTGGCTCTCAATGGGAACCGTCTGACTCTTGGCATCCTTAAAGATCTGACTGAAGCCTTCAAAGATTCCCAGAAGTTCAGTTGTCTTGCCTGGATTGACCTGGGCAACAACGTGGACATATTTACCATGCCACAGGTAAAACAACAGAATCTTATGATCAGTTACAGTCCGCCCTATTGTAATAATTACTCTGAGATAAATGCGTTGGGTAAAACACGGTTAAGCTACAAGATATGTTGCCTGCTTTATAAGAGGTACAACATGAATCAGCCTAGTAGGACATCCTTGATGCTCCTGGAGCATTATTCGCTGACAAACAGTCATAGCCTTACTTTTAAGACTAAAACATAAAATATTGTTGGCTGATTGTAATGTTGCACCAAGAACATCAAGGTGATTATCCAGGAACGTGTTCAACTTCAATGAACTAGATGAATCAGTTTATGCAAGATAAATATTTGTTTTATATGTTTCCACTCACCATTTTCAACTGGCAGCGTGAAGTTAATTAAAGTCCTATATGGATGGGACTAGTTTTCCCTGAGGAGAAAAGCATCAATTTGTTACCATTAGTTGGTGCTTTAGGTATCCTGAACTATACATTTTACAGATGAAAATATAATGTATATATTATACACACACACACACACACACACACACAAATTATAATGCATTAATAACAAACACAAATTAACAAATATCAATAAAATATTGATATTCGCTTTGTGATAGTTCATGATACCTAATGCATTAACTGATGTAAAAAATTGAACTGTATTATATGCTTCTCATTTAGTTTTGACCTTTGTTGAAAAATGTTGAATAATTTTAGAACTTTTTAACCAACTTTTAATGTTAAGTACTAAATGATCATTCAAGTACTGCTGATTTCTCATCTAATATTAGAAATACATTTGGTAAGGAGACTCCAGGATTTTCTGTAATGCCCACATCCAGACAATTAACATTCTACAGACATTATCTGCAAGTGATTGTAACTCAAAATTGTTTCTACTCTGTTCTCAGCCGCTTCTGGTGGCCCTGCGCCGACGCTGTAGTCTAAAGAGCAGTCTGCCCACCATCTATGAGTACACAGAGGGTCAACCGTATTGCTACCGCATGGAGAGCTCCATTGAAGAACCCAGCCACTATGAAGAAGAGGATGACGAAGACGAGGAGGAGGAAGAGGACCTGGAGCCGTGGAGCATCGGGGAACGGAAAAGCTCAGGTAGTTTAACCCTGCACCATTGTGAGAGGTGAACCAATCCCGATCATTGTCAGCTGACAACGGGATAAAGAAAGAACGGGAGAACGCAGGCAAGAGATCTCTTTTCTCTCAGTACCATTTCTCCCAATCAACACCTTTTACCATCTCCCTCCTCCACTGCAGCTCCATGACCTTCCCATTGCGGTTATGTGTGAACCAACAGCATCGCATTTAAAGAGCCAACTAACCACCTGAGCACAGCAAACGGTGAAACACGCTGGTTTAAAACTCTCTCAAAGCTTCACCATTGACTTACTGTGTTGGCAGATGATGCTCCTTGACTCGAGGTGGGGGTTCATTGGAGGGGGCCACAGAGAGTTGCGTTAAAGATGCTTTCTTACGCCCCTCTTCGGTCACGAATGACCAGTAACAGACCGGAAAAAAATGCCAATAAAAAAAAATCCCAGAGTCAGTCGACTGGCTGATGCATAACAACGGTGGATCTGAAGCTCTACGGACCCCTCTTTTAAATAAGGTATGGATAGGACTTTTGTGGGGTCTGGTCAGGTTTGGTCGTATTTGTCAGCGTTGCATTGCTGAGGACGTCTCTGCCGCAGCAGACCGGACCTATCACCACTCTGTGTGTGCTCTACTAATCTCCCAACAAAAGCCATGACACCAGCTCAACAGACTATACAGCCGACCCACGTCACGTGACGCAAGCAAAACTGCTATGTCAAGACTTTTGCATCCCCCCCCCCGTTTCCAAAATGTTCACTTGTGAATACCTACGCACCACTTGTCGTGTAGTTGTGAACAATGATACAAAAAGGAAACGCTGTTGAACTGCCAGCATCTGACAAACAAAATATCTTAGAAGACAGCAGGTGTATTTCAGCAAAGAAACGTTTTTGTTGTATACGAGAGGAACGTTCACCTTTTTCTGTTCAGGTCATCTTATATATACCTCTTGCTGTGTCATTGCTGCTCCCTTTGGAACTGCGGTTCGTTATGCTACATTTCTGTATGGTGTATTTTAATATCTCAAGCACATTGATTAATCACCTCTGGTCATATTTAGTAAAACTTTCATAACACCATGCTCTAAATAACACTCTGTAACACAGAGTTGCAGCAACGCCCCCCGTCTATTTTAAATCTAGTTTTGGTCATTAATTATAAAATGAATGGACCTTCAGATAAAGAGCTACCTGAGCACTTTAGTCTGTGTTTTCATCAGGTTTGTGACTGAAAATAATTTGCTGTAGAGATGTCGTCTTGTAACATGAACACCTTTATGTCTTTATGAAGCATAAATGAGCCAAACGAATAGTTACTGTACTAACCAGCACTTAGTTGTTTGGCAGTGAAGCTCAGATGATCAAATAGTTAAACGTCAGTGTTCTTTACGATATATGTGTTCTTTTAAATGTGTCAGTTGTGTGTGTATTTGTTTAATGTTAATGACTTTAGACTATTATATTATATGTAATATCCCACAACATGGGCTTATAACTGTCATGGGCCTCAACAATTCTTTTTAACTCTACAAAACTGAATATAAAATGAATTTGGACTATTAAGTACCTGTGAAAAATTAGTGTATAAAAAACAGTAGTTGTTGCATTTGTTGTTTTGCTCTGTGTCTGGATTGTTGCAGTTATCTGGCTTGTGATCAGTTTATCTGGGATGTTTAACCTGCGTAATCTGTGTAAATCTGTTATAAACACCACGTAGGTGTCAATACCCACAATGCTAAGCAAGCTGATACACTCCGTGGCAGGTTCTTGATGTTCATGTTGTTTTATGTGTAAGTCTGAATGAGCTTTCTATGTCTGTGTCATATACTGTGCCCTCTTAATCTGTGCTTCAAACAGTTTATAAGACTGACTGTTCAACGCTTCTGTAACAAACTTTTATTAATATACCATGGGTGTAGCAAAAATAATACTTGGTTTATTTTTCAAGATCGGTTTGAAAGCGTTTGATGGTTGCAAGTGCCTGTGGGAGGCTGGTGAGATGCCCATCTGCTGATTGATGTGCTGGAGAGCATGGAGGAGACGAGAGAAGTTTTTTTTAATTTATTTATAATGGGGGTGGTGCTAGGATCTGTGACAACCTGAGGGAATATACACACACACACTTCTAAAATGCTAAAGTAATAGCTGAAAAAAGTCATCCCAAACCCATATTTGCTGTAATTTTCCCATGGACCAAAGAGATTTTTGAAGAATTGTGATGTAGCTGATTTTTTTATAAACTGGCAGTTCATAGTGAACTAACCTGGGGTGCATTTCCCAAAATGATGGTCGTTAGTTCCACGGAACTCTATTTGTAACGATGGATTGTAGTTGCTTTTGGGAAATGCACCCCTGTTTATCTCCGAAAGCCATGTAATAGAAGTTCATGCACATGCAATAAAAAACACAAAACCAGTCATAAGGGTTAGTTTTTCAAAATGAAATAAATAAGCTTAAACACTGATGTGTGTTTTGTTGGAACGGATCATATTTGGCCAAGACTAAATATTGAGAAAATGGTCTTTAAAGTTGTTCAAATGAAGATCTTAGCAGAGCGCATTACTAATCCAAAATTATGTTTTGTTATATTTGCAGTAGGAAAATTACATGTTCATAGAACATGATCTTTATTTAATATTCTAATGATTTTTGGCATAAAAGAAAAAAACGTTATAATTTTGACCCATGTATTTATGGCTATTGCTATAAATATATACCTGTGCCATAAAAACATTCTGATGTTGTTTCTAACATTTTGCTAACGTTCACGTTTAGCTTTAAAAAAAAAAAGGTATTTTTTAAATAGCCAGAGTCCCTTTTTTCCTTAGCTTGAGCTCAATATCCAACCCCCACTCCTACGCCTCCTTCTTCTCTTCGGGAGCATTCTCCCTGAGCAGCACGCCAAACAAGCTTCCCTTTATTCTCATGCCGACAAGCTCGAACACGTGCAATGTCGAATTTTTGTTATGGTTATGCAAATGTTAATTGCTTTTATCCAAAGTGACTTACAAATGAGGACAAGATCTACTGTTCTTGTTCTATAGTTTTAAGCAACAAAAAGTTCAGTTGTTTTGAAAAGTTTATTTCCGAGTGCACAAAACATTTCTTTCTTTTTCAATTCAAACATTCATGGAATGTCGCAAACAGTATGGAAACATTTCTTTCACATCAATGTTCTCTGAACGTTCTGAAAGGTGCATTTAAAATGTTATTATTAGAATATTATTACATACCAAACAACTCTGAATTTATGTTTTATTGCTGTTACTGTAAGAATGTTCCCAAAATTTCGACAATATATGAAAACCATTGGCATTTGATGTCCAACCTCATGCGATATGTCAAAAAGCATTATGTTCATTAACATTTCTACCTTTTCTTTTGTTGTAGGCTATGGCTTCAGAAGACTTGGAATATAGCACACAAAACTATTTTGCTTGATTGGTCATTATACACTATGAACAGAACACACACACAAAACACACTGTTCGTGTGTACTATTAAAATAAAACACAAATAATGAACAAGACGAAATACAATCAAACTCACGGATGCTTTGATATTTTTGAGTGTAGTACATTTTAAGTTCTTTTTCTAACTTGCATTTCATAAAGTGCGTGTATTTGTTTCATTTCGTGACGTAAGCAATTAAAATGAACAGCTACACGCTTGGAATGAATTTTCATTTTTGGGTGAACTATTTCATTAATAATCCCTATTACCTTTCTACAGACACGTGGCAGGACGCAGAAGCCCAATTCCTCTCAGATATGGGGTTTGTATGGTTCTTGTCAGCGTGTGTATATAATTGTGGTTATAAAGAGTGTGTGTGTGTGTGTGTGTGTGTGTTAAACATCTGTAAACAGATCTTCAGCGGTGTGTACACTTGCTTTTGTCACCGTGATCTCAAACAAGATGTGCAGACTGTTGTGCTCTGTTACATCTGGTTGTATAAACAGTGACGCTGTAACAGCTTTCAAAACAGTCCCATTGAGGTCTTGGGAATTATGCATGTCTTGGTCTGTGTTGGTGTGACAAGCATACCGACCCACATTACTGCAGAAGAAATCATACCTAGGAGTCCTAGCCTGCCACCCCATGGCCAAACAAAACATAAAATAGTGGTTTGAAAACAGGACAGTCCAGAATTAGTATATATTTTTTATTATATTATTGCTGCTTGTTCCTGAAAGGACAGTACATCTATAATTATGTGTCATTAATCAGGCCACTCACCTTCATGTATCATTACCAAAGGTACCATTAAAGTATAAAAAAAAAATATTTTAGATTAGAAATATTCGGCATTTAATTTTTATTCATTATACTCGGTCTTAAAAGGTTCCTGTGGAGTTCTAGGCCCAGTTGTGCACCTTATGGGGTCTTCTGTGCTGCCAAAGCAAACGGGGCCCTTTTGATCAGAGCTCACGAAATGTCAGAGCACAGTCAGGCAGCGGTAACCCCACCAGGATGAACTTTGAAGCTTAAGAATGTGCGCATTCACTTGTCTGGACACTTGGTACATTTAGTTCTGAGGATGTTTTTTTCCTCTAAGAACGTTCGGCTCAAAGAACAACAGCGTGATGGATTGGCTGGGTCAAGCTGAGTCTGTTAAACACGGGGGCAGAGAAGGTGATTGCAGGAGTTGGCAGAGATGGACATCAACCTCATTACTCTGTCACATTAGTCAGAAGGACGAAGAATAAGTGTAGAATGGCTGTTACTTTCTAACATATCTGCTTATGGCCTCTGAGAAGAAAAGTTAGAACAAATTAAAATATTCATGTAAAATACACACTAGAAGCAATAGCTAAGCAAAGTAAACTGGAATACTATTTGTCCCCCTCAAGAATCTGCCAGCCTCCTAGACCTAAACGCTATATAAAGGGTACACTGTAAACATTGCGTCTGTTTTTGGTTTCTCTACTGTGCATCTGCACTCTACCTCATACATACTAAAGACTAATGTACAGTAATAACGCTGCAGTAACAAAAGCTGTCTCTGGGACCGTATTTTTTCACAAGGTACACTTTTGTACTTATTAGGTTCAAGTATGTACACTTTAAGTACTAATGCGTACCTTTACTTCTGAGAGTGTATACATAACAGCGCATATTAGATTATCATTATTTCAGGTAATTGAATTAAAAATAAGCAAGTGCAAAGATAGCAACCATGCAAGGGTGTGTGTGCATGCTAGTGAGAGAGAGGCTTGTCATGTTGAATGATGTTGCCATCTAGTGGACATGGACATTGTTGTATTTATTGTATCTAGAACCCCAAAAACATGTATGTAAATTCAGAATTGGAAATGACATTGATCCCATAAAAATGGGAAACAACATGGGATGCATATTCAGCTCTTCCTAAATAGCATAAATAAGCACTTAGGCGCTCATGTAAGTACTGGATTGTTATATTTGTTCCAAAATAACAGTGCTCTGTGATATTCTTAGTCTTTAAATGCCAAAGTGTACACTTAAGACATTGTTCATGACTTTTATTGAAGAGTTTGATAACCAGAGACGATAGCAGAATTTCTTTTTTCTTTTTTAGTAAACATCTGCAATGCTTTGTTTATTCCAAAAAAGCAACAATTATGAACTTGAATGTTCCATGGTTTTCTTGTCGCGTGCAAGAAAAGCGGTTCGAAACATTTGCATGAATGCATCTTGAAATATTCCGACTTGATTGTAAAAAAGACATTTTAAAAGGTATTTTGTTTTTCAAAACCATACTTCCATTCACAAATTAACACAAACATACGAGCACAGAAAGACAGGCCTTGCTGACAAATCTTCTGTCAGTTTCATTCACATTTACCAAAATGACACAAAGGATCTCTACGCACTTAAATGTGCACAGTGGTTCAGTCTCTAAGGGAGTCTGTGCACATCAGAGTTCCTGTCTCTTCTTCAATATGATATTCCGCACAAGCTCTGTGGCCTCCTTTCGGATGTCAGCTATGGGCTCCTCCGGCTTCCAGAAACGCACCACCTGGCCCTCTGAACTCACCAGAAACTTCCAGAAGTTCCATTTCGGGACTTTCTTCACTGAATCTAGGAAAAAAGTATAAATCATTGTTCATGCTTTTAATCATTGAGATCTGCAAAAGGCATTCAGAATTTGTGTGCTACCAATTATATTTGAGATATCTGTGTGTCAGTACTGCCATCTTAAAAGTAGGGGTCTGAATCTTGGTTTCACAATTCAAATCAATAAGATTATTATTTATTAACACAATGGCCCAGTTTCACAAACATGGCTTATTTAAACCAGGACTAGGCCGTAGTTAAATTAAGATATTAATGCATATTTTACAAAATTTTAAGATATGTCAGAGCAAGATATTTTGAGTAGAAACAGTTCAAACATGCATTTTAGAATATCATATAATAGGAGAATATCACATTCTCATTCAGGATTACTGCACATGGCTA
>JAUCMU010000143.1:16157173-16167921 GCA_032275025.1 Enteromius treurensis
TACTGGTTTGGCATATATACTACATCGTTTTCAGTGGTTTCGTGTTTACGCGATTTTTTTTTAGAACGAGGAAAAAACTTTCCGCGTTGAACTAGAGCATTTATATCGAAGCTCTAGCACAAGTCCACATCGTTCGGTGAGATGCATAAACATCTCTGAGATGCAGAAATTGTCTGGGACATGCTCACAGGTGTGAACAGATAAACTAGTCTTTAGGTTTTTCTTACCAGCGATTCCATGTCCGGCACACTCGCATGCACACACAGAGTTCACGATGGCTCAGGTGACTGAAAATAGTCAGCCATGCTTCTCTGGGAGCGATGTGATTGCGTCCATCAGCTAGCGGTAGCCTATCAGGTGGAGGGCAAATGGGAGGTGGGCGGATCACATGGCGCTCCATCTGAACGCACTTGGGAGGAGACCGTGCAGGAAGTGGCCTGACTGTAGGTGAACTGCGGTTCAAGCCAAGCGGGGTAATTTGAGGAGGGTAAAAGTGCCGCAGCTCCCAAGATGTCCCGTTCATCTCCCTCGCTCGTAAGTGCGGCCGCTCCCCTCCTCCCTCTCCACCTGCTCCTCTTTCTACTCCTCCACCTGCTCCTCCATTCCCTGCAGTCCCGTTCCATAGGCCTCTCTTCGGTTCCTCGTTCTCGCTGTCCTCGGGTTCGCTCTTGAGTGGCTGCTGGTTCTCATTGGCCAGTGAATGCTCAGTGCGACGGATTTCCATGTTGAGCTGCTTGCTGAGTTCTGCGCTGAGCTGGCGGTTAGGGGGCTTGCGCCGGTGTCGCTTCGCCCGAGCGCGTGGTGCCTTCTCTTGAGTCTCGCTACCTTCGCTGCTTGGCCCTGCTCTTGGGGAGCTGCACCGCGACGCATCACTTTCAAGCGATATGGAGGTGTTCTTCAGTGCAGGACTGCTGTCCCTGCCTCGTTTGCCATTATTTTCATCCTCCTCTTCCTCATCATCATCCTCCTTTTCTTCCTCTAGGTCTTCCTCTTTCCGGAGGGTGTTGAACTCCTTTATGGATCTGAAAGGTGGATCTCTTTCCTCGCTCCTCTCTTCCTCATGCTCTTCCTCTTTTCCTACGGTGCTGTAGTCTTTCTTAAATGAACGACGAGGTGGTTCTCGCTTCTCTTGTCTCTCTTCCTCCTCATCAGAGTTGTCTTCCTCCTCTTCGGTTTTCATATGGGATAGTTTGGGAATCAAAGGTTCTTCAGGCCTCCAGGGTTTCTTCGGCTAAAAATATGTCAATTAAGTTACTGAATTGAAAAGCTACAGCAAACCTGTTCATGCAAATAACACATCTACATCAATGTTACCTTCTTTTTAGCACTAGCCTCCTCTTCCTCTTCATCATCATCAAATAACTTCCTCTTCTTCCTCAAGAAGTTGGGCACTTCAGATCGTGGTCTTGGCAGACCACTAGGGCTCAAGAGTGGGGGAAGACGAGATGGCAGATCTTCAGTCTTCAGTCTGGGAGTTTCCTCCCTCTCACTCTTCCTCTTAATGGATGAAGCACCTGTGGATGGCTGGTCTCCTTCCTCTCTTCCGTCACGTCCTGCTTTCTGCTCCCTCAGCAGGGAGCCTGGCAGGTTGGATGCGTACTTAAAGCCTGGGCCCCGTTTTTGCTTGCAGGCCAAAGAGTGGCAAGAAAATACACAAGACAACTTTATACCTTATGAATGTTATACACTGGTCGTCAAGCATGTATTGGTCTGATATACTTCCTATGTATGACTTGTATCTTTTTTAACTGTAAATGTATTTTAGTGTTTGCATTAAGGCAAATAGCTTGACTGTCAATAACTGAACTGAATTAACATGATCACAACACATGTCTATTTGCATTATATTTGCGTTAAGATCCGGTTTGACAGTTTCCTTATGGGCTTGTCATACTAAATGAGAAACACAGGCCCTTGTCGTAAACAGGAACTAATTATGCGATTTAACAAAAGTTCAAAAAGTAAAGTGAATTTGTAAACTTTCAAAAACGTACACATATCACTGCTTTACTGTAAAGCCCATTTTATCTTACTTTCTTAAATAGTATCTCTTTTCAAATGCAAAGCTTTTTTTTGTATGCTATCAAACCACACTATCGCTGTTACCCAAATACTCACTTTTCCAGTCTTCCCAGCGTAATTGCATTTTGGACATTCCCAGCAGTTAGGAAGCTCATCATTTACTACCCCAGATGCATCCTTCACCTGTACAGGCAAGAAACTGGACTTAGAGCAGAAAAGAGATCTTTTTATGAAACCACTCACGCTAAGTATGTGAAGACACTACACCATCACATGCTAAAGAGGAACTTTAAAACATTTTTTTAGAGCCGCCCACAAACATGCACTTAAGCCCAATCACTTCCTCCTTCTGTGCCCACACAAAACAAAAGAGAGCGCAGCATTCACGGCTTTGCATTTACTTTAGAACTATATTTTTAGACTAGTGGTTAAGTCCTAGTGGTTAAGTCAGAGTTCAGTCAGTCTGACCTTGAGGCAGTTTGGGTGGACAATCTCATTGCAGATGGAGCACTCCATGAGCATGGCATTAAATTTTTCATCTTCATCATCGAGTGTGTCTTCTTTACCAGCTTCTCCGCACACTACACATACTGCTGTATGTGGTAACACAGGCTGTGGAACAACATGCCAACAATTAAATATCTAGAATATCAACAATTTAAAGAATGTATAGTTTCAAAATACACATATACACAATAAAATATGATTTAAAAGAACACTTTCTAAGGTTAAAGTGCCCCTATTATGCCTTTTCAAATATGATCTTTCATGCAGTGTGTCATGTAGCTGTACAGTATGTGAACATAAACTATCTGCAAAGTTGTGACGCTGACAGTGCACATTGAATAAAGTTATTGTCTATCAAAATAAAGAGTCTGCTCACATTCGCCTAAACGAGTCGTCAGCAATTCGAATCTTCTTCTGTTACGGAGCCATGTCACTAAGAACATATTTGTATAATGTCCGCCCATGTACTACATCGTGAACAACTTGCCCCGTCCCCAAACAGTACAATTTCCATGTGGATTACATCATGTCAAGACACTGTATCCTGTGAGAGTAAATTTGTTTTATATGCCCTTCTGAAAGATTAATCTACAAAGAACGAGTGGTTAACAACCAACAACACCTCAGCAGTACAATCTCTTTTTTACAATCTTGCTTGTGTTCGCATTTACTAATGACTGCTTTTCCAATCTTGGAGTACAACGCGATATTCACCAAACGCTTGCTCTTAAAAGAAAGATCAGAGCCCAGTTTATTTGCTCCTCTGAACTTCTCCCTGTAAGTAAGATTAATAATTGATGATTGTATTTTCTAGCGATCGTATTTGTGTACGTGATGTTGTGTAACCACCCTGCACATGTCTTAGTAACCGGCCAACTTACGTTTCTGTAGTTCTGTTGTTCAGCTGTGGGCCTAATGTAGTCTAAACATCGTGATTGATACAGCTTGACATTATCCCTTACTTATACAAGTTCAAGTGTAGAAGTGTGCCCGATTCACTTACAAAAGCAAATTGCTTGCACTTCCCACAGAAGTCCTTGCTACCTACAGTAGTTGACGTATTCTCTTAGAAAGCACCTCTAGTAATGTCAGAAAGTGTAGTTTTGGTACAAGCTCTGTGGACCATTTAGAAATGGGGTATATTAAATCTATTTTTGGAGAAAACTAAAGTGTTTTTTTTTACCTTGTATGCATGTAAACATGTTTAAATACTCATAAAGCAATATTAGAAACCTTTAAAAATGCATAATAGGGGCACTTTTAAAATAAATAGACCGTTCATCTGACATCACTGCAACCTTTAGTTGCACAGTTCAATCAAACATTCTGTATGTCAATTTTATAAATGCTTAAAGTGCCCATATTATATCTTTTTAAAGGTTGCTGATATTGTTTTATGAGTCTCTTAGTTTAGTTTTCTCCAAAAATAGATTTAATTTTACCCCATTTCTAAATGATTCGGAAACGACTCGTGTGAAGCAGTTCGAAGAATCAGTCCGTCTAAACCCCGCCTTCCCGTGAGCCCTCACTGCTGTGATTGGTCAGATGGCGCAGTCCTTTATGATTGGTCTGCTGCTAGAGCCCATTAAAAAATTACCATAACTGAATGACAGCACAGGATATGGCGTCTTGTCATGATGTAATCCACGTGGAAATTGTACTGTTTGTGGGCGGGGCAAGTTGTTCGTGACCTAGAACGTGGGCAGACATTATGCAAATATGTTCCTTCTTGATGTGTGGCCATAACAGAAAAATATTTTAATTTCTGACGACTTGTTTAGGCGAATGTGAGCCGACTCTTTTTTTTTGATAGACAAAAACTGTATTTATCATGCAGTCGGCGTCAGAACTTTGCAGATTATGTTCACATACAGCTACATGACACACTGCATGAACGATCAAGTTTGAAAAGGGGCACTTTAAATTTCTGTATTGATGCATTTGCGTCACTACAACTACATGGAATTCTGCCAGTTCCTCACACATTTGATCAGGCTCAATGAAAGAGAATTCTGGAGGAATTCCAATTCCTTACTTTTAATGAAATTTAGGTAAACAGCCCGGAGTACGGCTAAAGTGAATTCCTCATATAAGCTGTGAGCTGTTTGGTTCACGGATCATCTCAAGTGTCTGCTGGAATTGAGCTTCTTACCGCTATACACTGTCTCATAATACAAGACTGTTTCATTCGACCAGGTCCTCCAAACTTCTTCATGTCCTTGCAGAAGTGACACTCTCCACATTCTGTCCGCACACATGCCTCGCATTTTCGACATCGTGTGCGTCTACGGCGAGCTCCAGAGGAGGTTCGATTGGACGGCAGCTTGACTGCTGTTGCAGTGGATGAAGAAGTGGTCGCTGCCGGAGTTGTAGCTGTTGATGTAGCCATTTTGGGCTTAGATCTGTTGGGAAGCCGTTGCTAATGGAAAAAAATGAAGAATGGAAATTTAAATAACATAATAATAGATTACAGCCAAACATTCAGTCAAAAGGCTAATTTAAGGCTTAAAACAAGAGGCATCTGGGAACAGAAGTTAAATGCTATTGTTTTTGCCAGTCATTAGTATAAGCCGTTTCTGTGTGAGATCTTATGGCAAACATGTCATTTAGCTGTATTTGTGGATGTTAATAAGCTGAACTTGCTGTTTCCATTAAAACTAGCATGTAAAATGCAGACCTTTAGCCCACATGGTCTTTTTTCCAGTTGTTTAACAGAAAAAAAATGGCACAGGCACCTGATTTACATGGCATTAGCTCACTGTTAAACAATTAAGTGTCGAGTATCATAGGTGCTCTTCTCTAATGACTTTATTTTGTACTTTATACAGCTCTCCATGGTTCTTACCAGTGCCTCTTGTTGTCTGTTTAACCACCCACAATCCCTGTATGACTCTCCTGCTTGATTTATGCACTACGCTTCAAAACAATCCATGCTCATCTCCCTTATTCTTTCACCCTGGCGATTTACAATATTTGATTGCTATTGTTTATCATCACTTCTAACTCGACTGTGCACCTCTCTTGCTGGCTCAGCTCTTGGAATATAACCTATTTAGGAACCTCATTATGCAACTCTTGTTATTGGGATCATTGTGATTGCTCTCTAATCTAGTAATAAGCAGCAGAAATAGTGGATTCGAGCAAATTTGCTCTGGTTACACATGGGATCATATACAGCAAAACTTTGGAAATTTAATAACGTTCAAAACACAGGCTAGTTTTCAAGTAGAAAGTCAAGTTCAGGGCTGAAATTACTACTTAAGCTCTAGTGCAATATCTACTCTATCTTAAAAAGAAACCTGCAACAAGGTCAAATCGTAATAAAATAACATGTTCTTGTCATTTTTTTCACTTCTGGTCTTGTGAAGTGAAAAAAAAGCGGTTTTCATTGGTACCAGGTGCTACAGTTACAGTATGTGTATGCAAACAATTAAGTTTTTTGCATTTTTCTTTCACACCATAGAGTAAAGGTAAGATGTAACCATGTCTTATATTAGCATCAATGCAATCCTTATTCATCACCCTCTCCAGAAGAATCCTATCTTGCCTTCCAGCTCAGATAATGAATACATTACAACGGATGCACAAAACTGCAGTGCAGTACTGGAAGTCTGTCCTTCTGCAATGTAACCATGGCAACACAGCAGTTCTTGCTGACTGGTGGAGTGAAGGAATACTTCTATTCAACATTTAATTGGCTCAGAAGAGGGAAGTGGTTGACGATTGGGTTTAACCTCCGATTCGTTTTAATGATTTTGTTTTCCATTGCAGACAGTTCCTCTGAGGGACTGAATAGTAGCACTGTAACACTGAAAATACTCCAGATCAATAGAATCATATTCATTTTGATGGGATGTTTCATTAAGATCAAATGCTGTTAAAGAGCTATTCCTGCCCTTGCAAAATCCTGTAGGACATCATTTCCTTAAGAAAGAAAAACTGGAGCACAACCCTTCCCAAGCGCCTTGTTTCATCATAACAGATTCAGGGAGCTGCAGAGCGGCGCAGGCTGCTGACTGTAAGAATGCTTACTCCAGAGCACAACTGTGTTTTTGTGCTTTGGAGTGATGCATCACAGCTGTGACCTCTATTCCCACCGTCCGAGTGTGGAACTCAATATGAGAGATGGTTGTTTCAAAAAGAATGCTGCATCACAGCCAGTATTCATCAGCTGTCCAAGGTCTACACATGTGTGAGGACCGAAGATGTAATCTCCAACTCAAACAAACGACTGTTTATCCTACATCAGACCTTTTAAACACGGCACAACAGCAGAAGTTCTCCAGTAAAACACTGCACCATCAGTGGATATGAAAGATATGAGATCTATCTATAGAGTACAGCAAAATAAATAAATAAACCAACAGTACAGACTGTACTTTCTGAGGAGGCTCAGTCCTTGTGATGTCTTCTGCAGGTTGCTATGAAAATCCACATGCATCATCTTTTGCGGTTGCACTCAAGCCATGTTTGTGAGGTTGGAAATAATAAAGTGTCCTGTGATGTCCATTCAAGTTATTTCAGTCTCAGTAAAATTGAAATGCTGGACAATTTCATGTTCCTCTCTCGACTGTCCACTTCCCAACAAAGAGAAATCTTTAAAGGGTAAATGCAGCAAAATCAAGAGAAAAGATGCACTTCGGATGTGTAAATGATGCTTTACATGTGTATTTTTCATGGGAATAATGGGAAATTAAGTTTGTCTGGCTTTATTGTTATTCTCTAACGATCTTATTATACAACATGGGTACCATACTATGGTGCTCAATACTATAGTTCTTTTTTAACAAAGCCAATTTATGCATGCATACATAAGATAATATCTGACATTTCTGACTTGAACTCTCATTCATGTTGTCAACAGGATCATCTACGTCATCTCGTGTACACTCCAGCAGAACCATAATTGCGGTCTGTGTGAATATGTTTGCTCGTGGTCGTAGGTGACAGTTTATGTTAAATTTGCAGGCACTTTATTGTCCCCACGCCATGACACAAGTCAAAAGACCCAATGAGTCATAAAGCTACATTGCAATAGCGATCTAGAAGAATTGAAGCTGCTGCACAATAGTGATGAATAAGTCAATGACAACATGTTGAACTTAAAGGGCTTTGGGAAAGAAATTTTTAGAGATAAAAGCACTAATACATTTGACTCATTTTACACAAATTGCTCAAAGCTTTAAGGTTGAAAGGATTTCCACACCCAGATCAACAGCGCTTAATTTATTGCTCCACTATTTAAAACTAATTCGATCTATTTATTGCTAGTAAAATATTGCAGAAATGCATTGATTTCCTGATTGAATCAGGAATTTCGTGTGAGAGGAATACAAGTTGGTTGTTCTGACCGTATCTTTAGACCAAAGATATGTCTAAAGAGTCTTACCAAACACACCTTCTGACTTCTAGACTACCCAAAATGAACTCAACCAGGGGCCCAAGGGCAACCGGGTCCTCCTTTTGTTCCCCTCACACTTTGCTTCACCCCTCCCCCCCCCCCAGTTTTCAGCATAGAAACTGTTTTAAAGATACGGGACACTGTTAAATGTCACTACAGGAATTGAGCGATTTGAAATGCATGCAATATATGTGTTGTTGGTAAGCCTTGTGACTTAATGGGTTCAGTGGCATCCACGTGCAACCTCAAACCAACATGTACTGCGGCTGATGTGTTTCAAGAGTTTGTCAGCAAATGCACAGGTGTCTATTGCAAAAGCCTGAATGTTATGCTCCTTTAGAAAACAAATACTCTTAGTTATTTTTGAATGCTTCCGATGGATGCAAAAAAATTGGCTTAGAAACTATTTTCAATTGCTAGTTAATTTCACAATTGTTTACTGTTACTGAATTTCGAGAAACTGAAAAGGTAATTTACTATAAAACAAGCTATGACAATATTGTTTTTACAACGTAGCCTAGATTTTGTCCTTCCTTAAACATAACAAACCAAGCATGTTTTTCTATTTCCTAGAAAACAGCAGTGCATCTTGGGAAGGGAACTTAAGGGCAACACATGTCCAGTCATGCTGTTGCTTTGAGGAACTTTGAGTCCTCATTTAATACACTATTTACTCCCTAACAACCCGTACATGTGTTAAAGTCAGAGTACATCACACTCAAAAGCGTCTAACATTTACTACTACTACTACTACTACTACTGAGTTCTCCCAACAAAACAAAGGAGACAAACCAGTATTAATCACATCCAAACACAACGGGAACATGCTTTTTATGCCTTCCTGAAAGAGGCACATATGACTCAAACCAATCACAACTGATAGCTGAAGACCAATGGAGACAAACAATAAGACACAGCCACTCTTCTCCGTTGTATGAGTTTTTTTCCCCCCTTCCTGTCGCATGGAAACCTTGTTCTTATACTAACGCAATAAAACATATCCCAGAAACCACTTCAGAAAGAAAGATGGTGAGCAAGGTGAAGAAAGCAGACGGAGGTGGAGAAAACGCATGCCTTTTTTGAGAGCCACGGTGCTACGAGGAGGGCAACCTGAGAAGGAGGCTAATTGTTTGTGTGTGTATGTGTGTGTAGAGAGAGAAAGAGTGTGTGCTGACCTGTTCGGCTGTGTCCGAGTCGTAATCCTCATCGTCGGCACTCAGTGACATGGCCATGGCTGCTTGATCTCATCGCCAGCCAGACAAACAGAACATAGACATGATTACAACCCCCCTAATCACAGTCGCCCGCCGTCTCCTCACCCGATTTCCTTTCTCTAGTCCTCTTCCTCTAACCTTCCCCTATGTCTCGCTCCTGTTTCTCTCCCTCTCTTTTCCTGTCTGGAACAGGCAGCTGCGCAGGCACACACCAGCCTGCTATCTCATGCATATGCACCAGAAAAAGACGACGGGGGAGAGAGGGGCCTCGGCTCAGCCAATCACAGACCACCTGGCGTCCAGTTACAGGCTTGCCTACAAAGAGCACACATTGTACTGTGGGTCTGGGTGGGAGATGATGGAGGGGGAAGGGCAGCACTGCTTCACACAAAAGAACTACTGACATTACCATGAGAGAGCAAGGTCTCACTCGGAGGGTGATTCAGAGGGTCTAGTGTTGCTTCCTCTTACAAATACAGGAAGTGAGCGGTAGATCTGGGCTTGATTGTTTTAGTCTAATGTGTTGCTGTGTTGTTTTCTGCAAGCATCAGTGCATGAAAGGATCATGCTGCACAGTGCTGAGGTGCTCATTTGAATGAGCAGATATGGCATATTTAGGTGTCTTTATGTTTTTCGGAAACTCTCACATGAGTCAGATTTAAGGAAGTGAGCATTTATTTTACTATTGTAATTTATTCTGCTGAATGGCAGATTTGGTCACCCATATTTGGGAAGTTGACTTAACTAAAATATATCAGTCAAGGTTTAACAATGTTAAGGGCTGAAATCTCCAGAACAGCCCGTCGAACCATCGGATAACAAAATAATAAAAGATGCCACACAGATAATGTTAATGCAAATCTACACTTTTTCGACTACAATAATAGTATTTTAGTATTGCTGCAATACTACTCCTACTTAGTTTTAGATTATTTTAATTTTAGTTTTAGTAATTTTATTTTATTTGCCATTTTATTTTTTTCCCCAAAGATATATATACACACACACACACACGTGTGTGTGTGTGTAGTATTACCTTTTATTTCACCTTTCACATTCTATTTAAATTTAACAAAGTGTGAACTATTTCTCTATCATACCCAAGCATCATTACATCATATTCCAATTAAAGACTGTGTCATGTCATAGAGATAGATTGACTCATCAACATCTCAATTCGTCTTCTAAAATAAGGAGTTAGAACTAGAAATTTTAATTCTTGGCTTCAAAGAGATCTATCCATCTGTGCCAGAGTTCTTATATCTGAAGCAGAGTGATTATCCCATTGTGTTTGCCCTGCTTTATCTTTATTTTGACAAAATTGCTGATGATATACAGTGGGTACGGAAATTATTCAAACCCCCTCAAATCTTTCCCTCTTTGTTATATTTCATCCATTTTCTAAAATAATTTAAGTTCTTTTTTTTTCTCATTAATGTACACACAGCACCCCATATTGACAGAAAAACACAGAATTGTTGACATTTTTGCAGAATTATTAAAGAAAAACTGAAATATCACATGGTTCTAAGTATTCAGACCCTTTGCTCAGTATTTAGTAGAAGCACCCTTTTGATCGAATACAGCCATGAGTCTTTTTGGGA
>JAUCMU010000143.1:16168021-16186592 GCA_032275025.1 Enteromius treurensis
ATATGTATAAACAATATTCAAAAAATATATATATTAGGGTAAGGTGCCCCTTGCACAGGAATCAGCCTTGTGTTTTTGGATTAAATGCCTTTTATGCCGTGCTGACACATAATACTGTTGCTTTACTTCCTATGAATGCATAAAAACACTTTTGTAAACAGACAATTATCTAACAAAATTCACACTATCATCACTGAGTTTATCACTATAGCTGTTGGCACTTTGTCCATGATCTTTGCACAGGTTTCTTTAGAAATAGTAGAGCTCATTTAAATTGAAAGCAGTAAGTCTTTTTACAGTATATGAATTCAGTTTGTTCCTTGTGAGATGAGAGCAGAATATGTGAGAGAATGAGGAATAATTCAAGAAAGCTGACTTTGTACATTGGCTCATAATTTAATTTCGTCATGCAGGAATTTCCTGATTACATTTTCTATAAATAAGTCTCTTTAAGTGCAAAGCTTTGTAAACAGAACTAATTCATTTGTAACTTCAAGCCAATTTTGCACTAATGCATATTACTTATCATTCTGCTGCATTAACTCAAAACAGTTTTTGCCGTTATTTTAATTTGTAAATTGTTGTGTAAGCAGAATGTTGGAAGATGTAATTTGTTTTAAGTAGGAAAACGCTGCTAATTCAATTGTCCATATCGTTTAATGTTGAGCTCAAATAAATTTGCATTAGCAAGTTAAAATATTGGCTTATTGAGTTAAAATATTGTTTTGATATATCCAGTTGTCCCGTTAAATTAGACAGCTGCCCCATTTTCCCTCGATTTCAAAGGCTATATCTATTTTGGATTAAACATTTTTAAAGGGCTGAGAATATGCTGTGAAAATACATTTTAATAGAGTTGTGAGAGAACGGCTGATTGGAACAGTGCCTCTGAAATGTTTACCTAAGCAGAATGAATATTGTATTGCCATTTCTGAAATCACACTATGGAATATACATTAGCTGAGGAATAAATTACATCAGGAGGTTCTTTTTTTTTAGTTTAGTTCCTTGTATGTATGGTTGTTTTCGCATCTTTTTTTTCATAAGAACAACAAACATGTCTAGAATTTATGTATGATGTATAAAATATTTGGTTTTTGTTTTAAGATTTCTCTCATAAAGATCCATAATAGCAGACAGAGAGCTTTGCTTCACCGGTCCTGCTGCTTTGATGGAAATATCTAATTAAAGACCAACATTTATGTTTGGTAACCTCCTGTGGCTAGACAGATTTTTTTTTTGCCTAATATTTAATCAACCAACGATTTTCATTTATGAGAGGAAATCTACATATTTGTTGTAATGGCAATCATATTAAAAATAATGCCTGGGGGAGTTTTTAAGTTACTCTTTGATTTTTTTTTTTTTTTTTCTTCTTCTCATCCTTCTATTTCTATTTGAAAATCACTTCATTTTATTTCCCTCCTTCTCATCTTCAGTCAGGCCTGGAAAAGAGCATAGAGAGTTCCATCGCTGAAGGGGACTATGGGAAGGCGGAAGAACTAAGTGACAGACTTGCTACTCGAGAGGTATGTTGCCCAGATAAGCCATCTCGGGGGGCGCTTCAACTGTGACAAATTGAGCTAATGGGTCTGCAGCCATTTTGCCTGCAAAGACACAGAGGCTACAAACACACACATGCGCACGCACACATATACACACACACACACACATATCATTCGACTTGGGCAGAAAGTCTTGCAACCCTTTTACACTAAAGTTAATGGAAAGCCCTCCCCCAGTTTGAAGTACGGCAGTGTCTATAGAACTTTCGGTTCTGCCTTTTAATGAAGGCTACAATGCTTTCAACCCGAGCGCTAAAACATTTTCAAGGTGCCAGTTTTACACCTTTGAAGTGAGCTCATACCTAAATACAGTGCCTGCAGTTTTGAAAAGACTCATTTTAGGAGTGTACGTAGGATCAAGCGCTTCGAAGCTAATTTGGCAGAAAATTTAACATTCGCACAGCTGTAATTGCAGTTAAAAAGACATTCAACTTTTCTGAAGTTGGGGCAATCATAGCAGGCAATATTTTTAAGCCTCGCAACTTTGATTCAATGGAATCTGAAATGCAGTCCACTAAATTCCGGCCTAAGCTTTGATTTCAGCATTACTGAATGAAATTGATGTTCACTGTCACAGTTTAGTACAGAAAAGGTTTGGGAATGTACTTCCAGTTCACTTGCCTATACATTTGGCGAATACAAAAAAAAACAACTTGACTCTTTTGCGAATATCATTTCTATTTCTTATGTTACTCCACCCTCAAATGAAATGTTTTTGCTACAAAAGTGGTCCGGCATCCACTTCATTGTGTTGTTGGGATATTTACAGCAGGTGTTAGTCTGCATACAAACAATGAACAATCACGCAGCTGTGTTATGATATATTGCAAAAAGCACTAATGAATCTCCTGTTATTAACTTTATATTTAGATTAACTAAATGGTTTGCAGGAGTCATTTTGTAAATCCTTTTTGTAATAATAATTTTCTTTTACGGTTTATTGCCGTACTGCAGCTGAAGCTATTTCTGTTTTTAAAGGTGTTTTCAGTTTCTACAATAATTCATTTTCTATTAAGATTAATTTTATTGTGGATAAAGTCTGAGGTCATGCTTCGATAAAGCTCTCCCACCAATCTAATTGGGAAGAGCAGTGTTAATCGTGTTAACCTCAAATATTAGTTTCCTACGTAATCAATTACAGCTTCTGTTTCTCTTGGTGTAAATGGGAAAATGACACCATTTACTCTGCACTAATGAAATCATATTGTGATGCTGTTGATTGTCGATCTGAATCAGTTCAAAGCAAGGTGATAATCATGCTCCTAACAAGCGTAGCGTCATGGAAACAAGCATTAAATAGCTCAGTAATGCCAACAACAGGCCCTTGGTTTAGGCAATTTTCTTTTGAGAGTCTTTACGCAGTAATCCATACAGATGCCACTTACGCTTATCTCTGGAGTATCTTTGTGGTTTTATCTTTTTCTTTCTCAGGTAGACAGAGACAAAATAACAATTTCTTTGGAAACCATTCTCGGAGACATTTCATCATTACATGGGCTTCATTGTGATGCCACACAGCTATATCAGCCATAGCCTTTGTTCTTTTGTTTGGTTGAGAAAGGCAGGTTTAAGCATTCCTTCACAGAGAGTTTATCTACACTTCAAAAGCAAGTAAAGAATTTCAGATATGCCATCATTCTGTCTAAATGCTTGCAAATGACAGAACTGAAATGTTTAAGGTTAGTGTCTCTTATCAAAAAACACTGTTATAGTAATCATAGCAGGCTGCGTTATTAGTTTGGCATGGCTCACAGGTAAAAACACAAATACAAACTGCATGGCTTTCGTCTTTTGATTGACTAACCAGGACCATGTTGTCACAGAAAGCTTCTTACAGCATCAGTGGATTTGAGCAGACTTAGCAGTCTCGAATCTCTCGCTCAGCCAGACAGCTGAAGTCTGTCTCTGACAGAACACTGGCAGTCGCTGCGCAGTAATGCCACTGTTAGCTGCTTTATTTGTTCTCCTCTAAAGACTGTAAATTACAGTTTTCACCAGGTAATGTGCATTTGTCATCTGCTGGACATGTCCCTAATGCTCTATAGATTGATTCAGCATTTCTCAGGGACATGTGGGTATGAAAGATTTCTTGGGAACTTGCCAAGATGAGATGATACTCACATGTTGTGTTTATGTATTTAGGTTTCTGGATAACATCATTCAATGTTGTGCAATGATAGAACAGGATGCACATATGGAAGATCATTTCTGAAATTTGAAGGGTTTTAGATTTAGGTGCACAAGTTGCAGTGTTTGTGGCTACCTATACACTGTTATTTAGAATTTTGAGGCCAGAAAGATTGTTTTGTGTGTAAATAAGGGTTTTATATATATATATATATATATATATATATATATATACACAGTGGGTAAAGAGAGTATTCAGACCCCCTTAAATTTTTCACTATTTGTTATATTGCAGCCATTTGCTAAAGTCATTTAAGTTCTTTTTTTTTCTCATTAATGTACACACAGCACCCCATATTGACAGAAAAACACAGAATTGATAAAATTTTTGCAGATTTATTAAAAAAGAAAAAATGATCACATGGTCCTAAGTATTCAGACCCTTTGCTCAGTATTTAGTAGAAGCACCTTTTTGATCGAATACAGCCAGTCTACAGAGTCTTTTTGGGAAAGGTGCAACAAGTTTTTCACACCTGGATTTGGGGATCCTCTGCCATTTCTCCTTGCAGATCCTCTTCAGCTCTGTCAGGTTGGATGGTAAACGTTGGTGGACATCCATTTTTAGGTCTCTCCAGAGATGCTCAATTGGGTTTAAGTCAGGGCTCTGGCTGGGCCGTTCAAGAACAGTAACAGAGTTGTTGTGAAGCCACTCCTTCATTATTTTAGCTGTGTGCCTCATTGTCTTGTTGGAAGGTAAACCCTCGGCCCAGTCTGAGGTCCTGAGCACTCTGCAGAAGGTTTTGGTCCAGGATATCTCTGTACTTGGCCGCATTTATCTTTCCCTCGATTGCAACCAGTCGTCCTGTCCCTGTAGCTGAAAAACCTTCACACCATGCTTCTCTGTTGGGACTGTATTGGACAGGTGATGAGCAGTGCCTGGTTTTCTCTGGTCTCATCAGACTCCATGCGGGCTTTCATGTGTCTTTCACATTTGAGGAGAGGCTTCCGTCGGGCTATTCTGCCATAAAGCCCCGACTGGTGGAGGACTGCAGTGATGGTTGACTTTCTACAACTTTCTCTCATCTCCATCTCTGGAGCTCAGCCAGGTTTGGGTTCTTCTTTACCTCTCTCTGGTCATCCCCAATGTCTTCCATTTAAGGATTATGGAGGCCACTGTGCTCTTAGGAACCTTAAGTGCAGCAGAATTTTTTTTTAACCTTGGCCAGATCTGTGTCTTGCCACAACTCTGAGCTCTTCGGGCAGTTCCTTTGACCTCATGATTCTCGTTTACTCTGACATGCATTGTGAGCTGTAAGGTCTTATATAGACAGGTGTAAGTCCAATCAGTATAATCAAACACAGCTAGACTCAAATGAAGCTGTAGAACCATCTCAAGGATGAACAGAAGAAATGGACAGCACCTGAGTTAAATATATGAGTGTCACAGCAAAGGGTCTGAATACTTAGGAGCATGTGATATTTCAGTTTTTCATTTTTTATTAAAAAATCTGCAGAAATGTCAACAATTCTGTGTTTTTCTGTAAATATGGGGTGCTGTGTGTACATTAATGAGGGAAAAAATGAACTTAAATGATTTCAGCAAATGGCTGCAGTATAACAAAGAGGGAAAACTTTACGGGGGTCTGAATACTTTCCGTACCCACTGTAAAGAAAACATTACTGAATCTTATTTGGAAGAATAAATCGCATTAAATTAGGAAATCTGTTTCGTCTCACAGGCATTCTGAACTTTTGGATTTCAAAGAATTAGTTACTTCTTTCAGAATTTAATTTATTTTGTGGAAATATTGACAAGTGGTATGATGTGCAATAACCAATGTTTATTTTAATCACCCTACATTATAGTACATCCTTCATCTTATTATTTCTAATCATTATTTTTATACTATTGCATAAGCTCTAATGAAAACTTACCATAGCTTTAATATAGTAACACAAAGTACAGTAACTATGGTATTCTAGTGATAATTCTGATTCATGTAAACAATTTTTGCAATTTGAGCTCAACCATTTTATTAGGCCTACAATTAAGTGGCAGTGTAGTTATAGAATACGTATTTGTATAGGCTGCTATTTTTATTAACAAATGACCTAGTTTGTAGAAACTACAGTTACATTGACTTAACCATTGTAATAGGGGTCCATTTATGGTTTGACATGTGGTTATTATGGTCTTACTCCAAATACCACAGCATTGGTTATGATGAAATAAATACAAAATAAATTATGTTAGAAAATTTAAAACAGATGTAATTAGATACAAAACCTCATCCCAGTTTCTTAAACACAACAGCATCCATCAGTATACTTTTTATCTATTTATATCAGTTGTAAACCAGCTATAAACAAATAAAACCCACAAAATTTGAGGTAGAGAGATTACCTTATTCATTCATCGTACCGATTCATAATGCCAGTTCAGTTTCTGCACCTTTTAAAAGAAAAATAGACAACAACAATACAGTCATATAGGGAAATTAAGATTATTGTAGATTTTTGCTAGGTATCACTGACCAAATAAATTAATTTGGGTCGAGAATTAAGCTTTTAAATGAGAATGGGAGAAGGGTAGACTAAATATATTAAATGCAACAACATAAAAAAACGATTCCAGGACATGACAGCTCGAATCGAGCCCGCGTAGAGAGAAAAAAATGTGTACTACAAATCCCACAAATCGTCGTATTCACATTGACCATCAGCGGTGCATTGTGGGTCACTTAATTTGTAGTTTCTGTTGGATCAGACTGTAGTGCCGAGCGAGCTACTGTGGTTAGTCATTTTACAATCCGAGTATGTTACAGCGGGTTGAAGAGCTTGGGCAAACATAAGAAAGGTTATAAGAAGATACAAAGGCGAATCTCGGGATTGAAGGATACGGTTTCAAAACCTCTGAACTTACACCGAAACCAGCGCAATGACTTTAAACGAACACTCGCTTCAAGCTTTGTCATGGAGAAAACTTTACTTGAGTCGAGCCAAACTTAAAGCGACCAGCAGAACCTCTGCTCTGCTCTCCGGATTCGCTATGGTAAGTAAATGGAGTAATTACTTAACACTCGGTATGCAAAGGAGAAACTTACATCGCGCGGACGCCTGGAAAGTTTTCGGAGTTAGAGCCTTGTAACATGACGCATGACATGTCTGTCACTTTGATGTGCAAACGACACCTGTCATGGATGCAGTGTAATCAGAGAGCTAACGTTAGACAATTTAGCCTCTTACACTAGCATTGTATTTAGGTCGTTCTTCGACGTAACTCTCAAAAGTGTTACTTGGTGCGCTCGGTCGTGGGCATTCAGCCTTGTGACTCAAATTATTTGAATCCGTTCGCTAAAAAGATTCATGCGCACCGTTTAACGATTCGTTTATTCTACAGGTACTCGCCAGTAGGGGGCGAGTCTTTTCGTGTCTTTGGAAACTTTGAATGATTCACTCAGTAGATTAGTTACACATTTCGTGTCCCATGTGGTTCAGTCTGCTAGTAGATTCTCATTTAATACTTTTTTAAGGTTTATTCAGTTAGCTTACGAAGGATGTACCTCTTTCAGCGCGAAAACAAATCTCCTGCAAAACAGCGACTCGTTCGGTTAAGGGGGCGTGTTCGTTCAGCAGGCGCAACCAATGAAATGTTCCCTCACAGCACATGCTCGAATGTTATTGGTTAGTGCCATAGTTGGTCACCTTAAGGCTTAAGTGAACGGAAAACTGAGTCGATGCGTGGGAGTGAAGAAGACCTTCGCTTAAAAGAATCATTAACACGTTTACATTTGTGCATATACGAACAAAACTGTGCTCACCTGAATTGTTTACATGCTAAATAAATAAAATACTTTTACTGCAGTCATAGTACATTCCCCACTTTTTATAGGAAGTATATTGACCACCACTATCAAAAAAAAAAAAAAAAAAACATACAATGTTGAAAGGAGGTATATAGTAGCAATAATTGTATTAACTACTATTTTGGCAACAGCAGCATTCATGATGAAATGTGTCAGGGCCTCGGTATCATCACTGTGAGATGTTTCCGTTTACTGGAAGATCCCTTGCACAGAGGAAATGCAGCCTACTTCCTTTCACTGTGTCATGTTAAGTAAACTGACATATATATAGTCCATCACATTATAAACTAAATATGAAATAGAATCATGGTATGCCTGTTATCATAAAATGTCTTTCAGGAATAAATGTAAAGTAAACTCATAAACACGGAAAGCTTAACAGGTCTTATAAGCATCATCAAAATGCATCTCTGTAAAGAAAGTAATATTATTAAATGAATATTAAACAATATAAAATTAGTTGTAAAAGAAATGTGGGTTTAGCGTTAATGCAGACATTCCCTAACTGCGTTTCGTTTTTTTCTCAGTACACAAAAACTGATTTTGCTTCTTTACTCAGAAAGTTGAGACCCAAAACAAAAAGTAAACTAAATGTCATGCAACCTGTTCATACCGTAGTGCTGAATTTACACTCATATACTGCGATGCATGATTAAACACACAGCCTTTGAATTCAACAACAATAGAGTTATTGGAAACATTTCCTCTCCTTTAAAAGCCTATTTATTTTGTTATTGTAACAGGCTCTCGGTTGAATAGACCCACGTCTGACCAAAGAACCAAAAAGGGGTTATACGTTTCCGGAAATGGGTGTAAATAAATGGAAAAAGATGTAACGTTTGATTATCGTGCTTGAGGTTAGTGCAACACAGGAAATGAGCGTAATATCAGTGGCATGAGGAAAATGCATTTGATGAGCTACCCTCTCTCAGGGATCAGTGTGAACATGCATCATAATTACACATTTCAGTGGTTTGTATTTCGTTTTACTGACTGTTGTAATCTACTGTTGGCTTCCAAACTTATTTTCATATCTGTGTGTCAGTGTCTATTTTCTATCCATGTAACATGTAGGGCTGCCTTTAGACCTCATTAAATGTGATCTGTGGCCTTTTTGAAAGCATGAGAAACACTTTTAAATGTGTCTGCCACACGGCACAAGTAATGTTATTGATCTAAATTTTTGTTTAGCTTTTTTAATAAATATTTGAACATCAATAAAACGGTTAAAACTATTTCGTTATTTGTATGTTTAATTATATAATTATAAATAAATGACAAATTACTTGCAAATAAACTAGAATTTTTAATTTCAATTAAGGTTACAATGAGCTAACGCAAAACAGCCCTCGAACATAATTTTAGTTCACATTCCTTGAAGAATGGTTATTATAGAAAAAATGTATTTTATTAAGATTCAAGTTAATTTGCTAGTTTTACTGTAGATACACTAAAGTAACAAGACCAAAACAAATACACAAATTAGTAAAAACTGCAAAGATTTAGTTAAAAAAAAAAAAAACTTAAAAATAATGCGATTTTTGCTGAAACATGTTTATTGAGGTGACCTGTGATTTTCATTTTTCATTCTAATGTTAACACCAAATTTGTTCTCAGGTTGCAATGGTGGAGGTCCAGCTGGAGGAGAATCACGAATACCCTCCTGGTTTACTCATTGCTTTCAGTGCCTGCACAACAGTGCTGGTGGCCGTCCATCTCTTTGCCTTGATGATCAGCACATGTATCCTGCCCAACCTGGAGGCCGTGAGCAACGTCCACAACCTCAACTCTATAAAGGAGTCGCCTCACGAGCGGATGCACCGCCACATCGAGCTGGCCTGGGCCTTCTCCACCGTCATAGGCACCCTCCTCTTTCTTGCAGAGGTGGTTCTTCTCTGCTGGGTGAAGTTCCTCCCTCTGAAGAATAAAGTTCCAGCTCCATCAAAAAATGTAACTGAATCTCCAGGGATAAGCCCGGGGGAAGCTGCAGCGATCGCCTCGACCTCCATCATGGTGCCCTTTGGCTTGGTTTTCATTGTTTTCGCTGTGCATTTCTACCGTTCGCTGGTCAGCCACAAAACGGAGCGACAGCACCAGGAATTGGAGGTTCTCGCCAAAATCACACAGATGCAAAACCAACTGGATCACAGGGGGGATGCGTCCAACCTGTCCTCCTCAGCACATTTCCCCTAGTTGATGCACTTAGTTCTCATACCAAACTAAATATGGACTGTTGTCTTTAATAGACAATCAGGAATCAGGGATTCAGCAATATAGTAGTAGTAGTATCACAGTATTGTGATGCCTTATGTTTTTCTCATTAATTTGTTTAGTATAGTTTAGTTTTTTTATATAGATCTAGGGAAATCTGTGTCCTTATGCTATTTTAACAGCTATTTACAATCTTCTGTTTTCACACAAATCGGAGAAAAATATGCAATTTAAAAAATTGTTTAGACGTCGCAATAGCTTTTTCTTCTTTTTTGTGACGTACGTATATCAGAGTAAAACAGTTTCTCAAATAAGAAAAGTATAGGACAAGATTTTGTCTAACGAGAGTTTTTTACATCGTCAGAAGAGAGACGAGTCGTTTTAAGAGGGAGGGGAAGATATTTTGATGGCACTTGAGTTTTTGGAAAACAGCGTAATATAGAATAAAATGGTGTGATATAGTATATGCCATTACAAATGAGGATTGTCATTGATTTGAGTTGATTTAAGGGAAAATATTTGATAATATGTGACCTTGGACTACAAAACCAGTCATAAGTGTCAGAGCTGAATAAATAAGCCTTCCATTGATGTGTGGACAGTATTTGGATGAGATTAAACTATTTAAAAATCTGGAATCTGAGGGTATAAAAAATAATAATCCTTAGCAATGCATATTACTAATCAAAAAATGAGATTTGATATATTTGCTGTAGGAAATTTACAGAATATCTTCGTGGAACGTGATCTTTACTGATTATTGGCATTAAAAAAAAAAACTAATTTTGACCCATACAGTGTATTTTTGGTTATTGCTACAATTATATGTGCTACTTACGTTTTGTGGTCAAAAATGATGATTGGCATCGCTTTATTCAATTAAAGGCCAAAATGACATTAAAGCATAACATTAATGTTAAAATTAAAATAACATAAAAAATAAAATATACGGTTTTGATTCCCTCACTTCCTTGTCTTGCACAATTTTCATTTTTTTCAGTGGTTTGGACGCTATATATAGCTGCAGGATTCAAAAGCAAATTAATAAAGATTTAGGCGTTTTTTCACTTTCTGAAAAGGGACACCAGTATGTTTGCCAGAGCTGGTTGTTGTTCCAGTTCAGTATTTCCAGATACTGTCAGGCCAAATTATAACACAAGCAAATGCATAGAAAGTTTTCCAGTGTTATGATAATCTGTTCAGTTTAACTGCGTAAAGTCTACATATGGTTTCAACAATGTGCAATTTTACCTGGTAAGCGACAGTGTCATTCAGCCACTTGTGTGGATGCAAGGTATACATTTGGAATGAAATGTTGTAGACCCCGTTTTCTTAAAACCCACTCGTTAAAAATTGCTGGAATTTTTGTAAATGATGTTTTGGGATTCAGTCGGATGGTATGTTGCGGGTAGCTTCATTTCAATCATTTATGTGCTCTGGCCATATGAAAACATGTTTAAGCCATTAAGACCAGAAATCCTCCTTTCCTGGAAGCTTCTTGCGTTGACTGAGGTTACAAACAGCTCAAATGTATATTATAAATATTGTATATTTTCTTTTTCTCTGTTTGTTCAGCATGTTTTGGTTGTGATATATATATATATATATATATATATATATATATATCAAATAGATTTTAAAACACCTTTTGCTGTGAAGAGGCTATTATAATGTGTTTACAGATAAAGTCTTGTATTAAGAGTAAGGGCTTTTATAGGCATTTTGCACACCTACTGTAAAGATATAATAATATTGATGAGCAGTCGTTTTTAGACTTTTTGGAAGATATTTTTTCTAAATTTTCAGGCCACTTTTATCTTTTGATATTACTACTGATGCTAATTGACTTGTTTGATATGTCTTCGAAAAGTCGTTTTTACCCTGTAGACAAGAAGCCGTTTCACGGGAAAGTTCCTCTGATATTCATTGTTGTCATATTTTATATTACAGATTTACCCTATTTTTGTAAACCTGTTAATATCCCCAGTGATATATGATGTGTTAAATGAAACCTTATTATCATATTTCTTGATTTGAGAAGATACTAGAGTTGTGAGATGTTTTATTTTGGTGGTCCCGTTTTTTTTGTCAAATAGAAAATGTGCATTTGCCAAATAAAAATGTCTAAATGAAAAAAATGTTTCTTTCTTGTGTAAGAGCCGTTTTAAGAGGGTTACCTGAGTAGAATCTTATTTTATTTATAAATGACTTTTTCAAACATTAAAAAGAAAAAAATTACAACTGTCTTTTTAACTCATTTTAGATTCACTCTTGATGGGGCAACCCGAGCATTTGTGCCACACAGGCATGTTTCTTTTTTCTTTTGGTCTGTAAACCCTCCAAAAATGTCCACAATAGTAGGCCAGGGTTTCTCAATGCACTGCATAGTTAAGCTCTAACCCTAATCGAACACACCTGAGCATGTTGATCAGTGTCTTGACGACCATAAGAAAATCACAGGTAGGTGAATTTTATCAGGGTTCGAGCTCTGCAGTGCATTGGACCTCCAGGGTAAGATTTGAGAAATCCTGCCGTAGGCTGTGTTGAATGCAGAATTTAAAGATGTGAGCCTTGTGCGCCCCCTTGAGGAAGGAAACTGAACATCGTTAGTAGGCTAAGCCTACAGACGTGGCACCTACTATTATAGGCCTGCACGAAAATTGGCTGAACAGCTGTTTATCAAGGAGTTTATTGCATTAAAGAAAAATGCCATTTCAGCGTTCCACATTAACAAAATGCTTAATTTACAACAAAAGATAAAAAAAAAAAAACGTAACTCACGTCCATTAATGAAGGGTATACAATAAAAAAAAAAGTGCTAAACACTGAAATGTATACCCCAGTTATGAAGCCTTGAACCAACAAAGTTAGACTGTTTTTGTCTAATAACACATTTTTATTTAGTTTTGTAATTAGTATACTTTTGAAATGGCGTAGGCTACTTTGAGCCGTTGCTGCGACACGTCAACTCGCCCGCCATCTTTCTCCGGCCAAGACTGCTTTAAAAACAAATGTTGGTGAATGGAGGAGCTTTGGTTTTGGGGATCAAATTACAATAAGGTTTACATTTATCAACTGATTTAAGCGGTTTGTGATATGCAAGGACTTATGGACCAGTTCAGTCAGGCTTATGAAAGCTCACACTCCCTACGGAAGAGAATTAGGGCCAAGCAATAAAAAAAAAAAGTAAATCATTTTGAGATTAAAGTCGTTAAATAACGAGAAAAAACCCATAAAAAATAAAGAGAATAAACTTGTTAAATAACGAGATTAAAGTCGTTAAATGTCGAGAAAAAAAGTCGTTAAATAACGAGAAAAAAAACATTATGTTTCGAGAAGTAAAAGTGCAGAACAAAAGACTCTCTTTCCTTTCTTTTTCATCACATGACGCATCAGAAAAGTGGATTTTAACTGCCTTAGTTATAACGCATTCATTAAGTGGTACTACAGTAAATCCATTATTTGTTTGTGTATCGGAAGGTATTCTAAATGCAGTTATGACACAGTGTTTCATCTGCATTTCTGCATTAAACTCTAGTTTAAATCGCCATGGAGTCTGTGGTTTGATTAGAGGTAAAGGGCTGTCATGGAGAGCTTTTCCCCCCATAAGGCAGCTGTAACACCCATTAAGGAGGCTGGAAGCAGAGGTAAGTTTGTGATATTATATTTACAGTGAGTATGGAGAAACAAGACAGCAAGAATTGATCAGAGTCTTTTCCAGGATCGGCAGCTGTGAGTATAATCCGTAGAATGGAGCAGTAGTTTCAATGGACAGCACTGAAGGGTTATGTGTTTCACAGATCCCTCAGTGACGCAGGATTTTCTGTGGACCAGTGAACTGGTGGCGAGAGGCAGACTGGCGTTTCAGGCTCTGTGAAGACAGGTAAGTCTTAAGAGGTGAGTAAACACAGGTAGGTGGTAAAAGGTTTCTCACATGGTCTTTTCCTGTAGGTTTGAAGTGACGGGGTGTTTCTCCAAGAAGTGAGTGAGGGTGATAGCGATCCTTTAATTCCTTTTCTGATGATTCCTCATTGTAGCAGGCAGAGGAAGCGGCAGTGAAACAGCGCTGAAGGAGACAAAATTCATAGACACAAAGTAGTTCGTGCAGACAACAATGGCATAGAATTCCATAAATTAGCAAGCAAGTAAGAAAGAGTGAGTTTACTTCGATCCCCGCCCACAGGTGAATGAAGCCTGAGGGCTTTTATACAAGCTGGCTAGATTGAAATTAATTAGTGATCAGTTGACTGTGAGTGTGTGTGAACGGCTGCACTGAGATCAGTGCAGCTCGGTGTTGTCACATCACCTCCCCCTCCCGAAGGGTGCGTCCTCGCATCCCTAAACCTTTTATCATGGAATAAGAGGGGGGGTGGGTGGGCATCCTGGAACCCCTGCACGGCCTTTTCATAGAATGTCTCCAGGATGATGTAGAATACCTGGTCCATTCTCGTGGATCGGGGGCCTTAGGTGGCCATGGGTCAGGGGCCTTGGTTGGCCATGGGTCAGGGGCCTTGGGTGGCCATGGGAGCTCATGGACAGCCTCCGGCTGTGGAGGTTCGTGGGCAGCCTCCGGCTGAGATGGTTCGTGGGCAGGCTTCGGCTGTGGTGACTCGTGGGCAGCCTCTGGCTGTAACGGGACACAATAGCCCCTCCCCAAAATTTTCTTGGGGAAGCTTACTACTCTTTTAAACTGTGGCTTTGGTTCTAGCAGCGTGGTAGACTCTGGAGGGCGCACTAGAGACGCAGCAGACTCTGGGACTCTGGAGGGCACACTAGAGGCGCAGGAGACTCTGGAGGGCACACTGACATAATGATCTCAGGCTGTGGCATTGGCATAGGGAATTCATGCTCTGGCTCTGGCATTGGGAATTCAGGCTCTGGCATCGAGAATTCGGGCTCTGGCATCGAGAATTCGGGCTCTGGCTCTGGCATCGAGAATTCCAACTGTGGCTTCGTCTCTGACAGCATGCACTGTGACTTCGTCTCTGACGGCATGAACTCTGGCTGTAGCTCTGGCTTTGGCTGTGGTTCTGGCAGCGTAAATTCTGGCCTTGGTTGTGGTTCTGACAGCGTGAACTCTGGCCTTGTCTGTGTTTCTGGCAGCGTAAACTCTGGAGGGCGCTCTTGCAGCGCAACACACTCTGGAGGGGGCGCTGTGGCAGCGGCGCAGACACTGGCTGCGGCTGTGGCGCAGATTCTGCCTGTGGCTCAGACTCTGACTGTGGCTCTGGCTCTGGCTCAGACAGTGGGCACTGATGACATGAATTCTACCTGTGACTTTAACTCGGCTTGGGCAACGGGACTGGCTTTGGTGATGTGAATGTTGTTTGTGGTCCTGACTCTGACTGAGTATACTCTGGAAATACTCTCGGGGTAGGCACTGGTACTACTGACCGTACTCTAGGGGCAGGAACTGGGAACGGCTCTCCGGGTCGTAAACTAGGAACTGGAACGGACTCTGGAACGTCCCGGACTGGAGCGTGCACTGGAGCGGACTCTGGGGTTTCCTGGATTGATACGGTCTCAGGAGCGGACTCTGGGGTTTCCCGGACTGGAGTGGGCTCTGGAGCAGACTCTGGGGTTTCCCGGACTGGAGCAGGCTCTGAAACGCAACTCTGGGGTTTCCCGGACTGGAGCGGGCTCCGGCTGTGATACTGGCACTGGCAGTGTGGCAGGAATCAGCTCGGGCATATCAGCCCATAAATCTGGAACCAGACTATGAGAAATATGGATTCGCCCTTGGGAAGCTGGTACAGACTTGATTCCATAAAGTGAAGAATTGCATGGTGATGGCATAGACTTGACTCCATAATGTGAAGCATTAGATGGTGCTGGCATTGACTTGACTCCATAATGTGAGGAATTACCTGGTGTGGGTTTCGGGAGTGGTTTCTGCCGACGAGCGAGCCGTGAGCCGCGCCATGACGGATGGTTTCTTGGCAAGAGCTCATGGGGTTCGGGTAGAGGGGTGAGTCCATTAATGATGCGGCGGATGATTTCTTCGGGTGTGATGGTCCTCCTGTCCATACTGAGTGCGGGGTTTTTTGGTCTCAGTTTGAGGGGCGGTGATTCTGTAACACCCAGTAAGGAGGCTGGAAGCAGAAATAAGAAGTGATATATTTATTTACAGTGTATATAGAAATAGGAACAGAAGGAATGGATCAGAGTCTCTGATGTAAGTAGTACTCCGTTGAATGGAACAGTAGTCTCTGATGGGAAGGGCTGAATGGCTTTATGTTGTTGCTTTCCACAGATCCCTATTTAATGTGAGGTCTTCTGTGAACCAGAGAGCAGGTAGCGAGAGGCAGACTGGCGTTTCGGGCTCTGTGGAGACAGGTAAGTTTGAGAGGTGAGTATGCACAGGTAGGCAAATAAGGGTTTCTCACATAGCGATATCCAGCTGGTAGATGTGGAGAGGAATTCCTTCAAGAGGTGAGTGAGTGTAGTAGTCTTCAATTCCTTTCCATAGGATATCTTTGTTGCCGTAGGAAACAGAGACAGCAGTGAGGCAGCGCTGAAGCAGACAAACTTTGGAAACATCAAACAGATTGTGAAGACAGCCAGGCAATGGATTCCATAAACATGAAGGCAGGTAAGTATGAATAGTTTTACCTTGATCACCGCCAAGGAGTGAATGGTGATTGAGGTCCTTTATACAAGCCGATGAGATTGATATCAGGTGATCCTAATCGGTAATTGGGTGACTGAGAGCGCATGTAATTGGCTGCACTGAGATCAGTGCCGCTCTGTTTTGTGACACCCGCACTTTTGATCAGCTTTGTTTTGCACTTTGTTTAATTAAATGCTTTTCACCGAAGTCAGCCTGATTAAGCGGGATCGCGACGATACTTCACAACACCCTAACGCCAATCGTTACAGTTTCATAATGCACTCTAATACTGAGGTCCAGATAATTGTCACTTGCAATAAGTGGTATAAATATCAGAAAATGCTATGTGCATTTAGTGTAAATGGCCGCTGCCAAAAAAATAATGATCCCAAAACGTATAATCTATATGGAATTGTCAGATATGAAAATTATGTAGCAATAATTCATTGATGTTTGACGCAGTGAAAGACACACACAAATTCTTTGAGCAGAACTGCTTGGCGCCATTCTCGCGAGAGTGCACTTTTGCACACGTGTAGTGTTTTGTGCTCTTGCGGTGCAGAAATGCTCCCTCACAAGAATGGTTTTCCGCACGGATACTGTTCCTCTTGTTTTTTTATGTGTGCTAGATTTGAAACTATTTAAACACCATAGTCAAAGGTAGCATAGATAATAGAAAAAGTTGATATTTCCCCCCCAAGTGTTTGTGCTGCCCCCCACGTGTCATGAAAAAATGCCGCCCCGGGCAGCTGCCCTGTTCGCCTATGCCTAAAACTGCCACTGGTTGGTGTTAGAAAGGTTAAGAACTACTGAATTAAAGAGAAACGTTAAAACATTCATTATCCTGCTAAGCTTGATTTGATCTTGATTGTAATTGTGACAGTGATGTATGCATTAAAGTAGACTACTCCAGTGTCATAATCAAGGGGAGAACACAATTACAAGCTTTCCGCTCCCTGTAGAGAATGCAAGTAAGACTTCACACTGACAGATTCTCTATATAGAGCAATGGGTTTGCTACAACTGTGTTGTGGAAGAGGCCAGTGCTCAAGCCGCAAGGAGATAGATAGAATTCTTATTTTCATGTACCATTTTGGAAAGGACTAACATCTCTGTGTTTATTACAGGGGTGGGAGGGTCTGTATCTGGGCATCACAGAGATCACACTGTCTGTGCATTGCGTATAGTCATTCGGATTGATTACAATATAATCACAAATACCATGGTGAAGCTAAATGCCTAGAACAGCAAAACCATGTCAATGTATGGTTGCTTTAGTTTAACTACTGTGTTTTTATTTGTTGTGAACCCATGTTTAATTTTGGTAAAGGTATAGGCTACATGTAATTAAAACATTATGTAATTGAGTGCAGAAATGAACATGAGTAATTTTACCTGATGCTGATATTACAGTAGCCAGTCTTAACAGTTTACGTGATCAGGCTCTTATTGTTTTTTATTTAATTTTTTTTATATCAAATCAAACGTGCGTGTGTTAAAAGCATCTACGGTATTTGGCGTTGGCCAACACGGGATTAGTTTTCTCAGAGGACCACTGAGTTTGCTGAAAAACAGTAGGTAATTTACTCTGGAATTATCACAGAGGTCGCGAAAGAAAAACACAAGCATGGCAGATTTGGATGAGATTAAAATCACCTGTGTAAACAAATATTTCTCTAACAACCCCCTGTAAAACTAGTCCCATCCGAATAGATGACCACAAACTCTCCAGCATAAATAACCTATATCAATCAAGAATGGGACCAAATTCCAACACCAACATTCCAGAAACTCATAACCTTAATGTCCAGATGTTTTCAAACTTTTTTTAAAAAAAGAAGAGGAGATGCTACACCATGGTAAACATGCCCCTGTCCCAGCTATTTTGAGACCTGTAGCAGGCATCAAACTTAAAATGAGCGAATTTTGTGCATAAACTTGTAAAAATGTATCAGTTTAAACATTTGGTATGTTATCTTTGTTCGGTTGTGAATAAAATATTGTCTCGTTCGATTTGAAATTCTTTTCGCTTTGATATTATTACATTTTTTTACAAAACGTCCCAACATTTCTGGAATTCAGGTTGCAGTATGATAAGGTACACTGTAAAAAATGTGCTGTAGTTAACGCAGCTGTTTGCCAGTAACTTACTGTAGATTTAAATTTATGTTGTTTACTGGCAACAGTTTGTT
>JAUCMU010000143.1:16186692-16197822 GCA_032275025.1 Enteromius treurensis
CAATAATATGTTCCAAGTAGCTGAAAAAAGCACAAATATCAGAGCATGTCCAAACATCTCAAGGGCCCCAAAATCACCTTGGACTCCAAAGGGTTAAACTAACCCACATTCCAAGTGTTTAAAAAAAGCATGCATAAAGCTAGAATAAAATGTTTTTGTTTACACTCAGATAACTTGTTCTTTCTTTTGATGTTTTGAGTGTTCAAATAAGAATATAACAAATTATATACAAATTAATACCTAAATAGGGACATAATTAATTGCCTACTTAAAGTATCATGTAAAGTTAAAGACATGCGAGTATGCTTGCAATCTAAAACTACTAAACTAGTGCTGCGTCAAAATCGCATACTGCTTAATTTGGTACTACATTTAAAATTTAACGTACTACCCGACCGTTAAAACAGTACGTTCTATTTAGTATGAATGTGGGTAGTATGAATGGAATTCTGACGTACTACATCCGCCATATTGATGTTGTGATGTGTCATGCGTCGTCACAACAGCGCGACAATTTAAACTTTGTAAGATTGTGTTAAACAAGTGTAATTTAATCACAATAAACAAGTTTTTTTTTCTTTCCTTACTTACACTTGAAATGAGCTGCGTCTCAACTTTCCGGCATTTTTCGAATATGACGCCTCCTCTCCCGGAGCCTCATGGGATAGGAAAGTGTCCATGATACGCGTACTACAGAATTCGGGCGGAAGCAGTAGATCATCCGGGTACTTCTCGCCTACTGAATTTCGAATACTATGAATTTGGAAATACTACTCGCCTCGCATGCTGTTTTCCACGTACTATATGGTAGGGAAGTAAGCAATTTCGGACGCAGCATAGTAGTTTACTGGGACTATACTTCAATGTGTACTTAAAAATGCTATTTAAATGCTATTTAAAGTTTACTACTGTTATACTTAAAGTATACATAAAACTACACTTTTAAATGCCCAAAAAAGTGGGCCAATTTAGTATTGAAATACAAGTATACTACTAGAACACTGATATTTGTATAATTACTATATAAAGTATACTTAAAATATACTTGAACTTTACTTAAGTACTCTTTATTTTTAACATTTTTATATAAAACATATTGACAAACCTTAATATCATGACCTTGGATTGCAATACTTCTTCCAGTTAATTGATTTTTTTTTTTTTTTTTTTCAGGATATAGAGTTAAGAATACGGTCAGACAAAGTGCACCAAGCCTCCTGAGGTCTGTGCATCGCAGTGCATGTGGACAGTTGTTCAGTGTGAGTTTGAAGGCATGACAGGATGCCCAAGTGACTGCCAAAGTGAGGAAACACACCTGTCGAGGGCTGGGGGGATGTTAGTGAGGGTGAGTAGTGATGACAGAGGGTATGCACTCCTGCACTTTATTATGAAGGTTAGCAGCTGGGACACATGCATGCATGTATATCATAATCTACTTTGTGACAAGGGTAATGGTTTATAACAGCCCTGGCTATACACTCCAACACTGCAGTGTAGCTTAGCACCTGCTGCTGTTTTCACTGAGAAGCTGAAAATAACAGAAACACTGCAGAATCATCCAAATGCCCAGCATGATATGATTTATCAAATAATTTTCTTATGTCCGCACATTCACATTGCTTGTTTTATGGGGAAATAAATATATAATATACTGGTTTGTCATAGAGCCTCTGTGGGCAGAAGCATGAGCTTTTTCTCCCTTTGGACCTAATTAATGAAGTAAAGGTGCAGTTGGGGCGATGAAGGGGTGCCGGAAGACTTGTCGAAGGAGTGAAGAAATGTGTGTTATGATTGGCAGGATGAAATGAGCACGTTTCTTTTCATTTGAAACACCTTTTGGAAAGCTTGGTTTGTTATGTTTGACACAAAGACCCTGAAACATGAGATTCCTGTTACAGCCGTTCGAAACTGAGAACCTCTAACACATAATCATTTACATTAAACATTCAAAACTTATTATTTTTCATGTTATTATAGATTCAACTTATTACTAACTTATTACTCCTGCATTAACAGAATTGTATTTACGCATTTTAGCACATAACTTTAAATTTTTTCTCTCTGCTTTCTTATGCACTTCTTGCATAAAAGTTGTGCTTGTGTGTTTTTTCTTATGATAAATCACTTGATAAATTACAATGTTCCTCTCTTTTTAACGGCTGTGGATAAAAGCATTGATTAAATGTAAATGCACTTGAGACAATCTTCATTAGCTTCATACTATTACAGTTAGAGTAAACTGTCATGAAATTGCTGGTTTTGTATATTTGGGGAAAAAGCACACATTGGGCTTCTACAGTTTGTTATGTTTTTTGGAGATTACATCATTGGTCCGGTTTATCCAGTTAATGAGATTACCTCATCATATCTCTGTTCCAGACAGTGCTTATATCAGACAGTCTGCCAAAAACAATCTGCCGATATTTATCTCGGGAACTCTGTATATCACGAGGGGCTTTAGTGAGTGCTCAAGTTCTTCATTCTCTGTTTACTTGTTACTTTGTTCTCTTTGATTTGAAAGTGTCTGGATCCTTTTGGTCATGTCAGTTCTGTTGTTACTGGTTGATGGCCTCATGTATGTGTGTGTGTGTGTGTGTGTGTGTAGCGTCCCTTTCCCCCTTCTGTAACGGTCATCTTTTCAAAAAATTAGTTTTCACTTGCCCCAAATTGGCTTCACATAGTTTCAAACAGATATGTGTCCATCCTGTTTCATTCTTTTGGAGTCATAGGGGCCTCACAGTGTCACTATTAATTAGACCACATGTTATGAATGTGTTTGTGTGTGTGTGTGTGTGTGTCTTCCAGTCCTGTAAGACGGGTCTTTAATGGGTGGATCACCCCACCCTTTAGGTTAGTTTCTCCTATTTTATTTCAAGATATATAAGGGTTGACTCACAACACTGTTCACTAAATATTATATCTATAAATCCTGGTTTCAGTACTTTTATGCATTTTAGTTCACTTTCCAGAGGTGTTTTATGAAGCATGTAAACACATACTCACATAAGGATACAGTACTACCAATGCCCTGGAAGCCTACACCTCCTTTTAAAACGACATCCACTTTAGCATAAAAAAAAAGATGTATTCATTATATTAACACTGATTTTCAATGATTTTCAAATAGCATCATAAATTTACATTATATAATCAAGCAGTTCTCCTGTGCTTTAGTCAACATATAAAAACAAGTGTACTTTAAAGCTCATCAAAATAATATTATTAAAACGTAATGATTTAAAATCTACTTTAAAGTAAAACCTTCAGCTTAACTTTAATGTGTTAAGAAACAGTCATGAAAAGTGCACTTAAGTGGCCTTTTATTTCATTATTTGCAAGTAATATTTAAAAATATATAATATTTGAAGTACACTACAAGTGCACATTCAATAAATTCGAAACACACTAGTCACTGGTGGTTTGGAAAATGGATGGATGGATGTAACTCACTTTAAACAAACCACTGAAAATACCCATAATCATGTGCAATGACGCTTAGACAGTATTGTATTTAAGGAACATATTTAATAGCAGTAGTTAGTTACAGAAATGTCAAAAAATATAACATAATTTCATGAATATAAATCCATTTACACCCCCAAATGTGTCCCCTTCTTCCTTTTTTTCCCCCCAGAGACATTTGTCACCAGCCATCTGTCTGTCTGCCCACCCCCCCAAACCCCGACTCTCTGTCTGCACTTTAAACTATCTAATCAAGCAGCATCACCTTTGCACTGGAACACACTCACACACACACACACACACACACACACTAATCAAAAAACACACGCATTCACATCAGGGAGCTTAACAAAAATTAGAAATTTTATATCTCCTCTTAACAAGTGCTACAAATACTGAACACATTTCTGAACATTGCAAATTGGCAGAAAAAAATAGTATGAAAATACTGTACAATTTGCATCTCTACACCAGTGTATATAGGCTTCAGCACAGTCACACACTCTTACAGCAGCACAAGCAAGTTCATCCTCAGTGCAGCATCACTGTGGTCAGTTTGACTGCTGTTGGAGACAACCGACCTCCTATTTGCTTGAATAGTTCTGTGTGTGCGTGTTTTGAGCGTGTCAAAGTCAACAAATAGATGTGGGCGAACATAACCTCACACACTGCATACACACAAAGTCACATCATTCCAGCAGTTCATCCATGAATACAGCAGAGTACACCAAACTATGAGTGTTATTTACAAAACATAGAGCAATATGTTCTCCAAAGTCCATCGGGTCACCACATCAGAACGGACCAGCCGTCAATAGATTCCCTCCTTTTGAACGCCTCAACCCAATGTTTTTTTTCTCCTTCAACTTCATGTTTTCTGTTCTTCTGATTTCGTTCCCTCACACTTTGGTGGCCAGCGACTGCACCTCTGACTTCTGAGTCTGGGCGCTGAGGGTTGAAGACATGGAGCTCATGTGCCCATGCATGGCCTTCTTCAGGTTCAGCAGACACAGGCACTGTGAGCGGAAGCGTAGGTCAAAGAAGGCATAGAGGAACGGGTTGAGGCAGCTGTTGACATACGCCAAGCACGTGGCGTATGGATGAGCCAGAAGCAGAAAGTTTAGGAAGCCACATGAGGTGGGCGCCAGGTCTAGATATGACAGCGCATCCATGCTCTTGAGCACATGGAAAGGCGTCCAACAGAAGGCAAAAACCACCACCAAGGTAGTGATGATCTTCAGGAGTCGACGTTTCTTCTGGTCTTCCTTGCGCAAGTGGCTGAAATGCCGGGTGACCGTGCAGCCGATGAAGCAGTAGCAGATGGTCATGGCCAAGAAAGGCAGGAGAAAACCAAGAGCGGAGGACGAAAGGCTCAGACCCGCAATCCAAAGGGATTCGTGATGCTGATTGAGAGTGACCAGGCTGAAGTCCATCGCACAGGTGGTGCGGTTGTTCCCGGCGTCGTCCACCGTAGTGCGAAACAGGAGAGTTGGCACAGCCAGCAGGCACGAGAGGAACCAGATGGCACCCAGTGATGCCAGCATAGTGGCCCGGGAACGGAGCCGCCCGCTGGACAGAGAGTGGACGATGGCGAGGTAGCGGTCAAAACTCAGGCAGGTCAGGCAGAAGACGCTAGCGTACATGTTGACAAGCACCACATAACTGCTGATCTTGCAGAGGGCCACGCCGAACGGCCAGTGGTAACCCAGCGCGGTGTACACAGCCCACAGCGGCAGCGTGATGACGAACGTCAGGTCCGCGAGCGCCAGGTTACCGATGTAAACGTCTGCCGCGCGCCGTTTGGATTTGGCGCGCCAGACGGTGAAGATAACCACGCCGTTCCCGGAGAGACCGAGGATGAAAATGAGCATGTAGAGAACGGGGATGAGAGAATAAGACGGCTCCCACTCAGAGTAGTCGCACGCAGTCTCGTTGTCGTCATAGTACTCATAGGAGTCGGCGTATTCCGGCGTTATTGGCTCCATTTGGTGAGGACGCTTTGGTTTGGAGTCCGTCAGTTTCCTCGTGCGGTTTTATCCGAATTTCTGGTCTTTCTTGTATAGAGTTCAGTGGGAATGTTTTAAATTTTCTGTCAGAAACAGGAGTCTGAGGTAAGTTTCCCTCACTGGAAAGCTGAAACGCGTCTGTGTGAGGGAGAGAAGCGCCCTGTCTTTTTAAACTCCAGACTTCTCACCCCTCCCTTTGGACCCATATATCGGACCCCTTATCTCCAGCCCCCATAGACACACACACACTCCCACCCACCACGGCACACCAACCCCCCCGGGCCACGCAGTCGGCAGGAGCGAGTGTGTCAACAAAGCAAGCTTAACTCTTGTTTTTCTTCTTAATGAAAAAGTAATGGCCCGCTCGTCTTTCAAGTTAGATTTAACTTAAATTGTCTAACAAAAAATGTTTTCGCGTCACGTCTCATTTACGGAACTCTTTAAATAAAACATGAAGAGAACGCAGAGTTGTTAACTTTTCCACACAGTAAACATTTGTTCATCCATGTCAAGCATGCTTAAACATCCTGGCCAAATAAGTTATTGAAAAATAAATGGGCTACATTTATTTTTAAGTAGGCTGGCCTATATTCCTGTTCTAAAATGATACGCTTAGTTTTAATTGCTTCCTGAAAGTTGTATGTAAAGTTTTATGTAAAAACATTTGAATTTAATTACTAATGAAGAATAAAATTGAGACGACTTATTAAATCGAGTGTGACAGACAGGATTGGAAATAAATATGCTTTAGGCTAATAATGAAAAGAAAGAAAACAAATCCCATTCTTACATCAGAAATAGCCTGTTTTTCTTTATTATTTTTTATGAATCACACTTGTAAGTTTATCGTTCCCATGATTATTGCTTAAATAGAACGGTAAATTAAACTTAACCAAACTTAATATGCAACTCTGAACAGGTTTCAGACAGGTTCCCTGTGAAACCAGAGACTGGGACGAAATGATAATGTAAAAGAGGCATTGCGCTGTGATTTCCTCTCACTCAAACATTACACGAGGGTGACATTCAGTCACTTCAAACACTCGCTTCCACTGCAACACATCGCTGCAGCCTCTTTAATATAAAGGAGATATTAACATGCAAGCTATTAACGAGAAAAAGAAACAGATATTTCGTTCTAAATGTTGTTACATTGTATAATGCTTAATTTAAAATTGATGAATATATCATATCAAACTAAATTAATGAATCAATTTATTTGGAATGAATAGTTTCATTTTAATATGACGAACTACTGAGAAAATGACTGATTTGTGCATTAAAAAAATATTTGCTTTGATGAATCGTAAAATCCAATTAATTAAGCGAGTCTAATAAAAACCGAATTGTTCGGTTCCTTATAAAGCGCTCGGAGAGTATTTAGTGATTAGATCACATGTCAGTAAAGGATTGGATGTGTGAATTTAATTCTCACTTTCTTGCATTTATTTGCATGATAATAGCAGACACAAACTCGCAAAATAAACAAAAAACAAAAGGAAACGACGCATTTGACATGAACGAGTTTCTTAAGGACGCGCTGTTCACGCGTTACACCCAATTTGCAGCACCTGAAAAAAGGCAGTTAAAGCGAAATAGCTTAGGCTGAATAGAGAGCGATTCACATTCAAAACAAACTGGGAAACTGGGCTACACCTAACGTTTTTCTCCTTGTACATCTGAGATGCTTTGCAGACGAAGTTCTCACGAGCTTTATATCTTCATCGACTATTGCACACTTAAATCAATGCGCGATCACGTTTAGGGGGATCAGTGTACAAATCCATTAATCAAAACCATTAATCAGTGTTACTCTCCACAACGCTGATGAGATCATCTGCGGATCTTAATGAGCTAGCATCTTCTGCAGGACTGTAACCATTTTAAATGATTAATATATTAAAGCTTATATAGGCTAACACTGACAGTGTGAAGTAAATGAGGGCACTGGAAATTAATGTAAAGACAACAGAGACATGTAATGCACTGACCAATTTGTTGCAATGCATCAGATTAGATGCACAATGCGTGAATAGTGCCACTTATGGCGAAGCATGCATTCGAATAAATGGTCGTTCACCTTTTATTCTGAGGATACTGTCTGCACATGTCCATGAGAATAAAATGTTATGGCATCGGTTTTGGCATCAGAGCTTTCCAGAACACTGCATCTGTGGTATGATCTTTATTTTTTCCGGTTTGTAAACATCTTATGATTTAGATTCAGTGTGTTGAATAAAAGTACTAACCGAAAACTTCCAGGTGGTCTTGAAGATAACAGACTGACATAAATATATATTCTGCATGCACTTTTCAAATAAAAATACAATTTTTAGATACAAATGAAGTAAGAAACGAAATTTTATAATTGCATTAAAATAAAGGCATATGGAACCTTTTTTTATTCTATACTAAAATGCTCATCATATGTTGATTCCTCATGGGAACTGTGTTGAATACTCCTCAAAACACCTGTTGAATGATACACCCCCTTCCTCACTGAAATAGTACTTTAAAGTAAAGCTATAATAAGCAAAGTCATAGTTCATATTTTGCCATTATTATTTATGGCATTCATATTTGTTGAAATATTACTTGTAGTCATACATTATCGTATGAATTTGAAGTTAGCATAAAGTGAGTGAGGAGTTCCTGCTGAGGTGACTATGCTCTCAATGCCCCCATAATCCTTTGCCCTGGCCCAGTTTCCCCCTCACCCCTTCCTCTGCATGTTGTTTTTGTTGGACCTCAGTGCTTCAAATCGGGAGAAACTAAAACACTCCACACACACCCACAGCAGACAGCCTGGCAAAAACAACAGACAGTTTCCTGCTTAAATCAAGCTGGCAGGCTCTAAGATGAGCTGCGCCCTCTAGTGGATTTCTAAATAGACAACACACACACACACACACACACACACCCACACAGAGTGTGTGTGTGTGAGAGAGAGGTTATTAGGCTGCTATCTGATTGACTGTGGAGAGATGTGGCTGCCTGCTGCTCCAATAGATCCTTTAGATAAATAAATAAATCCACACATTTAAAATATAAAAGAAATGCTGATAAGAAGCAGATGGTCAGATTAGCCAGACGACTTTCAAACACTCAGCACACACCTCTAATTGGGAGATTAGACAGATGAATTTGAGATCTTCACCAAAAAGCCCTTTGTTGTAACAAATCAAACTTTTTTTAGTGAAAGCTTTGTTTGAGCGTGATTTACTCATGGACATTTTATCACATTGATAATACTGTACTCGTTCATGACTTGTGTAGACAAACAGGAGAGGGGGGGAATGGGGGGTTAGAGGTCAAAAGGGTTGAATTTGATATAAAAGTGAAGCATATGAAGCATATGAACTGCCATGAAGGACAAAAGAGCGTTTTATAACCAAAGTAAAGTATCATGAAAAGATAATCTTGCATTCAGAGTTTGTGTTATTTAATATGTGATTTTGGATGTCCTTTAAACCCATGGACCCATGGTTTTTGCCACAGGATTTAAAAAGTGCAACTTTTATCTTGCAGTTTACTTTTTTTGTTCTTACTTTTTTTAAAATTGCAAGTTTATATCTCACAATTTTGACTTTATGTCTCATAATTCTAACTTGTTTTTCTTAGATTTCTTTTTCCTTCTCATAATTACAAGAATAAAGTCACAATAATGAGAGAAAAAGTCGCAATTAACTTTTACTACCCTGTGGTGCAAACACGCTTCCAAAAGATACGACTAAAAGGTTAGAGGTCATTACAATTTTTAAATATTTTTGAAGGAAATTTCACTTTTAACAAGGCTGCTTTTAGTTTGTTTTAAAATATAGTACAAACAGTGATACTTGCATTGCATTCTAATTTTCTATTTTAATAACAAAAATGGTATGCATTAGAGTGACCAAATCCAGTCTTCAGTGTCACACGATCCTTAAGAAATCATTCTAATATGATAATTTTTTTGCTACAGAAGCATATGTTTAAAATCAATGTGGCAACCAATCTGCCACTATATATTTTGTGAAAAATTTTTAGGATTCATTTTTTATTTATTTTACTAAATAAAACTGATCAAAAATGCATTTAATCTGAAAATAAGTTTTCTAATAGGCATGACCATCGTTGTAAGCTGTGAAAAGTAAGACCACACAAGAAATAGTAACTTTGTCTGTGTGTGTGTGTGTGTGTGTGGATGTGCGAGACCTATAGCAGCTGTGTTGTTTTTGCCTTGTCCAGCTGACTGCACCGCTGCTAAATAGCAGGTTAGAGTGGTCCTCCATTCCACAGGTTGCCGTGTTTCATTTAAACACACACACACACACACACACACACACACACACACACACACACACGTCTGAATGCATACACACTTACATTCAGACACAGACCAAGCGGTCTGGCTGAGGCTTTAGCCAGCAGAAGTGAAGCTACAAGAGGGGTGTGAGCTGTAATTTGGGGATTGTTTGAAGTATACAGCTGTCAGGCTCCTAACACGTCAGATTTGATCTCACGACTTGATTTGTGGAACTTCAAACCCCATAAATCACACAAGGTGTGTGAGATTCTCTGCTACTGTGTGTCACCGTAAGCGCTTCAGGCATTGCAGAGACAAGGATAGTGACTTTCAAGAGGTTGTTTCTTATATATAGTGGATAATATGTTGTGTATTGGTTGTTTGGCCTCTCTGTTGTAAAAGCAATGTCCCAAGTGTTCATATGGGTATGCTAAACACCAAGAAAGCTCTTCAGACGATATCACACCCATGTGCCACTCAACACCCCACTTCTGTCACACACACACTTAGATCACCAGCTTTCTGTTGATTTAGGCCTGTGAGCTTAATTCATTGAGATTTAAAAGGCAATCATGTGTGTTTGTTTGCCTTTTAGCGTAGCATGTTAGCATTCACTTCTGATTTGATGTAGACGGTCCTGTGAGTCTTTGAAAAGACCCATGTGTACTCAGTAATCACATAGTGAAAGATACTGTCAATAAATGTGTTTTTCATCTCTTCTTAAGTGAGCTGCCATTCTGTAGCTCTGGGTCGGTCCAGCCCAGCTCATTATTGCAGGCATGTTTGAAATATGGCGCCTGCGGGCAGCCGTCTGACTCTTTGACTCTTTACCCTGAGACTGCCCTGGCTGATGAGTCTGATAACACGCTCACCTGGACATAGCCAAGGGACTTAAAGCAGTGTTTCTTTTAGTGGTTTCTCACCCTAAAATCTCAGGCCATAATGAAAATACCATGTGGACTTCCCTCTTGGGCTGATTATTTATGTTACAATCATGTTTTTTATGCATGTGAAAAAGACTGTTCAAACTATGAAATAAGAAATAAGCTCAAAGCCGTTTACTGTATGAGTTTGCGTGCATGGGCCATGTTGCTCATATGTAAGTTTGAAGCATTTCCTTATTTTATTATCCACGTTTTAAGTTGCCTCTCAACAAATATTGCTGAACATAGTTGTTTTTCAAAGGCCAGTTCCACTATAAAAAAATTCCAAAATGTACTACTTACAATGACGAAAAGTAGCAAGTAAATGTAGATGTAATCAGTTCTGCTGGACATTGCCATAATTTAACCCCTTAAACCCAGAATTACATTCAAGTTGTGCCTTGAATTTTTAACCCTTTGCATGCACCAATAACCCCATAGGTGGTACCATTTG
>JAUCMU010000143.1:16197922-16214589 GCA_032275025.1 Enteromius treurensis
TTATAACATAGACAATATATACAATAATTTTAATCAATTTCAACAGTGTTTTATGTAATTTCAAAAGGTTTCCTTTATAATGATACCAATCTTTTGTATATACACCTCTGCATGTGGGTATGGGAAGCTTTTTAATTTGGCAGGCAAAATGCAGGGGGAATTCCCCAAAACGGCCGCAGAGTGTAAGAGGTTAAGCATCATACTTTTGAAAAATTTCAAAATACTGTAGTCTTAGTCTTCCAAAATATGTTTTGTGGCAGCAGTTACATGCAGTATGTTACAGGCCCGAATGTTATAGAGTTGAAGAATAATATATTGAAAACAGTTCCATTGCATGACTTGTGCTCTCTGACAATAATATTCTTTTCTGTAAAAAATCAGAATTAAGTTTCATCATAACAGAGCTTACGCTGAGCTTGACATGGTCAATATAATTAGAATACTGAATCATGCAGGTGAATGGGGACGAGCGTATTAATATTTGCCTTAAAATAATAAAATCACACCAAAATGTGTGCATCCGGACTGAGTTCAGCATCCTGCTAAATATATTAGTCGTAGGAAATAGGGAGACACATAAGACACAAATGGCACTATTTCCTGAGAATCAACCATAAATTATGTGGCTCATAAATAGCTCATCTTGAATGGACACACATGCTGGTGCATGAACACATGCAGAGAGCTGACAGACTTGTGTGAATGTGGAGCACTGCATCAAATAACACCAGTGTTATGAGGAAGCTATTGCATCAGGCGATTGATGATTGCTGGTTTCTGCTTCTAGTGTATATGGTATTGTACAGTGATAGCAGGATGGTACTGGAAATGACTACATTATACATCAAATCATTTGGGTGAATCATCCCTTTAATGTCACACTGTGTCTTTTGTAGTTTTAATAATCAATGTATTCCTAATGAACACAATGAAGTGATTTTTACATTTGGTTATTTGTTTTTCTTATTTGAGTGCTTTGAATGTAAAATGGAAAGCACTATTTTGTTGTTCTGTTGATGTTTTTTACACTCTTTTTTAAAATAATGTTAAAAAAAGTTCTATATTGTGATCATTAATATAGTAATTAATGTAATAAAAGGAATTGGATGAAACAATGCAATGTTGTTAGATGATTTTGCTGTGGAACTTTTAGAAAACTTTAACTTGGTTTTTCTCAAAAGTTACGTTGCAGACTTTCGTTTTCCAAAAATTGTATCTCAGTCAACAAATCATGTATCACTTATATAATGCAATAATTTGACATTCAGTCTTAAAATTTAGTATCACTGATACCAATACTACTAATGTCTCCAGAAAATTGTTATTTTCTTCTTAATATTTAACCATTGACTATTGTAATCTGCGAATGTCTTTCTGTCTTATACCGCACTATCTTTAACTGCTTAATCTATAAACCATTCTACATCATAAACACGGGCTCTCACCCTCTTACACTCTCTCTCAATCTGAATCAGGAACAAAGAGGGTTTGCAAGGTGTTTCCCTGCTTGCACTGAGGTCTTAGTGACCTCTGACCCTAGCTCGCTCCCTTGTCCTTCGTCCCCTGTATGGATAAAGCAGCAAGCAAAGCAGGAAGGTCTCTGGACTCAGGATAATGGAAGACGCTGTGTGTGTGTTTTTGTGTGGGGTCTCATTCAACATAAATAACATTTATAGCTGTTGTTATGCAAGGTTTGGCTGATAAAGTAGGCCCAAATATAGGTCTTTTAAGCGTTTAATAGAACATAATGTTGTCTTTGGTCCAAACTTATACGTGCACTGCAAGGTTAAAATCACAAACGCCCACTTGTATCCCACTGCGCGCACACAAACACACGCACACACAGAAGATGTTGAGATCGACTTTAATGTTTCTGTTTTGGGGGTTTCAGAGACTCCATTAATATACATGTATAAACAATAGCAATATAATAATGTTGAAATTAATTTTTTTTTTACTTCTTCAAGTTAAGTAAGCGATTAATGACATAATTTTCATTTTAGGGTGGAGTAGTCCTTTAATTTGTAACTTTTCTCACAGGATGTTGTGTTTATATTGATTTTTCTTTAAAAGTTAAGTCTCAACCTGATGGTAATGTTAAGTACAGCGCTAGAACAAGCTATTAAAACTCTTTCTGACTCCAAACAGACAGGTTTTGAGAACCAAAAGACAATCTGGTGCTGCTCTTTTTCTGGTCTTCGGATGTTGCTAAGCAGCCCATCTCTGAATTAACAGGAAGTGCCTTCTTTAATCATTATTTGTATAACCAGCATTTATGTGGAGCCCTTGGGCTGTGGATCAGGAAGAGGTGGTGAGGGTAAGAAAGGAGGGAGAGAGGAGGAAAAGGGCGGGAAAACATGAGAAGGAAAAACAAGGAGAGAAGGAAAAACAGTGGTAGAAGATAAAGGTGATGAGAGGCAGTAATGGATAATGAGCAGGATTAGAGAAGAATGAGAGACATAAATAGTCAATCACACACAGATACACATGTGTGCGCGCACACACACACACAGACACACACAATGTGCATTCACACCACTGCACTTTTAAAGCAAGAGGATAAAGCTTACCGCCTATCTGGTTACCTCTTTCCTGGGGGCCTGAGAGGAATTCGGACACATCTGGACCCAAATCCTGCAGAAAACAAAAGCTTCTCCACGGCTTTACCTAAGACACACACACACACACACACACAAATCGGTTTTACCCACTGGACAGATTGTGTGAAAAGAAAGATGGAGCACAGTACAAGAATAAACAGAGAACTAATTCAGACCAGTTTTCCAAAGCAAGAGCTAACATCGTGTTAAGTTAGACTTATTGCTTGTTATAAAATATATCACGAATGTGTCATACTCAGGAAATTGTGTAGTTTTGCTGAAAGTTTCTAATTTGATCTAAACGATTTATTGCTAAACTTATAAGAAATCATATGTTGTACATCAGACCCATATTCAAATTAGCGGAGAGCAAATGTGTAAAGTACTTCAGCCGTGTCACTGTAAGTTTAGAAGTCATATGTTTATAATTTTGTGTGAAAAATATGAATAACCCATGACTATGTATATATAATGTTATGATAAAAGGGAGCTAATGATCATTCTAAATAATGTGACAGTGTCTTTGTTAAATTGCCTGTTTTTGGAGTCTCCAACATCAGGTCGACATCAAATGCAAGGTCAAAAAACACTTTCATTTGATTATAATATGCATTTATTTTTACATTACTTGCTCAAAGACTCCCAAACAATTCTCTCAACGATTCATTTTTCAAAACTCCCCCTTTGTGTGACACTAATCTGCGGTGATTGGTCTCATTTTAATTTCATCATGTCTGTAATATCTGATAAAGCAGTGTTTTGGGGAAAACACAGTCCTGCTTTGTGTACAGCGCTGCCGAGGAAACCATGTTTTTACCGCTCCAAAAGTGGCATCTAACGGGTTAAAAATTTATTAACTAACTAACAAGTAAATATCAACATGAAATGCTTTTGGGATTCGTTTTAAATAAATTACTCGTTCAAATGATTCAACTCTCTTTTAAGAGAGAGAGAGAAGATAAACTCTGCAGGATGTTTTCATTCAGCTACACTGCATGAAATGTAATTTTGTTTTGTAAAATAATCAATAATCCATAATGATTAGATGTTATATTAGCATACTGACCAAAATGGTCCTATATTCTGAAGAAAACCCTCCTGAATTTGTTTCTCATGACTCACCGACAATGAAATATGCCCAGTGGGGAAAACAAGGAATGAATCATAACATTTTGGGATAGCAATTATTTCAGCCTAATAAGTACAAATATATCATTTCAAAAAATATAAATTATGTATTCATCAAAATGCTAAGCAGAAATATACCGTGGCCATTATTCAAACAGAATAACAAGAACGGTCCCTTGTATTTGTAGATTAGATTTCTGACTTGCCCGACAAGTTTTCCCCGGAGAGAGAGGTGCTTCATAGCTTTGGACTGTTCCCACCAGAAATGTTCTAAATATGTGCTATTCATGAGCCCCTGAAGGGCTGTTTCCGTTAAGGGCCAAGATTGTTTTTACACTCTGTCAAAACCTCTTTTGCCATATGGTTTACAGTGACCCAAATGTGGCTGTTATTGAGCAGCCCCTTTAAAACTAATTCTGTCCTTGTGAGTATGTGCTTTGTCAGACCCCCATAGTGGCGTCCCGCTGAGAGGCAGAGGTGTCTCTGTTTGAGTGACAGGTGGATCTTAAACATCACATACCCTGTTTCACCAGAGAGCTGTGTTTCTATTCCAGAGATTTTACTGTAGCTGTAAACCGCACCGAATGTGAAAGACAAACTCTTGCACTCCAAATGGACCAAATGATCCAGACTGAACGGATGGAGAGATAAAAGAAACAACAAAAGTATGGAAGCTGAATAAACCGTGGGATAAAGACTCATTATATATATATATATAATTGATTCATTGAATGGGTGGAAAATCAAACAGCAGAAATGAAGAAACAAAGTAAAGCAAGATTTACTTGTGGAAAAATTATGAGAAAATTTATTTATTTATGGCGTGTCTGTCCTATGATTAATGAGCATGTTTTGTTAGAGGCCTCATTGTTGTAGTTCTGATGACCGTCTGTTTTACTCCCGTAAGAGGTACAATCATCATCCTGTTGTTGACAATGGCTTCTGCTCTTATTGTTAGCAGACGCGTGCTAGCATGTGAATTATTGGCAGTGTGTCGTCTTTTTGCACGTGTGTGTGTGTGTCCTGGACTTCTGAGCACTCTGTGGGCAGTCAGTAAAACACAACAAACAATCTATAAGAGCATGCAGACACTGACAGCCGGTAGCTGTGTTTATGTGTACATGTGCTCGCATGCTTGTGTATGTTCACTCTAAACTTCCTTATCTTCATGTTAGTCTTTTAATCAAGCGCCGCAGCCACAACCAATCAAGAACCGGCACAAATCACTTTCCTTCCACTCTGGTCTTTCCCTTCTCAGAAAATCAGGCTACTCAATCCTCTCTTTCTCTTCCTTGTCTTAGCAGTTGAAGGCCGTAAACAGCCCTTGTGAAACTGAAGCAAACTTAAGCGAGTGTTTATTACGGAAGTAATTTATTGATTATAGCTTAAATGTTTATTATATGCAAGTTTTGACCCACTTAAGTAAGACAGAAGTACATCTTTATACTAGTTTAATAATTACTTTGATTGTCTTTGCAACAATTATTAAAATGTACCGTCAAATCAAGCATATAGGATTTGTTCTGGCAGCACTATTAATTACTTTCTCTCAATAAAATCCTAACTTGCTGCTTATTAATAGTTAGTTGGTAGTTGTTAAGTTTAGGTATTGGGATGTAGAATAAGTTCACATATGTAATAAGAATTAATATGTGCTTAATTACTACTAATAAATGGCTAATATTCTAGTAATATGCATGCTAATAAGCAACTGGTTAAGAGACCCTAAAATAAAATATTTACTTAGGTATCTTAAGAAACAAAGTCACGCTTGTTTAGTACACTTATGTGGACCTATAATATTATATTATATCAAATATTATTATATTATATTATGTTTTAGAATGTACTTTAAATACGTGTAGTGTACTATTTAATACAAGTGTACTTCTTTTTCACAAGGGACTGTAAAGTTCTTCAGCATTTCCATCTCAACAGCTGATTCTAATATTACCTTCATTATTTATAGATGATTAAAGCACACACACACACACACACACACACACACACACACACACACACACACACACACACACACACACAGTCATTACAGGCTAAAAGGTTATGGCTATTATCATACCAAAACAGTGGGATGTGGAAGAAAGAGGAAAATACTAATGTATTATAGGGTCAAGAAGTTTTTGGATGCACATACAAAAAAAGTATTAATATATGAATACTTTTTGTATTAATGTATGTATGCATGTTTCTCAATCCCATCTTAGGTTAATTGCATCTTAAAAAATGCCACTTTTTTTCTATAATTGCAACTTTATATATATATGCAGTTCCTACTATGTCAGAAAATGACTTGACCTTCCAGCTGGCACCTGATGACCTTCAACATTCAAATACGGGTGAAAAAAAAGTCAGGTTTCAGTGTCAAAAGAACATTAAAACAACATTTAAAGCCACATCAATTTAAACTTAAACAACATTTGACAGTGTTTCAATCTTTAGCCAATATGTTAATTCACCTGTGATATATTTGGCTTGTTATCACAATGACACATTTATCTCACATGTGACTTCATAGGTGCCAGTGTTTCGATTAAAGTAAATACTTGGTTTAAGACGTAATATTTAAAGCAATGACATTTATGTAAGTGTGTCTAAAGCGATTCAATATTTTTTGGACCACTGACACATGCACACTCCAAAAGGCCAAGTTATGGTGTGTAACAGGCTATTATTGGACTCTTTGGTGCTCTAAAACAGACAGAGGTTACTCTTTAGGAGCACTTTAGACAGACCATCATGTTTATGTCTGCTGCTGCTGGTGAACACTGACAAACTGTCCTTTAACGATGGCACATGGGCTCAAAGCCAATGTCAAAGCCATGTGTGTGTTTCCCATAATGCACTCAAATAACAAGCAGCACTGGTTGCTGTGGGAAAATATCTGCACTGGATCCTTTATTTAGACACTCGCAGACCACCAGTCGGTATTGGCATCAGAGCTCAGGGTCACTAAGACATTAAGAAGAGTTAACAAACTGAAGAAATGTCCCCAGAAATGTTGATTTGAAGTCAGGGAAGGAAAAAGGAAAGGGGTCTATACACACAAACACATACATACACTAACAGCCAAGCAGCTGACCTCCATCTTCTAAACGCTGACAGCTGCAGTACACCCATCAACACACACATAGACCTCTTTTGTTTGATTATAAACAGATTATTTCTTAGCTGGGAGTTTCAGTAAATAATGTGTACAGTGTCCAAACTTGGGCACTTTTGGGAGACTTAAAAACCAAACAAACATCTTTTTGTTATATGTTTTGGTTGAAACCATTATATTTTATAATATATTTACAAAATACATACTTTTTAAAGTGTGTTTAAGCTTCTGAAATTATTTAACACCTGCTGGACATTGATATTTTGATGTTTGTAAGATTCTTTGAGGTTTTGAAGACCCTTAAACTCACCAAGTTGCATTTGTTTGTTAAAAATCATTTGATCAAAACAGTAATGATGTAACACATTATTAAGTTTAAGTAAAACAATCTTATATATACATATATATTTAATTTTGTTCTTCAGTTTCACATAGTCCTTCATTAATTAATTCAATATGGTGATTTGCTGCTCTATAAGCATCTATATGTTTTTATTTCACTTTTATTAAGTTGGCTTGAGAAAGCTAGTCATGTTATAACACGCTTATCATCTTAAATTACATGCTAGTAACTAGCTTATCATGCAAACAAGATTCTAGTATCTAATCATGCTAACAATGTGCTAGTAACACAATAATCATGTTATAGTCATGCTAACAACATGCTAGTAACTTGCTATTCATGTTTACACCATGCTAGTAACTTGCTAATCATGCTAGAAACATGTTAGCAACATGCTAATCATGCTAGTAACTTGCTATTCATGCTAGTAATATGCTAGTAACATGCTAATATTGTCACAAGGTCCACTGGAGTTCCCCGCGGAAGCCTCCAGAGGGTCACTCCAGCCCAGACTATGTTCTCCGTTTGTCTGTCTTTTCGTTATCAGTTCAGGACTCTTCTTATGAACATTTGTCTGCTCCCTTGTTGGTTATCTTGGTTACCCATTGTTTCCTCTGCCCCTCGTCTTGTATTAACTGGTATTTAAGGACTGGACATTGTGTCGATCATTGCGTGTGTAAACCCTTTGCAAAGCAATTCGTGTTCTCTGTGTTTTTCTGTATTGTATTATCGTTCTTGACCTAGCCTGCCCCCGGACTCTCGATCTTGCCTCACCCCATTGGATTACGTTCGCCGATCGTCTGACCACTGCTACGATACTTGGATTATTGTCTGTGCATTGATGTCTCTGTTTGCTGTAATTGACCCTGCCTGATTCACCCTGTGTTCGCTGAAATAAATAGCTTGCATTTGGATCTGCACGCCTCTGTCTCCATCGTTACAAGTATCTATCTATCTATCTATCTATCTATCTATCTATCTATCTATCTATCTATCTATCTATCTACTTTTTAATATATCAGACTTTCTCAAGCCATCATCAAAGTTTGTCTAGTTTATTTGTGTACTTTTTTATGGAAATTCAATGATGCAATCTTTTTCAGGAGTCTTTGATAGATAGAAAAGAACAAATAAGCAGCTGTTATTTGAATCACAACTCTTTTGTACATTATAATTGTCTTCATTGTCACTTTTATCATGCTTTTGCTCAATAAAAGAATTAAAACAAAAAATCTCTACAAACTGTGTGTGTGTTGATCCCCACGATCAACCTTTTGTGTACTAATATGTACACTTTAAATACTAAAATGGACCATTTAGATATAAAACGTGTACCTCTTTTCTGAGAGTGTTTGAGGAAAAAAGGGCTTAATTAATATACTGAATAATGTTTTAACAATGATCTATAGAACATTTTCAGTTGGGTTTAGGTGTATATTAAGGTGATTTAAAAAACAATAACAACAACAACTTGGAAAGTCCCCCAACATGGCTTCACAAACAACATCATTTCCCATTGACCATCCTTTGTACGTTTGTTTCTGTGTGGATTTGTGTGCTGCTCTGTGCTTTACGTCCCGTAATCCAAGTAAGCATTTAATGGTCCATGACTAGGCCTGGTGGTCTCAACAAATCAAAAGACAGAGGGAAGGAGACAAAGAATGTGATAAAACGACTTTACTGATGGATGTAAAAGATCCCCTGTGACAGGTGAGTGAAAGAAGAACTCTTAAAGAAGCTCTCAGCAAACAACAAGAACAGACTTGTTGAAACTTGCAACCTCTGCTTCACCTTGCTCTTCACCTTGCTCCGAGGTTGCCCTTACATTGACACATCTAGTTTTCTGCTTATGAGGAAAAAAAGCAAACAACATATATAAGACGATTGTAGTAAGGCTATATTTTTGCCTTATGAAACATACTGGGCTGAAACTATGCATATGGCATAGGGGAGATTATTGAATTGAAATATCTGATGTTTGATTGCAGAGTTTTGTGCAGGTCTTGATGATATGTGAGATTACTGAGGTTTGAAGATCAGAAAGCAAGAGACTTCACAAAAAAATCTTCAGTAGCATGCTTAGGAGAAATAAACGAGGTCTTATTTGTGTTTTCATTTTCATATTTATTAAGATGTTCTGATCTTTAAAGGGTAGAATGCATCATCAAGAACATTTTTGAACTTCAAAGAGTCACAAATCAACTCAAGTAGACGTAATATTTTGCTGAAAACAATACCATTCTTCTTAAAGGAATACTGTAGTTCACAAAAGACTTGCTTGAAAAATCTACTCAGTTGTAAACAGTTGTATCATGTGCAGTGAATTGGTGCCATCAGAATCATCTGCCTCTCCAAAACAACTGATAAAAGGGTCACAATAATCCACAAGTAATCCATACGACTCCAAATCATCCCCTTTTGTCCTCTTACCAAAATCAATAGATTAGAACTAAATTAGCAAATTTCTGACCTGATTCAGTCAAGATAACTTTTCACTGGACAAAGCAATATTATGGAAAAACGTACAAACATGCACATTTAAATTTACAAGATGATAATTGATAAACTGAAGTAATGTGGATTACTTGTGGATTATTGTGATGCTTCCATCAGTTCTTTTGGACTCTCATTCTGACGGCGACCATTCACTGAAGAGGATCCATTGGCGAGCAAGTGATGGTGTGTTACATTTCTCCAAATCTGTTGAAATGAAGAAATTAAGTTTTCGTTTTTGGGCTCCTTTAAGGGTGTATGAGCAACTTCTTTTAATTTGTATGCTCACATGGTCACACAGGCACTCTTCACATGAGTTTTGACTACACTCGACCTTCCCGATGAGTTTATATTAGATCTCAGAAGAGAGGCAGATGTGAAGACGATTATAGGATATCGCTCCCTCTCTCACAATCACTGAGATGTTATTTTCCTGCATCTTAAGATGAAAGGTGTTTCCTGTGCCTGTTGCTGATTAGGCATCATACATCTCCCATCTGAAAGAAAGGCTAAAGAGCAGGAGAGAGACAGACAGGGAGGGGGAGTCTGCTGGACAAGGTCAAGCCCTGCAAACACTCCCCTCCCGGGCCACGATGCCTTTCCGTTCATATAGTAACCACACAACAACAACAACACACATACACACACACACACACACACACACACACACAAATATTAACGTATGTGGTTCACAGGGACTTGCATTTTTCTTCACTTAGCCCTACAGCTAAACCTTAAAGAAAACACAAAAAAGGAAGGTTAGTTTAAGATGCTTGGTGTACAAGGACACAGGAAGTGTCCTAATAAATCACAAACCTGTACACATACACACAAAACTTTCATCCCCATAATTCAGAAGTGGTTTTAGGACTCATTTTAGACAATAAACAAGTAGAGACTGAAATATTTAACCAAGCACAATGGTGAATTGTTTTTATCTGTCTATGAGTTGTTATCTAAATTTATCAGCCAAAGTGATCTCACTCTTACTTATAGTATTCTTACTAACACGGTTATTGTTCGTAAATGAGCACTTGAAGTGAACATGCACACACACATGCACACACTTACATCTTGGAACAAGGAGAACTCTTTAAAGGGAAGTCAATGAAGAAGATGATTGTTAAAAATAGAAAATCCTTAGTGTTTTGTGTCGATACAATGAATGTAACCAAAATTGTTTGGTTAACAAGATTCTTCTTTTTTTCATTTTTGGGGTGAAATATTCCTTCACTTTTAGAAATAAAGGTATAAAAGCTGTCACTGGGGCAGTGCATTTTGGTACCTTACAGGTACATATTTGAAACTAATAGGTACAAAAGTGTACCTTTTAAAAAAGTACCACCCCAGTGACAGCTTGTACCTTTATTTCTGAGTGTGTAAATAAGCTTCTTTTTGTACAAATTAATTCATATTGTTAAAACGTTTGAAATATGAAATATTAGATGTGGAAAAAAATCTAAGGTACAGTAACACTTTACTTTGATCCTCCACGTTAGACATGCTGCTGTTTAATTAACTTTGCAACTCAGCTTCTAGTCTTTAGATTATTAGTAGACTGTCTGCTTAATATCTGCTAACACTTCACTCGGATGGTCTCCAGAAGACATTGTTATTTTGCAAGCATGTCAACTTAGTTTACTAACCATAACACTAACCATAACAGTATAATAAAAGAGTAAAGTGGCATGTACTGTATGTATCTTGCATGTAGCTGAAAAGTTACTTATGGTTAGTAACATGTCTAAAAGTGTACTACTGAAATTTGAAACCTAATGCAAACATCATGTGAAAAAAAAAAAAAATTGAAAAATGACATTTCCACCACGGTTTGTGCAGTTTTTTTCCAAAACGAGACTATAAAACCAAACACCTCTCTTACGCACTCAGCAAATCACAGTTTGTCACTTGTGCACGTTCTAATAACGGGTCACAATGAAATAGAGTTTAAGGGTCAGTGCTGAAAACAGGACAGAACAGAACCCCACCTCTAGACATTGTGGGAACAATAGCAGGATGGGAGAACTAACTGAAGTAACAGAACGAGGGAGTTACAGTGTGTGTGACAGAGACAAAGAAAGAGAGAGTGTGGACAGAATCAGTTTGTTTTGTCTAGAGAGGAGACATTTGTAATAAGTGACATGTTCATATGTGTGTAGGCATTACAAGAACAGTGAAAAAAAAGGCATAAGTTGATCTTGAAATGCTGACTTTTATTTTAATTTATTACATAAAATCATTAAAGAATGAGAAAATGTAAGTAAGTATATATCTTTTCATAATTCTGTGTGCCAACTCTGCCATTTGTGAAGATTGTAAATGATAGAAGATATGCACGAGAGTGTGGGAAAGTGTGTCACAGTTCAACCTAATTTAATAAATCACGATAAAATACTTTCACTTATTGAAATTTATCACCGCTCTGCTGTCATTTCCTCTCTGTCCTCCCGTGAAGCTGCTAACAAGCATCTCAAGTTTTCCACTGAAGCTAGTCTAAAGCTATTTTTCAAGGAAACAAACAGAGGTCAACTGAAGAGAAAAGCATCTTTCTAAATGATAATATGACACTGTTTTATCTTCTCTGACCCCAGTGCTCAGAGTGAGAACTGAATCCGCTATTGGTTGTGGGACAGACATGCTTTGACCTGTATTCTCCCCCAAACTTCTCTTTTTGACGCAGGTTAATGAAAGTTTTGAGTGAGATGGAGAGCTGGAGGGCAAATTGGCCTCAACTTTGTCACAGTGTTCAGTTTAGTGTACGCCACAGTGCCTGCAGCTTATGGGGTCATCCCAACACACACACACTGATCTGAATTCTTTTCTGTTGTATTTGACCCCTCACCTGTATGGTAATTTGTAACAGGAGGTTAGAAAATGGGGCCCCAAAGACAAGCCCCAACACACCTGCTACGTAACTCTCTGCTGCTCTCCTTCTGACTGACTTAACCTTTAGGTGTGTGTGTGTGTGTGTGTGTGTGTGTGTGTGTGTGAGAGAGACTTATGAGACTAAATGGTAGCAATGATGGTGCTGATGATGGGTTAATGTTCTCTCAAGATATAATGCAAAGTAAACCTAAAAACACTTATTATCTTGAGCAGTATTGCTTCTCAAGGAAACTGGTCTTGTTTTAGGTATGTTCAGATGTTTTTACTGGACAAAAAGATAAAATACTGATTAAGAAAATGAACATTTAGTGTATAGACAGATCTCTGGGGTTGCTGTGTGACCACACATGGAGCAAGAGGCAAAAATGAACAGGCCTGTCAGCACACAACGCCACGTGTGTCTGTTTTTCCACACACATGCATTGCACACATTACATGAGCTACCACTTCTTCCACGTCTGCCCCCTATCTTATGCATAAGGGACCAATTTAGGTTTGGCACAAGTCCAAAAAGAACACACACACACACAAAAAAGAGTGAGAACGTGAGAGAGAAAGAAGCAGAGTTGGAACGAACGGAAGAGAATTTAGATGCTTAATTGGTATTAAATTGTCAAATTTGTGTGTAATTTCCAAATTACAAACATCCTCTTTTGCCTCAGTGTTTCCTGTGTAGATGTATGAAAAAATTATAATGCATAAACTTAAGAGGGATTTACAGAAGTGACATAAATCGATCATAGGTTTATTAAAAAGAATTAGAACAAAGTATTAAGGGAAGGACTAGAACAAAATTAAATAAAAAGTATAAATCAAAGCCATCAACTGGAATAAAATAGCATAAAAGATTTAAAGATTACATAATAAATCTTAAGTCTACCAAGTCAAATTCGCATTTGTAAACCGGATATATTGGGAATGGGAAGAACCCTTGGTGCTCCCACTCCAGTGTCATTCATCTCTTTTTCCCGTGGCCATAACCCAACCCTTGACTTCCTTAAGGAGAAGAACCATTACACTCAAAGTACACACCCATACGCTCCAATACTCTTCTATTACACAGTTCGTACACCCTAATTATAGGAAATGCACACTCAAAAGCACACTAACTGCATACTAGTATTACAATTCCACTACAAATTACTCTTGGAAGTCTTTAAGTGCCCAGTTGAGCCCTGCAGGGATGTTTGAGATTATGAAAACACTTAAAAGGCTCTTGTTTAATATGGATCAATATTAACTTCTCTTACTTATATAAGTATATTCTAGTCACTGCATATACATACAACTCAGAATACCCTAGCAATGCACTAAACGCTCAGTAGACTTTATCAAATACATTGCAATGCAGTAAAAAGACCAACAACACTAACCACAACTCAGTACATCTTAGCAACACACACAAAACCACCCACAACACTAAAAGCACTGAGACCACCCTAGCAACACATTACAAAATGCACAGAATACCCCAGCAACTTCATAGCAACACACTAGATTCCATTCAGAACACCCTAGCAAATGTCAAGTGTTAAACTAGAAACTACCCACAACACACACACACACACACACACACACACACACACACACACACACACACACACACACACATATTGGAAACCACCCACAACACTGAAAAGCAATCAACACATCCTAGAAACTGCATAGCAACTCACTAGAAACCACCCACATCACTAAAAAACATGCACAACACTGGAAATCAATCAACACACCAGAAACACACTAGAAACCTCCCACAACAATAAACACCACACAGAACCCCCCAGTAAAAGATAGCAACCCACTAGAAACTACCCACAACGGTAAAAGCACTCAGAACACCCTAGCAACTGCATAGTAACACAATAGAAACAACCCACAATACTAAAACACGCACAACTACTTAGCAGCTGCATAGCAACACACTAGAAACCACGCAAAATAAATTAAAACACTCTAGTGACTAAACTACCAAAAACACCCTAACAAAAGCAAAGTAACACATTAGTCCACGCACTAAATGTTCAAAAGATAGCAACACACTAGAAACCAACCACAACACCCTGCATACCCTAACAACAGCGCAGTAACACACTAGAAACCACTTATACCACCAAAACACACTAGAAACCCAAATGAATGCTAAAAACACCCAGAACACCATAGCAACAGATTGTCACACACTAGAACCTACACCTACACCTACCACCTACAACATGAAAAACACATTGAACACACTAGCAACTGCATAGTAACAAACTAGAAATCATCCATAACACTACAATCACTCAGAACAGCCTAACAACTGCATAGCAACACACTACAAATAATCCACAACACTAAAAACACTCAGAACACCCTAGCAACTGCATAGCAACACACTCAGTATACCCTAGCAACTGTATAGCAACACACTAGAAAGCATCTACAAAACTAAAAACACTCAGAACTCACTAGCAACAGATAACAACACACTAGAAACCACCCACAACACGAAAAACACCCAGAATACCCTAGCAACTGCATAGCAACACACTAGAAACCACCTACAACAAGAAAAACACACAGAATACCCTAGCAACTGCATAGTAACACACTAGAAATCATCCATAACACTAAAATCACTCAGAACACCCTAACAGCTGCATAGCAACACACCCAGAACACCCTAGCAACACACTAGAAAGCATCTACAAAACTAAAAACACTCAGAACTCACTAGCAACAGATAACAACAAACCACCTAACAACACGAAAAACACCCAGAATACCCTAGCAACTGCATAGCAACACACTAGTAACCACCTACAACAATAAAAACACCCTTATTACACTAGCAACTATATATCAACACACTAGAAATCCTTTACAAAATTAAAACACCCTGAACACCCTGGCAACTGCACAGTAACACAGTAGAAATCGTCTACAACACTAAAAGCACCCAGAACACCCTAGCAACACACACTAGAAACCACATACAACAAACACATACATACAGACAAGAAAAATGTGCAATGACTAAACTCGAAACTCTGTTTAACATTATAATATTATATGTTTAATTTATGTCTGTTATCAGATGTTTTCCTCTTTTTTTTGTCCTTTACCTCTATTTCCTCCTAATCTGTGTGTTTTATCTCCGTAGAGGAGGTATGACATCACAGAACTGGCTCGCTGCCATGGCAACATCTGTGCAAACCTGAACCGCACGAAACCTGACATCTAACTTATAGACACAAACTTGTTTTCTCACACACGGTTGTGTAAGTTATCTTGCCCTGCTCACAGTTTAGTCTGCAGGCTGAAGTGTGTGATGGGATTTTTCCTCTGGGGAAAAGAGCAGCGTGAGGGAAACCTCCAACCGAAAGAGATGAAACACCCCGGTATCACATAACACACAACTGTGCGAGTGTGTATTTGTGTAAGTGTGTGCTTGTGCGGATAGATGCAGTACAATTCATTTTGTTAACCTCTAATGGCACTCTGCTGATTGACATCAAAGACAATTTCTCTGCTGATTGCAATTTGGGCATTGTGTGGTATGTGTCTTAATATGGTCATGTGTGCTTACAATCTGTGTGTGTGATGAAATCTTATGCGCAATTGACCTCAAAGCAGTCAAATATGCACACGCTGGACCCACATACTTCAATCAAGGACTTTGGTGGATATTCCTATAATCAGTGGGAAAAAAGAGTATTGGGTTTATAGACAATCTGATTATAACGGAAGGAAAGAGTGTATGAGAGTCAGAGTGCACCTGTGGACACATCTTGAATCGCCATAAAATTATGAAGCTGAATGACTGACCGGATCAGCACATCTGCCAAAAAATATTATTATGAGCATATGGGAAGGATGCTAGCAGGAAACACCTTCACCTTTTCACTATAAAATCTTTCATTACTCTGTGCTCATATCCACACAGACATTTGTTTTATTATAAACAAATGGGAAACTTCCCATTGACTGCTATTGTTTTAATACTAAGCAGGTCATGGCTCCTGTATGTATATATATATATATATATATATATATATATATATATATATATATATATATATATACACACACACACACACACACACACACA
>JAUCMU010000143.1:16220637-16260263 GCA_032275025.1 Enteromius treurensis
ATATATAGATACATACATATACATATATATACACACACACACATATATATATATATATACACATATATGTCAAACATGAAAAACAAATCACCTACCAGAGTTTTAATCCCTCGATTCGAAATCCCTTCAATAAATGAGTTGTATTATATCCTCCTCAGTCTCAGGTCGGCGGTGTCTGTTTCCAGCTGCATGTGAACCTGTCTGAGCTCCCACAGAGCTTCTCACTGGACAATCAGGCCACTTCAGTGGCAAAAGTGATCAGCCCAGCCCAGCAGTTCCTCTGGCCGCTTCCTGTTATTGTCCCTGCCTCTTTAGTCCAGCTCCAAACCTCTCTCTGGAAAATCAGATAAGATTCGCAGCCCCCTGACCACCAGTAGCTCTGAGAGGCAAGCGGAGCATTACACCGCTGAACGAGAGAGAGAGAGAGAGAGAGAGAGAGAGAGAGAGAGAGAGAGAGAGAGAGAGAGAGAGAGCGAGCAAACGATACGGGGAACGATTGCGACTGAGAGAGAGACTGAGGGCACTGGAGGTGGGAGATCATTAAGTTCTAGCTTGCTCCTTTAAAGAGGAGAGGAAAGCAAAAGTGATTTATTATTCAAAGCTAGAATAAAGAGCATGATAAACAGGTTATTGGAGTTAAAGTAATCCCGGGAGATTTTATTACATTTTTTACAGAGGCTGTAACTGTCATATCTGCCTCTGTGATCTTGTCTAAACTAGTAAGTGAGAAAGGGGCGGTGGAGGGGTCTAGTCCTGCATTCAGCAGAGGGCTGAGTTTAGGGACTGGGACTTGCGGTGGATGTATGTATCTGTCAGAAGTGCTTAGTGTTGTGCCCCATTGATCTAAGTGGAGCGAGTCAGTTTAGTAGGATTAGTTGCAGGGAATGGCCAAGCCGTTTTGACAGGGGACCAAAGATAAATACCCCTGGGTGCTTAGACAGAGAGGCAATTGCTGAAGTGCAGCCCTGCTTGACATTTGCCTTTGTTTGTTTGTCTGCTCCTTGGCTTTTGTAAGGATATTCTTATTTCTTTGAATATGTCTACTGGCCTTCACTTTGAAAGACGTGGCTGACAGACTCTAACGACAGGCCTCTGGTTACAAAATTGGTCTGACCTTTGATCCTTTTTTTTAGCCTTTGCTCAGAACGCCCTGCAGAACTTTTGTTCAAATTTGGTTGACTTTAAATCTGCTTCCTCTCCTTGAAAAGTATTACTTGACCTTATTTTTTTAACTAACACATGCAAAAATATCTGATAAGGGGAAGAAATGGTTACGTTTCATACTGTAGTCTTGAAACATGGCATTCAAAATGGCCAAAGTGGAAACCGGCTGGTGTCCTTCAGCTAAATTGATACACCTGATTCTGTGATACCTGTCCAATTCAGATGATATTTAGTAATGTAAGTATGCCATGCTAGTAATGCTAGTGGATCAAAGTCAACTCTGTCATGCCTTTTTTTCAAGCTTGAAACTCTATTTTTAGAGTATTTTTGTTATTGTTGACATACAGTGCTACTGTACAGTACATATGGATCAGCTATCATTTCATGAGTTTCATTATCCAAAGACTGTTGTGACTTCATTGAACATTTTAAAACATACTGTACCTTCTATAAATTACCAGTCCAACTTAATATTAAGTGGCCCTAAAACCTGTGTACATAGTAACTACATGTGTATGCAGTATGTAACCACAGTGTAATTACACATTAGTATATAACAGGGTTTCTGAAATCTTACCCTGGAGGTCCAATGCACACGAACACAGTCTTAGTTTTTAAAAATACAATTGTCCTGACTATTCCAAGCTTGGTAATGCTGGTTCCTGAAAGCGTTGAGTTCCCGCTTCTTGCCTGACTTCTGACTCGACGTATGATGTAAACGGCGTCATATGTTGAGTCAGAGCTCAGCCAAGAAGCTGGAACTCAACACTCTTGGGAATGCGCATATGGCCGTTGTCAGAGGTCAGTTACTTAGATTATTTCAAAATAGAAATATTCTTGTTTAAAAAACCTATCGATCTACTTCTTAGGACACGTGATAACCCCCTGCAATACTTGTGGATATATCTAATTATAATTAGTGGAGCTCCCAAATCATGGCCGCTATCCACCAGCATTACCAAGCAAGGAAGAGAAAGGGTAAATTAAAGGAAAACTAAGACTGTGTTTGTCTGAAAGAAGAAAGTCATGTACATCTTTGATGGCTTGGGGGTGAGTAGATTGTGGCGTAATTTTCATTTTTGAACGAATTTGAATTAGAATTTCTGTGGATTTACAATGTAATTACACAGTTGTTACACAGCAACGGTCAGTAAGTTAGACTTTACATATAAATTGTGGTTGTTGTCCAGAATGTCTTTTTGTAATGGGTAGGTTTAGGAGTGGGTTAGGTGTGGATATTCGTACAAATTACACCTAGTAAAATATGTTTTAAAGACAGTGAGATCAGTGTAAAAAGTACACAAACTGTAATTAAACAAAACATGCATTTTGATTGGTAATGACAGTCATATGGCATTTCATGACGACAGGCGCAATACGACATTGTCATTATTTTTATGCCTGCTAGAGGAAGCTTACCTTTAAAACTTAAATATAGGTCATAATAAGGTACTTAAGTTACTTATTATTAATGACCCACAGCATTTTTGTTTCCTGGTGGAACTTGAAAGAACGCGACACACTCAAATCCTGTATAATTCAACTAATCCAGATCTACTTCCACATAAGTGTCGTTAAGCCAATGTTCCATGGCTGCAAATTCTGAGGCTAGGACTATCATGTACTGTAAATACACTGGACTTACAGTAGTGCACCAACTACACCGACTCCAACTGCTCCTACTTCTCATATCCCTAAACCTATCCATCTCCACCCCTTGATCAAATTCTTACAATTACTCTTATGCATGCTGTTGTTACAAAACACAGTTATATAATTCCTGTTACACAAGTACTTAATGAAGTGAAAAAGGAGTTGTAACCAATGTCCTGTTACACATTTGTTACATGTGTGAAGTTACAGAAATAGTATACGTAGCTGCATATACTATTTACCAATGTGTACTTACACTGTAGTTACTTACTAAGTACACATCTATTTACCATGTAACTACACAGGTATTAGGGTCACTTGATATAAAGCGGGACCCAAATCTCTTGTATCTTTGGGCAGAAATAAAATTCTGACTTCAATGGGCAAACTTTCTTAAAAACTTGTTATGTGGATTCCTCATTCCAGAAGTTGGTATTGGTGTATTCTATGTTCCTCTTTGTCATCCGAGACCTTTCCTTTTTCTCCTACAGGCACGACCGTGGTGTTTAACCCTGCCTCGGTCCAGCAGACATTATCTGCACCATCACCGACCAGACCACATGAGGCAGTGGATGCCTTGTGAAGTGTGTGCTTTAAAAATAGCAGGGTTCTTGTCTTCTCTCATTTGCCTGGATGGGCAGCCAAGCGCATGGAAGCCCTCGGAGAAAGCTGATGTACGGCATGTTTGAGGCGTTTGGACTGATCTTAACGAGATGTTAGTGTTCACTTAACGTGATCCTAAATCCACCCGGGGGCATAGTCTGGATGGAATAACGTGTTTGAACCGCCCTCCTTCCACTTTAGTCTTATACTGAAAATGGTCCGCTTTAAAGAAACCAGACTTTCATACTGAGCACAAATGATTTGTTGCCACATTGGGGATGAAGCAACGAAAGCGAAAAGGCTGTAATTTTTTTTAGCTTTGGCAACACTTCTCAGAATAATTGTGTTACGGTCATACCAGTGAAAATTTGTTTTAATAATGAAACACAAAGAACCCCTTCAAAAGCTAATGAGAAGTGCCTGAGGAATATGCATCGAATGCATCCTGCTGTTTGCAAAGCTTGAGCTAAATTATGCAGCACGAAGAATACAATAGCATCAGACACATTCAAGCTAAGGATGTTTCTTCTTTTCATGCTGTCTGAAGTTTAAAAATGGCTTTTGTTTTCTTTAGATTTGGGAAAAGTTCCATTTGCATTGTTGCGATATTGGTTTCACAGATTCCAAAGCTTTTGCCTAATTCAATCACAAAGAAATAAACACTCGGAAATATCAAAGCCAGTTGCTAAATTACTTTTCAGGAAGCATATTAATGCTAATTTTATCACCTCATTCAACCAGGCGGCTAGACTAACAGAGCCAGCGCTTGCAATGCAGCTTCCAACAGGCAGTTAGCGCATTATTTTTGATGTTAAGATGTGTGAAGAGACGACCCGGAGCAGAGAGATACAAAATAAGAATGCAGTTGTAAGAGAAAACAGACTGGGGCGATACTTTCATGTCGCTTTCCTTGCACTCACATGTTGAATTCATTAATTCCCAGAACATATTCCCTTCAGGTTTAAAGACTTGAGAGAGTTAAAATTGCCAGAGAGTTTCATCATGGGTCTACTTGCCCTTCATACCTTTTTCAATAACAAACGGGGGAAGCATATTCAAGGGTGGGTAATCACAGCAGAGGGATTGCCTCATAGCGAGAAGGCAGAAAATACATGCGATTTTGTAAATATTATTTCAAAAGCAGCACGGTACTTCACAAAGTATTAATTGTACTTTGTAACATGTAACATTGATGGTAAAAGATCGAATGCTTCCGCGCATTCCCCCATGACTGCTTTCAGGTTTGAGTTTTGCGAAGGAAGGGCTGTTGAGCGCGACATTGGTGACATGCTAGCTGAATTAGTCACACAGAATGAATCACGTTACATTTTTATCTCTGATGTCACAACCCCATGTATGGTATACAGAGTATCACGCCCACCGTGATTAGTAATGCCAGCTTTAAAGTCTGTTCTCCCCTCCTACACCTTTCCAAAACAGAGAGGTCTGCTAATCCCATCACTTCAGTCCTAATCAAGCAGCTCCAGCCCTGCAGTAATTTCCGTAACGTCAGCCCCGGCTTCCTCCCAGACCCAAACTAATCTTCGGCTCATGTCCTGTGTTTGAACCTTCTGAAACATAGCTGCAGAGGCTCGGACCAGCACCCCTGAACTTTGCTAACTGATTACACTCACATGCTGAAACGTGCCGTTAAAGGGCAGGGATGTCGCAACTTTGCGTTCATGGCAGGTAATTGAGGACGATGATGAAAAACCATTAGGACTGTGAAAGGTTTTTTCTTCTCATAACACTGGTTTTTGCCAAGAGGCCAAAGCTATTTGGATTGAGACACCTCTCTCACACAAAGACTCATTTTGTCAAGTCTCTTGAGTGTAATCGTCTCAGCGTGAGCAGAGACAAACGTTCTGAACTGGCCAGCTGTGTTGGATCCATGGGATTTCCATTCTGTCAACAGGAAGCTCAAGGTTAGGGGCTTAAATGGGGATGTTGCTACTGTTTCAATGGGAGGAAGTGAATAGATCTAAAGCTGAATGATGCATTCCTTAGCTACAAGAGAAACGTAACTCTAGTTCACTGGGGACTTTGAGCTATGTGTAGGCTTTTTTTTTTTTTGCACCCTGAATTCTTTATGATCAGCAGATTTCATTTCAATCAGTTTTAGCAATCTTTCAAAAATGTCAGACTAAGGGGTTAATTTAGTCTAACTGTGGTACTAAGAATGAATCAGCCTTGTATAAATAATAATAAAAAAATAAATAAAAGAAATGCAAGTTAAACTTAATCGAAGGTTTTATGGCAAAACATTTTTTGGAACACAAATGAGGCCAACTTTTTGAGAACTTGAAAGCAGAAACATGAAGTTTTATAAAAGCCCATTTACTTATTTGTAAAAAACAAATGAAATGAAAGAAAAATTAAAATATGATATTTATAATAAAAAATGACCAATAAGTAATGGAAATATTTTATATATTTAACTCATCAAAATCAATTTACTCAAAAATATATATATATATATATATACCTGTTATTGGAAAGAATTTTCATAGTCATCTACAGTTCAAGTGCTGTTAATTGAGCTTAACTTGCATTGAACCAAGAATATTCCTTATAGTATCTGATTTAATATAGGTGAGATGATTAGACAGATTTTTTTCTTTCTCGTTCTTCTTTATCCCCTGTATGCCCTGTTTATCTTCTTATAATTTCACTGGTGGCTTTAGTTTAATCTTTAGCTTTAAGAACCAATTTAGTGGCCCAGTCGCTCAAAACACTGTGTTCAGGAACTTCCATCTGGGCGATGGGGGATAGGGGTTCATGTTGTCAGACAACACCCCACCCCCTTGCCAACGCAAATCCGCACTCTTTCTGATTATCTTTCTCTCTAAGCCAACTGACGTGTTGTTACAAGTTGTTTTTATACTCTTAGATCATCTGCTGCTGAGGAAGATTACAAAAAAGACGGCTGAAAATCAGTTGCATACTGACTCTTCTCTGAATATTTGACCCTGTTTAGACAAAAGTGTGGAGTGATTTCACTGATGACTTCTGACATTCAAAAGAAGGCAAATGACCCAGTGGAAAATGCGAACTGAGAGTACACACTTCACATGGTGGTTTCCTGAAAATGTTTCAAGACTCTGTGCTTACTAATGCCGCATTTTGAGGAACGGCCCCATTTGCCGCTGAGATCTGAGTTAGTGCTATCCAGAGAGAGTAATACTGCTCTCTCGAAAGCCTCTGTAACCCTGAGTCACTTGCTGGCAGCTGGTTGTTTTCAGAGGGAGAATAATTTGGATGGAGCGCCTTGCCTTATAAAAGATGAACGGGATTGGCTCAGATATCCATTAGAGAGGACTTTCTAAGCCTGTTATTAGAGGGGAAAAGAGGGATCTATTGGACGAAATCAAGGAGATTTTGAGTTTTTAGTGAGATTTGAAAGCCACCCCCCTTCCCACACCTTCTTAGCGATTTGCATTCTCTTTTGTGGTATTATCAGGGACATTATGACTTTTTCCCAGGATTTCTGTCATAAGACGGTCTAGGCGTTTGGGTTTCTTTGGGAGTTGGAACTTCATTTTGGTAATTTAAATGAGCTAAACAGTGCTTTGACAGAGTTAATGATCTAAAACATCTATTTAAGTCTTTTAGTCACACATACAATTGACATGACAGAGTGGGCAAACATGCACAAGCGCTACTATTCCCGTAAATATGCTGTTTGAGCGGCATAGATTTAGAGTGCAGTCATCCAAACAGGCTTTTGGGTTTGTTATACCGCTGCAGGCTAAGTCTTAATTAAAGCATGATTAATGAATAAAGTTCACTCCCACATATTATGGATTATCTCTAAATATATATCACTAATTTGTTTCGTACATTACACTGCAGTTGACTGTCATTAGCTCATGTGCTTCATTCTCTTTGATGGTGCAACCATTTCAGCTGTGCTTTGATAAACACAAAAGTAGACCTCATCAATAGATTATTAATGGTATGAATGGAATCACAATTCCTGTGTTATTTTCCATGAGTACATGTGATTCCAATCACTTTATTATAGTCATTTATTTCATCACTTGTGCCTGAGATTCATTATTTCTGAGATTTAAAATGTTTTTTTTTAATTGACTTCTATTTAGCAAGGACACATTGATTTGCTCAATATGGACGGGGGATGGGGGATAGGCTCGTTTCTCATTGGTTCCCACTTTTTGGGAACGGAAATGCACTAAAACGGCAGCTTTGCCAGACTATTTTTGCTCGCGAAATAGAATCACAGGAAGTATGGGCTGGCCCATAAACACACCTCTAATGTAAAAATATTAGTGTTGTCAAATGATTATTTGTGATTAATCGCATCTAAAATAAAGGTTTTTGCTCACATAACATATATTTGAGAAATATATAAGAAAAATATGCAATGCTTTTATACAGGATATAGTGTGACGACGCAGCCGCCTCTCCGGATCATCGCCCTCCCCGTCACTTCAGCGCCGCCCATCACCAGGCTCCACGACGGGAGTGGGCGGATGAGAGGACTGAGCACGTCTGGCGGTGCGTGATGAGGCGCACCGGAGGATAATGGTGCCTCATCACCGCCGCAGTTAAAAGGACAATGCGCGCCCCTCCTCTGGAGACCGGTCTCTTCCCCTTGTGCATGCACACTGGTGTCCTCGTGGCTCCGGGAAGGAAGCAGCAGAGGAACGCTACGCTGATGCTGGAGGAGCGAGCCATCCAGAAAGCGAGCCGATCAAAGAGCGAGCCACGAGAGGTGCAAGAGGCGCCGGAGCCGCCAAGACGATTGCCGTGAGAGGGGTGAGCCGCCTAGATGCGAGTAGCCTGAACTGCCGGATTCCGCCCCTTCCCGGAACCCTTTCCCTGTAACACTGCCTGACCCTCACTGAACGTTAGGAGCACAACGAGGACACCAGTTCCCCTTTTTGTTTTGACACTTTTACTCCCCTGGACACTTTATTTGTTTTATTTTGTTAATAAAAACAGCCTCTCCGAGGCATGACGTCACTCCCACTGTGTCTGTGTTGGCTCACTCGCGACAATATATGTGAAATAGTAAAAGTATTTTACAATATTACTGCTGCTCTTGCTGCATTTGGATCAAATAAATGCAGGCTTTGTGAGCAGAAGAGAATTTGTACAAAAAAACAACACATTCAAAATCTTGGTTGTGTATATGACATTGTGTTTACTAACCCATGACCTCCTCGGGACACAAACATCTCATGGAAGGGGAACTGTCTGTGTAGATCTCTCTCGATCACATCAACCCACTTAGGGTCCCCATCCATTTTATCCAACTCCTGTTCAACAGTCACAGAAACACAGGTTCATTTTATGCATCGTCATAAAGTGTGTTTTCGTGGCCTAATTTCACACTGCTCAGGTTTAACATTTATAAACACACACACACAAAAAACTCTTTCCCGCCATTGACAATTTTTTTCATCAATCCCTGTTTTAGATGGATTACGTTAAGGAAAGCCCTGGTGCATGCCCTGTGTATGTAATGGGACTTCCTGGGTCTACTGGCTCGACGATCGTCATAAACAGAAGGATCAGAGATGATGTAGATCATAATATAGAATCTGATTGCAATGGAGTTAGGCTAGTCAGAGACGAAGACCCCTTTACAGACACACAAACATCTCTTGCTATGTCATGGATAGATGAATAACCTGGCGATATGAATATAATTATGTATGTATGCACGCGTGCGGGACCTATTAGATAAATAGAGTGTGTGTGTACATATAGTTACAGTACATATGTATGTATGTAGCCTAAATGTGTGTGTTAGGGTTGGGCGATGTCGATCAATTTGGCATTGTACGATGTCTAATGTGAAACATTACGATGGACGATGACATCGTCGTCGTAGGTTGGGCGTTTAGTTGTAACTAAAACAGCAAGCCCCGCCCCACGACTGACAAAAACAACAGTGTTTGCACGAGCAGATGAGAGATGATCGCACGCGAGTGCTTGAATTGCGCGCGGATGACATATCAATTGTGCGCGAGGGTTTGAAATGAGCTTGCGGGCCCCGTTTCTTCGCATGTACATCTGTTTTTCTCGCGCGGAAATGATTTACATCAGTTATGCGCTCGCTTATTAATGCCATGGATTTGCCGTCATAAATTAAGCGTGTTTTTCACGAGCTGGTTGCTGCTGCGGGGCGGAGGATCGTGATGCTGGCTCAGCATCGTGATGTCTATCGGCCAGTGGCGATGGACGATGGCATCATCTATCGACCCAACCCTAGTGTGCGTGTGTTATCATATGTATATACAGTACATGTGTGTGTGTGTGCATAAATACTTTCGCGTGTGTGTGTGTTTGTTCTGTTTACTGAATGCAATCTTAATAATTCATATACTTATTTACAGGTGAAAGAATATGATATCTGAATGTATTTTGCTTGAAAATGCAGGAATTTGATTTTTATTTCTATTTTTATGTCCCAAATGTTGTATTTTTGATTAAACATATCTGCATTCAAGTGATGATAAAACATAAACACATAAACGTAGAAAACCATTTTTTTTTGTTTGAAAGCAGAGGCTTGGTTCTTCATTGTGATATATAATATGTTCATATACGTATAGCAGAAAATCGTCAAATTTAGGTGAAAATCATCAAAAATGCTGGCAGCGGCCTGCAATGTTTTTTAAAACGCTGGCAGGGAGAGAGTTAAAAGCCATGCAAAATGATACAACAAGCTCTAGTGTGACATTTGCAAATCAGCTATAGTCATGTATACACCCCACTCACAAGGAACTTCCCAGTGTTCTGTTCTCTTTTCACTTTTCCCCCTGACAGGTAGAGCCAGGCTCTGCCTCGCAATGATGGCGGGATTCCTTTCTGACATCGCAGTCGCACCTGTGGGTGACAGAGGTCTGAACGTCACACACAAATATTCAGATAAGCAGGGACCAGCATGCGTTCACTGTGATTACACAAGTATGTGAGTTTCCCTTTACACAAATGCCACTTTGTGATTTAACATTTGAACTACCCTGGCTCTGATTCCACATGATGATATGGGTTCCCTAAAGATTCTTGTCACATGACACTGGCTGCACTGGTTGGTGCGGTTACATGTGACCAATAAAGACAAGATACCATCCATCCCCCCCAAAAAAAGGCTTTTATTGCCTTTGCATTACTGACAGAATCCACAGTATAAAGAAAATACATTAATTTATAATGAGAGCTTTAGTATTAAATTAGTTTTTTTTTTAAAATAATTAGCTGTAAGGGTTAATAATAATTCAAAATTACTCTACAAGACGAAAGTCCTAGGATGGTTTGAGGGTGAGTAAATTATGGGGTACATTTTCATCTTTAGGTGGCTTTAAGCAAATGTAAAAATGATGAGTAAAAGTGAATGCAAAAATAGGTGAAAATGAGCATGCAGTTAAAAATAGTGTCAATATCAATAAAAAAATCTCTAATATCAGCCAATAATTGTAACAGTAAAGATTTTAAATTTTTTTTATATATATATTTTTATATTTAGTAAGAGTAATTTTACATCATGGCAAACAGATAAGCAGAAAGATAGCACATCATAATATAGTAGTAATGTCTATTTCTCCATAATCTTATTAACATTATTCTGGATTTGCCATGAAAATGTCACGAAATTCATCCGTTTCAGAATCAGTTCTCATTCCCCAACCCTAGAATTGCGTGTCATGGTTTTCAAACCCTGCGTGACACAAGAACGAGCACACACAGTTACACAGGCATGCAAACAAAAAGGCCAACAAAAGACTGTTAAAAAATCCTTTGGCCAAACTCTTCTGTTGTCTTTACCTGAAGATGCCTCACTCCCAGTGAAAGCTTTATTCAGCTTGAGAGAAAAACAGAGGTGAAGACTCAGACTAATAGATAACACACATCGCTGAAGAGCACATAAGGGAGAACCGATGCAATATTAGGCTTGTCCAGACAGGGCTGTGTTGGAACGGCTGTGTCATTGTGTCGTTCTGCTGAGGTTTTTAATTATTCCAAGCAGCAGCGGGACTGTCTGAGCAAGTCAATGAGAGGAAAAACGAGAAGGGGAAGAAAAGAGAAGGAAGATCACATTCGTAATTTAAAGCCCCAAGCCCTGATGTGTGGAGATGATTTCCTCATGCTTTCACGGCTTGGTGTACCTATGCCCCCTCTCTCAGATCTAGTGCTTACATGCAAAGCATTGGCAAACATCTCACATCATTGATCTGTTCCTGGGAACATGCAGTGGAAAATAATACGGGCCAAAAGAATCTAGTCAAAGTGGATCGTAGTGCCTACCTTCTTGAATCTTTTACTGATCCATTTGTCCCAGTGGTTCAACATATCCAACCATTTGGCTTCCCTGTGCCTTAAGACTTCCAGAGGCACGTCTTGAGCCCTGCATGAGAGAGAAAGAAAGAATCTACATTTAACTTGTCAAGTTAAGTTGTTACAACACTGCAAACAGACTTTTGTTGTTTAATATGGAAAATAGCTGCGTAAACATTCTGCTTAACTTCTCCTTTTGTGTTTCACGAAAGAAAGAAATGAAGTCATAAGGGTTTGGATATGAGAGGGAGTAAATCACGACTTTCTTCTTTTTCGGGTCAACCATAAAACTATAAAAACATACGGAGCTATTTGCAGGAAGAACTATAGCCACTAAACCAACAACTAAAATAGATTCTTCTGAACTAGTGACAATGTCATAAACTCGTGATTCACATGATTTAATACTGCAATATCCATATTTTGATATGGTGTAATTAACTGTAACCTGCACAGAAGCAATGCACGGACATCGTGTTGCCGTATAGGAGCTCCAATGGGATCCAATATGGGTATGAATATCATATTTTCGAAGAAGAATGTGACACTGAAGACTGGAGTGATGATGCTAAACATTAGGCTTGCATCACATAAATAAATGATACTAAAATAACTCAAATGATTAGCATTTCTATCAAATAAATGCAGCCTTGGTAAACATAAGTTATGATGCGAGACCAAAAAAAATTGTAGTTAATTATTTGAAATTTTAGGGCAAAATAATCTAAAAACAATCCCATGACTAATATAAGTAGCCCTCCGGCAGATGAGGGTCGGACCTGTGGTGAACTACTTTGACTAAGGCTACAACAGTGATGAACAGGCCTGTTATCTTTCCTTTTTGTATTTCCCCTATTCAAATTTGAACCATTTAGCTTGTGGTCGAGACATTTAAATATCAGTTTGCCAGCACACCAACCACCGGCTAGCTTCCCCTTTACTTAGATACCGACCTAACCACTAGAAATTTGATCTGAAAGCAATGTTTTTTTTTTTATATATTTTTCCTACTAAGCTGTAACTTACAGGTTTTACTTCCCTTTAATTTTCTAGAGCAATATTGACCAAGAACGGAGGAACCTCGAACCGTTTTCATGAGTGTTAGGTTTGGGGCCGCTCTCTCTCTCTCTCTCCAGTAGCTGGCAGAGACCTCAGGGCACCAGCGCTCCCATAAACCACAGGAAACGGAAAGCGGCTGTACACTCAGTACAGAAGGACAACTATCACTTACTCATCTATTCCATGCTCTTTAACAATTCACAACGAACTGCCAGGCCTGCTGCTGCCGTCTCAGGCTGCTGTTTAAAACCGTTAACTCTTCACAACCGATTGGTGACGATCCCAAATCCAGGCGTATCCAGGCTTAACTGTAGACAACACTAATGTGTTTTTTCTGTAGACTTATTAAAGACACCAACCTGGGGCAGATGCTTCACTGATAAAAGACAGGAAGCTATAACAAGAGTGCCGAGCAAGTAATAATGAAACGCCCTGTCACTCCATTCAGACCACATCAATAAAAAATAGCTTTCAACTTTTTAAGCTCATTTCCAGTGAAAAGAAATCTGTCAGTTTCATACATCCGTCAAAACTGGTTCAGCGAGATTCGTAAACTATGGAAACGGCTCGGTTAATCATGGTGAGTTTAAGATACTTGCAAGCTATGTTTTGATTTTGTTTGCTTTGGTTTGACCAGCCATCAACCTCTCATGTACTCATTTATTTTTAAAAGGGAGGAATTGTTCTACTTTGCAAAAAGGGTGTATGAATGTATTACACACTTACTGTTCAATTACTAACATCACGTGAACATTTCACATTGCTGGTGTAAACAGTCACATGACGTGAGCTGTATACAGCATATATATTATATCCCATACAACAGAAATCATTCAAACTGAAAACTGTTTGTTTGTAATCATTTTTGCACTATATTTCCATTTATTCATATACAAATTACCCTCATTTGTCCTCATATATGTTAAATTATCCTTATATATTTTAAAATGTAAGAATTTTATATTTTATAAACAAAACAGAACAGTTATTTTATAATCATCTTTTGTTATAATAATTGTGGAATGAATAATTGACAAGACCCATACACAAACATTAGATATTAAATCTAGAACGTTTTAAATTGTTTCAATTTGTTTTTTGTTTAAAATAACCGCAGCTTAAGAGGCTTTAAACACTTAATCTTTAACGATTACAAACTTTTTACAGCTGATGTATATTATTATTATTATTGCAACATTTAAAAAAATAACTAAAAGGCTACACCTTCTATCAGGAATAAAGTATACTTGTTATTTATTTACAATATTCATTCATAGATGTCATTTATTTGCACTTGGCCACATAATGAATAGCAAGCCTACAATAACTATACGTTATATATATATATAATGCATGCATACAGTATGGCACTGAAAATGTTATTTTTTTTACACAGATTCTTTAGTTTTGAGAGCCTCTGTTTAAGTGTGTCAAGAGTCTAAACTACGCTGTCGTAACGTTACTGCTCGCACATTTAAGTCCAAACATGCAGTATTTTCTGTTTCCACGCTTTTATCACGTGACCTCGATCGACCAAAACCAAGCTACACAAACAGGATCTAACGGGATCCACAGAACAGCCTTGCAATCCAATCCACTTACGATTCGGCTGAATGCTGCTGGGCTCCTCCGATGAACCCATACTTGTCAGTTTGCCTCGAGCTGGCGAAGCCGTTGATTTCCGAGTCCGATCCAAAAGAGCTCTCCTCGTCAAACTGACTGCCCAGAGTCCTCACGCTCATAGTATCGTCAGACGACAGACGTCCATTCTCCCGTTGAGCCATCACGATCCTCAAACACACACACCCCGGTAATAAGTTCACTTACAGGTCATCACCTGCACCCGTCGGTTACCATCCCAAAAGCGAAAAAGTGATATTAATGAGATGCTTGATCCCCAAACAGGCCAGCCGAGCCTACACAGTCCCAGCACGACTTCAGCAAATCACTCAGCTTCACTATATCACTTTATTTCCCGTTATTTGTAACGTTACGTAGGTGTGTGCATCTTTAAAAGCGGCAACGTCTTCTAACGTTAAACGGATTACTGTGCGTCTAAATCACCCGAGAGTTAAATGCTAATTAGCTTAGCAAGCAACGTGTCACTTTCCGACCCAGTTACACAGACAACGATCACTTCAAATAAACTTTACACGAGCAGAAACGTCGTCCGAAAAATGTGTAAACGACCGGACGAGCGAAACTACGCCTGATTTCCTGAATCACATTTTTCCAGTCCACGGATTGTCAGCAACGACTTCAGCGGATTGTTTTCATTCAGCACGCCGAGGTTTTAGGAGGAAACCCGACTATATTCCCAGTCAAGATGCGCCCACAGTGTTGTTTCCGTAATTTAAGTCGAGGTTCCATTGTTGAAAGGTAAATAATAAAGTAATTGACGCATCAGTCGACAGCGTTTTTAGTGTTTGGGTGGTGGTGATGATGACATTAGCGTCGAGTTTCCAGTCTATCGCTGTTGCTTTTGACAGTTCTGCACATGCGCGCCTGTGTCACTTCCGGAATCCATCATACTTCCAAGGAATGGCTCGTTTCTCGAGGTTTAAATTTGAATAGTTTTAACTTTATGTGACACGTGTCAATCTTTTTGTGTGCAATTGCTTCATTTGTTTTGTAAATTAAAATTGATACGTCATATCAAAGATGAATAAATAAGCTCTCCGTTCACGTATGGTTAGGATAGGTAAATATTTGATCGAGATGCAACTATTTGAAAATCTTGGTGCAAAAACAAAATAAAAAGAGAAAAAAAAATTGTCCAGATTAAGTACTTAAAAAAGAATATTACTAATTATGTTCATTTTCATGGAACATGATCTTTACTCAATATCCTAATAATGCTTTGCATTAAAGAAAAATATATAACATATATTGTATAAAAAATGGCTATTATATATCAGTAATGCCACAGTTGCAGTAATAATAGTGGACATATATATCTGGCAGAATACACATTCTAGCAGAAAAAAAATGGCGTCGAGACATGTTTAATATAAATTCCATAAATTTCAGAGTTAATTACAAAGAAACAGTAAAAACCAGAATTATTAAACATGAAATATGTAGAAAAAAAAAAAAAAAAAGCTGAATTACTGAAACAGCATTTTCTTGTAAACAGTCTGGTAACACTTTAGTGTAGGGGACACTTCACTTAACTAAGAGATTTTTTTTTCTTAATAAACTCCTAATTTGGGTCGGGTTAAGGGACGTAAAATGTGATCATGCAGACATAAGCAACTAGAGAATTGGTATTTAAAATAAAGTATTACCATTATCTTTGTTTTATTTATTACTTTGCAAAATCGTGTTTTACACTGAACAATAAATCATCAGTGACATCTAAAGAGGCAGTCCAAGTAACTTCAAGTTTGTATGGATTTCATTCTGAACACAAATGTTGATATTTTAAAGAACATTCAAAGAAAAAACAGACAATATAACACATCATTTTTCCCCCTTAAGCCCCATACACATTAAACACGATAACTATAAAGATAACAATATTAGCGTCCGCACCAGTGAACGATATCATCAATCTATTCCAAGCGCACTTGCATCTCTCTCTTTAATTTTTCATGCTTGTGATAGCAGGATGGATTCTAATTCGCTGTCAATGTTTATGTCGTCCATCAGCTGAAAAAAAAAAAAAAAAAAACAGTGCTGGAAGTGATTCCAACGATATCGTTTCTCTGTGCCTTTATCGTTATAGTTGTTGCGTGACCTATGCTACTCTTTAATATTGAGAATGTTTAGAACTATATCTTTATCGTTTTTATAGTTATGCTTGGTGTGAATGGGCCTTTACACACAATGCATTATTTCATCTACTTTTAAAGAATTAAACAAAGCATAGAAACCGTGTATGTATAAAGTTTATTAGAAGTTTGAGAAAATGTGCCAATAATAGTCAAGGGCATCACAAAGTTCCAGTTACTAATTGCAGTTTGACAAACCGTCTGTGGGGGGCAGCAATTACTGGCAGAATTTACAAGTGAGCAGACGTACCACCCTTAGGTCTTCTCTAATGCACAGTTAGTTATGCACAGTATACTGTTGCATGTATGCATTCTGCATAATGACTATAGAGAATGTAATTTCATAAAACCAAAATCAATGATCTAGCTTTCGAACCATGCATTTTGTTCTGTTAAAAACGTATAAACCTGTGTGGTCCTTGTAGTGTAAAATTACATGTGACGGCAAGCAATAGATATGCATTACTCCTTGCCTTTCGAGCTAGCACTACCAGAAATAAATCTTGTATTGAAAAGCAAAACAAAAGGTTTTAATAATGAAGGCTGTTGATATGCCTGAGGGGTTGACATGAACAGAACTGCAGACTGAGGAAGCTGAAAATGAGAGATTTGTCTTTAATTAAGACTCCTCCTTTTCATCACCATGCGTGATAATGTAGCAAAGTGATTTATAGTCAATATTCCCACCCACATCTATTGGAGCCACTGCAAAAGCCTGGTCAACCTGAAAGAGAATCAAGTAGATTAGAAACATCATTAGAACAAGTGATTCTGTAAAAAGTACACATTCTTATCGCGGCACCTGATAATACAAGCGATCAAAAGCCCACTGTTTTTGAAAGATAGCGAACATTATCTGCATCTATTGATTTTTAATGCATTTTATGTGACTACATTTTTTTTAGTGCAATTGGTATTTATAGATGCAAATGCGAACCTCTTCTGCTGTGAATTTATCAGCTTGGTTCATTAGCAGCCTCCTGAACCTGAAAACAAATGACACCAAATCCGTCGGTCGTTCTTAAAGAAATACAGAAAGTTTTTTGCTGTTGTTTTATACACTTACTCATCCTTATTGACGACTCCTGTAGCATTTGGGTCAAACAGTTTAAAAGCAGCAAGAATGGTTTCTTCTGGGTCTGTGCCTGTTTGGAGATAGGAGTATTGTACAAATTGTGATAAATACTACATTCAAGACCCTATTGTTCCTTATTCATCAAGGCCTTAAAATCTTGAAAGTTTAGTCATCATACCATTGAGCTTTTCGCCGAAGAGAGTGAGGAAGACAGTGAAGTTGATGGGCCCTTTTCCCTCTGATAACATCGACTCCAGCTCTTCATCGCTCACATTCAGCTTTCCTGCACAGACACAATACTCATTGCTCATCTAAATAGCTGTCTGCTTCTGATATTTTAGTTGGATCCTGAAACTCTAAAATGGTATATACCTAGTTGTGCATAAGTTTCCTTCAGATCAGCTTTGTTAATAACTCCATCCCGGTTCTGATCTATGCAGCCGAATGCCTGTAAAAAGCATAATGTATTTTACATGATAGTTATTCTAGTTATGGTAGTAACCCAGCCTATAATCTGCTGCATTGTGTCTAAATTGTATTTGTATAGTATACATAGTATAGTTCAGAGCAGCTTTACAGAAAACCATCCCTTGGAAACTTCATGCTTTAGTCACATTTAGCAGATTACAGCTGGACAATAAAATAGTTTCCAATTTTGATATAAACAATCAAGTGGATGAGATTTGCTTTATACAGAATATTGCTTTCATTTTTGAATTTTATTTGGTTTTCAGACAAAGGCTCACCTCTTTAAACTCCTGTATTTGTGATTGCTCGAACATGGAGAAGACATTGGAGGAGCCCCTTTGAACAGTTTTACCTCTCTTACCTGCAGCTTTCTTACTAGCCTGTAAGGAAGGCAAATAAATCAAACAAAAATAATAATTAAAAGCACACAGCACAGTGTTTAATCCACAGCCATAAATATACACGTTCAGGCTCTTTAAAATTACTTTTTTAAAGGAATAAAAAAAACTCTCCCTCGAGTATTTCCAAACCTGTATGAATGTCTTTGTGCTGCCGAACACAAAGGAGGATATTTAGAAGAAAGTTTGTAACCAGGCTGTTTTAGGTCACCACTGATGAAATCTTTGTGTTCGGCAGAACAAAGAAGTGCATTCAGGTTGAGAACTACTTGAGGGTGATTTTCAATTTTGGGTGAACCTATTACTTTAAGATGACTGTTACAGAAAATATTTATGCTTTTTAATTGCCTCCAAAATACACATATATTTGAAATATTTACATGCATATAGATTCATATATCTATGTATATATACATATTTAAACTAAATGCATTTGTATTTAAATGTACACATTTACACAGTACACACTAAAAACTTATCTGATATGTTATTAATCACAATCAATCGTATGACATCACTACTTATTTTAATATATTTATGCCTATATTATCCATCAGTATAATAGAAGAAATGCTTTTTTAAACTATTAAACTTGCACTATTAAAAACCCATTATTTTACACAATAATTTGTCATGATAAAAGTAGCTGTGTCCACTCACCATGTTGACTGTCTGCTTTGCTATGTGTTTGTGCTCCTGGGTCAGTGGTGTTGCTAATGCAGTCTTTAAGTATGAGGACTCTTATCACTCGTTCCTCTATAAAGGTCTGCGGTGCTTCTGTTAGTCCCCTACATGGGCACCCAGAGCCTCCTAAATACAGGAGCCCTGATAACCGCCCAAGTACTCAGATTCCAGTGGGGTGGAAAATGAGATAAAGTGATTGGATAGGAAGGGCAGAATAAATATGGAACTGGGAGATGAAAATGATGGATGGATCTAATTGAAATGAATGAGAAAGAGGGAAGCAAGGCCTGCGAGTTTCTGTGAGTCTGGGTGGCAGTACAAAAGTTAGATACAGTATCAAAATTAGGGCACCTCACGGCCTGGAGAATTACTGAGCTCGCATATCAACATGGTGTCCTTGAGTTACACGCACAGTCCTTGTGACCGTTATATTTTAAGTTTGCCTGGATTGTGTTGGTTTGGACAGTGTGAAGAAAATAGACTGCGTGACAGCATTGTGCATGTGGAGTCATTTTCAAGGACTAAACCCAATTTAAAAATGAATCACTCTTTTCAGTCAGTTCATTTAATGAATGGGTCAAATAGGTTAGCAACACTTCACAATTCAATTCAGATCATTTAGGCAGCTTACTTGTGCCCTGTATAGAGCAGTCTCTTCGGTTTGTCTTTAAACGTGACAGTGAAATATAAATAAAAGTTAAAAAAATATCAAACAATGTTAACATTTAAACTTAAAATGCTTTTATCACCTTTTTGGATTCATTCAGATGGCACACATTCACCACAGAGGATCCATTGGTGAGCAAAGTGATGCAATGCTAACTTTCTCCAAATGTGTTCCGATGAAGAAAACAACCTTATGTACTGTACATCTAGGACGGCCTGAGGGTGAGTACATTTTTAGCTAATTTTCACTAGATCCCTCGAATATTTATCTACAGTATGCACAATGCTAGCAGATGTATCTCAATCAGCTGGGCATTTTATGGGCACTCTCTAAAGCTTTATCTGATTCGCTCTAATCTGTACCTTCAGGATTTTATCAAGTCAGGTAAGTCTAATAAAACACCCACATTGTTCTGCATGTACACTCAGTAGCCTAATCAGAGAGAGAAAACTGTGAGAAGTCTTCATCCTATAATGTCTGTGTTCTTCCTTTTCACTGATTTATTTGTGTGTGGTTTTTTTGGGGGAATTTGTATCAGTCGTGACTGTAATTAAATGCATTGATTTGAAAGGTTATTAAAGTGTTTAAAGCTTTAAGATTTGGTATGTCTTGATTAAAAAAGGACAGACAACTTATCAGATGCAAAAGTGAGCTATTGGCACATATCTGATTAAACATGGATTTGTAGGTGACAGCATATCATCTGACCTGGGATTTGATGCTTAACCATGCCTTATCTCTTATTACCTGATTACTGCTTTATCAGGTAATCATTCATTCTCCTGAACGAGTATTACGTATCATGAAAGGGATCTTTAGTTTAGACTACTCCTGCTGAAACAGAATCTAACTAAATCTTGTGTTTATCACATAAATATGGCCATTTTGTGCCAATTAAAAAGATTAAGGTCTAGTTGAGCATGCAGTTTAAAAGACGTTGTGACTGGAAAAACCTTAGCTCTGTAATTCTGCAAGATAAACTGGAACACTTGCTACTTAAAAGCTAAGTGATGAGCTAAAAAAAAAAAAAAAAGAGCTGAGATTCATGACTTCGGCCTCAAAACACCTGCCGGAAAGATTCTACATATCCTGAAGACCCACACTGGCTGCTTGAGTTGTGTTTAATTTAAACTGGAGATTAATTTGACCGGAAAGTGCCTTTATGAGTGAAACTGTACAGCGCTGTTGATTTGTTTTCATTAAAGACAGAGTAAGGGATATGTTAAAATGACTTTGGTGATGATAAATCCATAGTTCTATTTCTGTGTTATGAAGCACACCTAAAAAAGGTAAATGATATTGTTCACGTTCCAGTATCTGACCGTACACAGCTGAATTGATTTTCTTTTAATAATCATTCCCGCCTTTTCTCATTTCAGAGAACTGAAAAGTAAAGAGGCGGAAGTGTGATACGCTAGATTTTTCAAGCTTGAACCATTGAACCACGTTGCGTGACCTCAGACTCTTTGTGAAAATGATGTTGAAAATGATGAAAATGATGACTTTCACTTAAAGAACGTTTATTTTATCATTGATTGTGTTAAACCGTGCTTTAACATTAAAGGGATAGTTCACCCAAAAATGACAATTATCCTGTCTTTTACTCGCCTTTGAAGCATCCTAGATGTATGTGATTTTCTTCTTTAAGATGAATCCAGTTAGTTATATTAAAAATTGACCAGACCCCCTCCAAGCCTTTGAATAGGTTTAAGTGTGTGGTAGATGTATTCAGTTCGGAAGATGTGTAATAACATGTGCGTATTCGTAATTAAACGTCCCCTCATTTACATTTTTGGGTGAACTATCGCTTTAAAAATTGTTTTCACTTTGTAATGGTCAGGAATAGCCCTGAAATGTATTTGAACTGTTATGGCTGTGTTAACTAACTCTTTTAGTTTGAAGCATTTCAACAAATCTGACTTACAATCGGCCATGCAGCGTTTTCAATCTTTTCAATTTTACATATTGAATATCTCATTTTAACCTTGCTTCAACAACATTACTGATTATTCATGTTAATTAAAGCACTGGACATCACCGTATAATACTGATTCAGCGACAGGAGCACAGATTTTGTTGAAATTTCAATTGTTTTAAGTTCATTAGAGTGCAAAAGTGATACTGAACCAACACCACTTTGTAGCAATAATTGAATGCTTCTAACATTGACACACTTTTTTTAAAGCGCCCCTATTATGCCATTTTAAAGGTGGCTAAAAACAGGAGTCTTAAAACAGGTTTACGTGTATACAAGGTCAAAAAACACCTTAGTTTTCTCCAAAAATAGATTTAATTTTACCCCATTTCTAAATGATTCGTAAACGACTCGCGTGAAGCAGTTCAAAGAATCAGTCTGTCTAAACCCGCCTTCCCGTGAGCCCACACTGCTGTGATTGGTCTACCTCTACTATTTCTGACATTACTAGGGATGCTTTCAGAGAGAATACGTCAACTAGTTAGCACGGACTACCGTGGAAAGTGCTTTTGTTTTGCTAGAAAACACAATCATCAATTATTAATCTTACTTACTTTTTTTTTGATAGACAATAACTTATCGTGCACTGTTGGCGTCACAACTTTGCAGATAGTTTATGTTCACAAACAGCTACATGACACACTGCATGAAAGATCATATTTAAAAAAGGCATAATAGGGGCACTTTAAAGAACATAAAAACACACTTTATTGAATCTTAATTTAACTTTGCATCAATGCCATGATACATAAAAGTACTCAACAGTGCTTGTCATCTGGGGTTCAAAATAGGGCAGGAGGAGCGAAAAAAGATTCTCTCTTTTAGTGTCTGTATTATCTTTAAAAGTTGATTTGATAAGAGGTTGCAGCAGTGAAACTATGAATCCTTCGTTCTTGGCTATAAAAGGCAATCTCAGGAAGGCTTTGTATGGTCACATGAGCGTTTTAAAGCTAGGTTTTAAATATGAAATCTTGTCTTTATTTTTATTATCGTTGGAGGATATGGTATTGCACCACAAGAATGTCTCTGTTATTCCACATTGCAATATGAACTACTGTATATGAAGGTTAGAGTTAAACGAACACTTAGACTGTCACTCGTTTTCACCAAACAAGACTCATACTCCTCCAATGTTTTCCTAAGTAATTTTGCCTCATTTAACAATTTCCCTTTGGGCACTTAACCAAGGGCAAGCAAAGTATTTTCCATATCAGTAGTGTGTGGTCTTCACAGATTTCCAAGGTGACCAGTTTGCCACAGCAACAAGAAGCGTTAGTTACAGGGAGTCAGGAAGGGAGAAAATTATGAATGAAACCCTCAGCAGTGCATTAATGTTTCAGAGGATTACGAAACCTTGGTTTTTTTTAAAGTTATCATTGGGTCAGACAGCTGTAGTGGTGCAAGGTAAGCTGGTCGAGCATCATTTATTGGAACATCTCTCACAAGGAATTGGGAATTTTCAGGAATGAAAACAAATTTAGGCTACAAAAATATTTGGATTTTGAAACATCTTGGATGATTGAAAATGGACCTAACCAAGGACCAGCCGGTGTGACTGACTATTGGAATATCCACGAATGACCATGAAGAAGGTTGGATAAGTTGAAAAACAGTTTTATTGACATTTTTACATTCATTAGAGCCATTTGCATTTAGCCGTCGTTCAGAAAGCTGGACTGCAGATTTTTCTTTAAAATGATGCACCCATGAAGAAGACACACCATGGACCTTCATACCATGGATAAGGTAAAATACATGTTTTCTTGTTGTATGGTCAACATGTGTTGTCTAAAAGTGTTGTAAATGTGTTGAATCTTTATATACTTCTATACAGCCCACGATCTCAAGAGCACAATTGTGAATCAGATATCTTTTTTATTATATATTAAACTGAATTGCACCTGGTTTCTTTCCAAGACATTGCCAGGAATGCAACGTTTATCAAAGCACGCTGCAAATATCTCTTGAGTTTGCGTTGGTCCTTCCCCTCACGCCACAGTAGATGTCTTTGTTACAAGTTTGCTCTTATGACAGTCTTATATGGCTCATGTCCTTAGACGAACTCCGTGTATGCGATTTGTGTCACTCTGGCTGCATCTTTAATTCAGAGATGGCAGGATTGCACAATTAGGTCTTGGCCTGCCCACTCCATTGGCATGCATTTTTATGATATAACAGTGGATTGAATGTGTACCAATAAACAGTTCTTATGATTATAATAGCTGATAATAAGCAATGAACTCTAGCTAGAGTTATCACACCCTCTCGTAAAATTATTAAAATTTAACATACTTTTTTGTTTTTTTCTGGAATAAGCCTAGACAAAATACAGAAGCCACAGCTGTAAAAATATGATACCGATATCAGTCCGTCTTGATTACATATATATATATATATATATATATATATATATATATAGAATAATGCAGCAGGCTGTAGTTTTATGTGTTTTTCATAACAGTGAATCATTTGCATTCCAGTCAGTTAAAGTCATGTGTTTAAGTGTAGTGTTTTTATGTCATGATTTGGTTTGTATAAAGATTCTATAGGGAAGTTCTACAGTGTTGCATGATTAAAAGTTAGTTCTGTAGTTGAACTATTTAAAGCAAGAATTAATGATAAATGTCTCCAAAAATAACGTTCCGTTTGCACTGATAAGCACCTTTCGCAATGTTAGTATAATGTGACCGTAACCCAGGTTCCCATCCAGAGCACACATGACTTTTTAAGGTCTTGATACACATAAACATAAACAAGGCATTGTTTAAATGTAGCACAAAATTATAGAAAATATGTGTTTGTTTATTCTAGTTTGTTAACAAGTGTACATTATGTGATCAAAATTGTGGTAAGGTATTTCATTCGTAACTTTCTGATTACTTTTTAGGAAGTTGATTATCACATTTGAACAGGATAATCTTGTCTACTTTGATTAACATATTTAGTCAGATAACTTTGGCTGAGTTCTTGCATTATATGTAAATATCAATATCAAATGACATGGGCTGCATATTAGAAGATTGTAGATCAATGCAACTAATCTGTGATCAACTTAGCTCACAATTATTTTCTAGAAACGCAGCTATGAATTTCAAAGACACTTTTGAGAAAACACTTCTCGTAAGTAAAATTATTTCAGTGTTCAAAATCTGTGTAGACGGTCAAGTTTCAGTTTAATTATAATAGTGACTGGTCTGTGTTTGCAATTCTAAATAAATCTTTTATGACATGCTTTTTTAAGGAAGGCAAGATTTCTTTTCTAAAAAAAAAAGTATTCACTTCTAAAATACGAAAAATATACAATCTTGCAAATAAGAAAAAGCAACTGCAGGATGATTGAATTATTTAAAACAAGTTAAGTTCTACACACATAAATTCACTAATGCATACAGTTGACTGTGTATTTTAGAACTGGCCATACGGTAATTAAATATGAATTTGTTACTTGATAATAATTAAGTACAGTAACATTATCTATTGGAAACATACACTATTAAGCCAAAACCATGTGGATATATGGAAATACTTAGGGGATCAAATCTCAATGGTATACTTATGCTTCAATAAACTTCTGACTTTCTTCCTATAAATAGTTAATGTAATAATGTAGCTATTAAGTTTAGGCATGGGTTTGGAATAAGCGATTAGATAATAGTCAGAAGAGCAACCAGAAATTTGAGCCATGTAGTGTACACAATCAACAGCCTTCATGTTATCAGGATAATTCAACCAGCCGGCAGTTTAATTTATTAAACTGCATATATATATGCAACTTTACATGATATGAAAGTTTCAATTATTGCTGTCTTTTACCTATGCAATTGTAATATCTTTCTCTTTATGGAACTTCAAGTTCAAGATAAACGTGAACAAATGTCAAATTTATTATTATTTTTTTTTCTTGCTTCTATTTTTAATGCTTCTGAAGCAATTCAGGACCTTTGTGCAATCACATATCTGACTTTCTTTCTTTTTTTTACCGCCTGACCACTTAGGTAACTCTTCAAAGTGCAATAAACTTTTGATGTTTGGACTTTCCCTCACATCACAATCCTGCAGACCTATTTCTGGAAAAATTGTTTGCCCTTTGCAAACCAAGTCATCTAAATTTAGCAAGCGTTTTAAGTTCAGTTGCTATTTTTAAATGCAACCTAAATCCCACTTTCTCTAATAACTTTAAAAATCAATATAATACAATATTATACAATACAAATAACTTAAAATTTTAGTGGCGACTGGCAAGATGAAATATCTAAGGAAATCATCCTGCCAACTATGCTTCTGGGTATAATGTGGTTAAAATGAGTATTATTATTATTATTATTTTGCATTGTATTGCATTGCACTGCACCGGAATGATGCTTGTGTTTAAAAATATACTGAATAGTAAAAAAAAAAAAAAAAAAGATAACATAATAGTATATCAATTAAATTGGTCATTGTTGTTTCATATCATATCACATTTGTTTATATTATGGATATGATATTGTGTCAGTACTATTTAGAATTTCCCATGGGGGCAAAGGTCAGGCCATGTTCGCTGTGAAGCGCGTGATCATGCCGAACGTCCTTGACAGCTAGGTTTCCAAGGTGATGGCTGAGATTAAATGTGTTTGTGTGATCAAGATGTGTGTGTACCGTGTGTGTGTACACAGAGGGCAATGATCTTTGTGACCACACCTCCCCACCTCCTTCACTGGAGCATAAAAACAGCTGAGCATCTCCATGCACCTCACACACATTCAAACTTTAGCAAACCAACGCTCATTATACACTTGTTTGAAAAGACTTGCAAAGATGCCGTGCCTCACTTCAGCTCGTAGGCAGAGGATGCCGAGTGCCTTTGAGTCAGTGCTGGAGAGAATTCTCATGGTAAGAGACTAGAAACTATCTACACTACAATAAATCATAATACGTGCTTTTTGGCTCTTTTGTGATTCACTGGCACTACTGTGAGTGTTACAAACACATTTTTCGATTGTGCCGATGTCAAATTCAGACTGTTTAAAACTCTCCATTTATTTGAATCTCTCTTTTGCATGTTCTACAGGTGGACCAAATTCTGTCTGAATTTCTGCTGAGTAAAGAAGATCTAGAGGAAGTGATGAGGAGAATAAGGAGAGAGATGGAGAGAGGACTGCGAGTGGAGACACATGATGAAGCCAGCGTCAAAATGCTGCCCACTTATGTCCGCTCCACACCTGAAGGATCTGGTAAGAGTTCCGTTCTTATCCTCATGTTGGAAAACTACATTTGTGGTAAAAAAAAATCAATCAGATAAAATAAATGTAATTGTATAAATGTATAAATTGGTTCAGGATAACTTGCATGTTTCATTTTCTAATTTGTGACCCTGGGCCAAAAGAGCAGCCATAAAGTATAGATTGAATAAATAAGTCAAGCTTTCCAATAAATGTAGCCTATTGTTAGGATAGGAAAATATTTGACAAAGGTACAACTATTTGAAAAATTTGAATCTAAAGGGCTGCAAAACAAACAAAAATAATAATATTGGGAAAATTGCCGTTCTAATGAAGTCTAGCAATGCATATAACCAATCACAGATTAAGTTTAGCTATATTTACACAAGGAAATTTGCATAAAATAGAAATCTATGATTGTGACCCATACATTGTATTTTTGGCTATTGCTACAAATATATCTGTGCTACTTAAGACTGGTTTTGTGGTCCAGGGTCACATTTATTGTTTAGATTATATATATAAATAAATGCTTTATGTTGCATCAGGCATCTTATGCATATTCATGGTAGAGTAATTTTTTCTTCTTCTGTTATTTCTGTCATCAACGCCTAACCCTAATGTTATTCCAAAACTGTATAACATTTTTTGAATACTGTTTGAACTATTCTGTCCGTCCAGTGAAAGTCAGTGGAGTCTAAAACAAGACTGGACCTCATTGACTTGACATTATTAGGACAAAAAACAAATAAAAGCATTTTTGTGTTCTGCAGAATAAAGAAAGTTGCACAAGGTTTGGAATAATGTGTACAAAGTGGCAAAGTAAATATACTGCAGCGTGCTATGAGTTTAATCAATATTAGCTTCTTATTAGGTTAAAGTAAATAACAGACGAGTACATTGACAAAAAGCCCCAGAGGGCTTTTGTTTCCTGGAATCAGGTGTCGAGTCCTATGACTCATAGTGTTGCTGATGCTTATTCATGTGACTCATCTCAGAGGTTGGTGATTTCCTGGCACTGGATCTTGGAGGGACAAACTTCCGAGTGATGCTGGTGAAAGTGGGTGAGGATGAAGAGCGAGGCTGGAAGGTGGAGACAAAGCATCACATGTACTCCATCCCTGAAGATGCCATGACCGGCACAGCTGAAATGGTGAGGACTCATAAGGTCAAGAACTCTTTACATACACATATTCTGACAGTTTAGTCTTATTATGCCGCGTTTTCTCTACATATAGTTGTTTGACTACATTGCCGGCTGCATATCTGACTTCCTGGACAAACATAATCTGAAACATAAAAAGCTTCCACTGGGATTCACCTTCTCGTTTCCAGTCCGTCATGAGGATTTGGACAAGGTCAGCATCTGTATGCATATAAAGGGATAGTTCAACTTTAGTTGCTGGTCCCCTTTGACTTGCATAGTGCATATTAAATGGGGGTTTATTCAGCTTGATGTTGTGGCAGATGCATGCCTTATTTTAAACTCATTTAATCACAAAGTAAAGTTAACATGGATTTCAATATGGAAATGACCTTTTGAATGTTTTAGATTAACGTGTTTCATTTTAATAGGGCATTCTGCTTAACTGGACTAAAGGCTTCAAGGCCTCCGGTGCTGAGGGCAATAATGTTGTTGGTCTACTGAGAGATGCCATTAAAAGAAGAGGGGTTAGTATGCATTACTTAACTGTCACACTACAAATTTCTAGCAGCAATTCTGTTCTTGGATCTTGCCGAACTGATAATGGAAAGTAGAACAGAAAGCTGTTTTCACACTAGTAGCTCACTATACACCTTAAAAGCTTATAATACAAGGTTTAATCTGCTGGCCTATAAAAGTGAATGAATAATTCTTTGTTTAGGACTTTGAAATGGATGTGGTTGCCATGGTGAACGACACAGTAGCCACCATGATCTCCTGCTACTATGAGGACCGCAGCTGTGAAGTCGGTATGATAGTAGGTAAGAGAGACCACACACACTAAGACCCATGTCAATATAATTAGAGCTTGGACATAAACTTTATAACAGGAAGATGGGATATTTTTACAACCCTTCAGGAAAAAAACAGCATGGCAATAAAGCAATAGGCCTGTCCTGAAGCTTTTAGTTTAATGTTGTTGTTGTCTCTCTCTCTCTTTTTCTCTTTCATTTTTTCATGGATTCTTAGGGACCGGCTGTAATGCGTGTTATATGGAGGAGATGCGTAAGGTGGAGCTGGTGGAGGGAGAGGAGGGGAGGATGTGTGTGAACACAGAGTGGGGAGCGTTTGGGGACAACGGTGAACTGGAGGACTTCCGGCTGGAGTACGACCGTGTTATTGACGAGACTTCACTAAACCCTGGACATCAGCTGTGAGTGAGCTTAAAAAAAAATCCACAAAGATTAAAAAAAGAAAGGATGGTACAGAAGTCTGACTTTGATAATCCCATGGTCAAATTCATATTTAAATTTGGAAATAAAAAAAAAAGAATTAAAATAAACAAAAAAACAAAGAAAGGTTATGAGGTAATTAAAATTAATTAAAAAAAATATTTAAATATGACTTATTGCTCACAGTAAAGTACACAATGCCTCTCACAACCTGATATGACGTCATAACAGCATTTATAATACACAAAATTATTAATATACACATTTTTTAGTGATCTCAGACTTTTGAGCTCTGTTTCATTAAAATAAAAACTAAAATTAAATACAAATATTTTGCATGTCTAATAGCAGCAGGACACTTTTGAGTGCATTTTAGAATAATATCAAATTAAAAGTGTTACTTAATTACTTAATTAAAAGTACACTTTAAGTCATCGACAAAGTAAAGTTTTTTAAATGCAAAAAAAAACAAAAAACTACAGGAACATCATCTATGAAAGAAGTATAATTAATCAGTATATTTTATGAGGCCACATATATCCTATTTATTAAAATACCACATCTGTAACTAGATTAGCCACTTTAGGAGCAGCAGTGTCATCAGTGTCTGAATCTGAAGCGCAGATGTCCTTACATACTTGCTTCTAGTTTAAGAGCTTAGTTAGACGGCAACCTGGAGCTCTTATGTGGTCTCCAGGTGACGAGGGTTGTTTTTCTGTACATGTGGAGATACTGACGGTAGCCACGTCAGTGCTGGAATACACACGGCTGGATTAATGGCCAGGGAAAGAGATCATTAGTGAAGCTGCTCGCTTAATGGGTATTTACAATGTATGCTAGAAGAAACTCAATGGGCCGCTCCTCTGTCCGCGTCACTTTAGGTCATTTGTATTTCATAATTATCCTCAGGTTTTTACTTGCATTCAAATCTTTCCTTTTGCTGCTGAAACTGATGAGTTTGTGTCAGTGTTTTAACTTTGAAAGGTCTAATATCTACACATTCTGTTCTCGTGATTCTAGGTACGAGAAGCTGATTGGTGGGAAGTATATGGGAGAGCTTGTGCGTCTTGTGCTGCTAAAACTAGTGAATGAAGATCTGCTGTTTAACGGCGAAGCCTCAGACCTGCTCAAAACACGTGGAGCTTTTGAAACTCGCTTCGTCTCCCAGATTGAGAGGTATGACCGATGATTTTAAAAGGAGCTAAGTGACTCAAGTTACCAAGTTTTACTTTCTGCATATCAAAATTAAGTGTTTATGCTGAAAACTAGAACATATCTGCCAATGGTTTTCTTGTTTTCAGCATAAACCGCAACTTATTTTGATCGCTGTTTCAAGAAATCAGCACTTTAAGATCAGCAGCTTCAAAAACCTTGTGACCTCACTTGTAAGATTTGACTAACGGGTAGGTTTAGGGGCAGGGTTAGGTCTAGGTCATTCGTACAAATTCATACGAATTGTCCAACTAGTAAAATACGTACGATAAAGCAAAAAACATATGAATTTGTACGAGTGAGGTCATGTGAATTCGGATTAATTGGTCACCTCACAAGTCAAAAAATCAAAAGATTACTTTGTTGCACTTAAGAGCACATAACACACTTAAGTGTTACATTTTAATGGACATTCTATTATTGATGTAATAATCTTTTGTTGCACTTTTTTTCACTTCAATTTTATTATTTTTATTATTATTTTATTATTATTATTATTACAATATGCAAAGTTAAGAGAATTAGAATGCATATAAAAACATGCTTGTACTTAGGCTACTCATATTATCCTATTCATTCCAGTGACACGGGCGACAGAAAGCAGATCTACAACATCCTGAGCTCACTGGGAATCTTACCGTCGGAGCTGGACTGTGATATTGTGCGTCTGGTCTGCGAGAGCGTGTCCACGCGCGCCGCTCACATATGCGCGGCCGGCCTCGCTGGCGTCATCAACCAAATGAGGGAACGCCGTTGTCAAGACGACCTGAAGATCACTGTGGGAGTCGATGGCTCTGTCTACAAACTACACCCTCAGTGAGTACAAGCCATTATGGGAAGGCAAACAAAGAGGGGGGAATTAAGAGGAAATAGAGATGATTAAAGGATTTAACACCATTTGATATAAATTAAAATGCATTTTCCAAATTCTCCCTTTCAGTTTCAAAGAGCGGTTCCATAAGCTTGTGTGGGAAATGGCTCCTCACTGCGAAATTACCTTCATCCAATCAGAAGAGGGGAGCGGTCGGGGCGCGGCTCTCATTTCCGCCGTGGCGTGCAAGATGGCGGCCTGCATGCTGACACCGTGATCAACACGAATCGGCCTCGTCGGGTGACTCTCATAAATCACTGCTGATCCGCAATGTTAGAGCGGTCTCTCCATGTGGTGAAAGTGCTCATTTTTAACATTGCGTTGCGTATGTGAAGTGGCCTGCTATGGGGTTGTTTGGCAACATCTATTAACCACAGCCCAATGAAATGTTTAACATATGTATATTTCTTTACGCCATAAAGGCAGATGTTTGCAGATGAATATGCTTTTAGACACTACATACATCGTTTATTGTTAGCTATTGCCCTGAGCACATTCAGGTAATGTTACATATACTTGCACCTTCATGGCTTGGTTCGGAGAAACTCGGAGGGAACTACGTAGATGTGTTTGTAAATATATGAACTGGTTAGGTTCAGCAAGGTAATTGTGCACTGTTTTTTGCTTGTTTTATTTATTGACTTTTGAATTATGTTTATATTCACTGGTAATCAGAACTGTTAAATTATTGAATGCTGGACTTGAATACTTGTACACGTAATTGATTGTTGTAAATAAAGCTGCTGTACTATTGAGTGTTGTTTTAAGAGTTCTGTTGTAATATCCTTCCATTTTAAATTTACATTATACTCAAAAGTAAAGGTAAATAATGAAACAAAATATATAAAGACATTTATCACACTGGATTTAATTATCAGTCCTGGTCCAGACTTTTGTAGGGTATAACAAGGCTAAAGCTGAAGGAGCTTGCTTTAAAATAAACACAATACAATTTTATTTTATTCTCAAGACCTTACTAGGAATTTGTTCATGGAACAGGATGGATCATGACAAAAGTTTGAGAAAGCATTGTGCACTAGCTAATTAAATTACAATTTTTTTTTTTTTAAAGAGTCAAACTAAGTGTTATAAAACTATTATATACATATGTGTTTATGATTAAAGTCTTGCATCCTGTTTGGGAGCAGAACTTCATGACAGCAACTGCATTGAGGTGGATTAATTCCCTCCACCTCTAAGTTGGAGGTCCTTGGTCTCAGCACACACCTGTGCCGATGGATCTCCAACTTCCTGAAGGACAGGCTGCAAGCCGTAAGGATGGGTAAACACACCTCGTCCTCCATCCCCCTCAGTACTAGAGCTCCTCAAGGTTGCGTTCTGAGCCCCCTGCTGTACTCACTGTACACATATGACTGTGTGGCCACTTCCAACTCCACCACCATTATTAATTTTGCTGATGACACTGTTAGGTCTGATCTCAGACAACAATGAGACGGCCTACATACGGTAGATTAAGAACCTGGAGAGTTGGTGCCAGGTGAATAGTCTCCACCTGAGAGCAGAACGTACCATCACCGAGCTCCCTGACCTGCAGGACATCTACAGCAAGCGGTGCCTGACCAGGGCCAGGAAGATAGTGAAGGACCTCAGCCATCCCAACAATGGACTCTTTTCTCTGCTGCGTTCAGGAAGGCGCTCCCGCTCCATGAAGGCGAACACAGAGAGAATGAGGAGGAGCTTCTTCCCGCAGGGAGTCTAAAGTTCGGAGTCTAAACCACTCTACACTCTAATTCACTCAAATCCAGACCACCGCACACTTTCACTCCGCACAATTTGGACTTTTCAATTTGCACTACCTGAAATTCACAGTTGGTAGAAGGCTAAATGGAGATAAATGAGTGGAATTTACATACCATTTGTCTTCAGTATGCCTCTTTACTCACTTATCACTTTATTACACTGCACTGCACAGCACACGGACACTTTGCACTGACTATTATTGTGTGTGTACTGTGTATATATTTCATATAGATATATAGCCATATTCTATTTCTGTTTTCTTTTTTATTCTATTTTATTTTATTGCTAGTTTATTTTTTATAGTATATTTATTTTCCGTACTTATTTTTCTATTCTATTTCTATTTTGCTGTTCACTTAAGTGTTTTCTTAATGTGTGAATTTGTTGGGCATTCGTGCAGTACATATCACTTCATGTCGTATCGTGTATGTATGTGAAATCAGAAATTGGATGACATAAGAAATGATGTAATACTGCCACCTGCTGCTTCTTATATGCAAAGATTTGTATCCTCATGCAAGGGTCAAACAAATGGGCTAAAAGAGGGTTTCTCAAATCCTGATGCACTGCAGAGTTTAACTCCAAACCTGATAGAATTCACCCACCTGCGATTTTCTAATGCTCCTTAAGACACTGATTAACATGCTCAGGTGTATTTGCGTGCTTATTTCAGAAACCCTGGGCTAAAATATCTACTTTGAATTGCCTATTCTATTTTTTTTTTCCCAGTCAAATAATCAGGTGTGCAAACTTCTGGACACATTTAGGTTATCTGCATGCAAGGTACAAGAAAGTGGGCTTGTTTGTTGTGGTCACAGCAGGCTGTTGTTCATAACGGATGTGGCTCTAACCAAAAGTTAGAGATGATCTTCATAACACAATGACAGTGTTGAAAATGCTCACACCTTGTGAATATTTTACAACTATGTTGCATGTTTGAAAGTGATGTTAAGTATCTGTAGTTTTATTTTATCCCAGGATGTCAAGCACTGATGAAAGGGCACAGCAATATTCTAAACTCTCACAAAAAAGGGTACAAGACTGGGGTGGTACATTTATGACATTTATAATAATTTATACATTCATAATACTACTTTACAAACCAATCTGCACTTTTAAAGTACTGATATGTAGCATTAAGTTACAAACATAAAACTTTTAGGGGTGAATAAGGTAGAATGATTTACATTTTTCTTTTCTTTTTTCTCTTTTATTTAACCATGAGGTTCTGCCTCAGCTGTCATATTTCTGTCTAAGAGTGTGATCATATCAGCTAAAAACACTATTTCAGTTCACTTCTTTACACAATCAATCAATGTGATTGATCGAAGCCTGCTCAAACTGCACTAGAAAAAAAGCTTCTTTACATGCGTGTTGCCCAAGGCCAAGACATACAAGTAGAGCCTGACTGTTCTACATTTAGCAATGCTCATTGCGATCTTCAGCAGGGAGAACCAGTAATTGTGGCCTTACATAATGATGTATGTGTTTACGTCACTGAGAGCGAAAGCCTGTGGTCGAGGGCTGTTTCTTACTCTTCCATTTCTGCTTTTTTTCTGATGTCAGAGCATCAAAAGCAGAATTGTGATTTTGAAGTAAATTGATGTAATGAGTCATTTGCAGCAGTTAATCTATCTTTGCCTGATGGTGTAGACAGTGTGTCATAATCATTTGCTTGATGTCTCTCTTAAATATTTTTGTATCAAATTTCAAAATAGAAATTTTGAGGTCAAAATCATACTGAGGAGGGATAACTATTGTAATCATTATAATTATTATTACTATTTAAATATATATATATATATATATATATATATATTGTAAATAACAGTAGTATATAATATCAGTGCAATACGTTCTGTTATTAAAGAGCAAGTTTTAAATGCAGCAAACAGTTTTACACAAAAATGCACCAGTGGGTTCCTGCAACAAGATGGCAGTGTTACACAACTAATTGTACCTATTCAAATGTAGCAAATTGTTTTTAATATGCTAAAGGGATATTGCGTAAAAACATAATATCATTGTTGTTATTTTGTCCGTAAAAGACAAACGCGTCCAGCAACCTTCTGTCAAACTAACCAAAAATATAAAAAAGATTATTCTGAAGTCATAATACAGCTTCATATATGACGAACCGACAAAGATTTAAAGAGATATTGCCGGGAACAAATCCTCCCTTCCCACTGTGGCACCTTGCAGCAGATATTTGGCTACCAATCAAAGGCATCATTCATTCAATGCAATTCACGCCCGTCTAGACAGACCATGGATGGCGTTTTGTAAAGTTGACAAACAAGATTGTCTGATTAAATCTGGAGGGTTCTGTTTATACAAGCTTAAAAGTAGAGGAGGATGGCCGGATTGTTGCCCCGCCCACGAGCTATACTTACCCCGCCCATTTTAAAAGTGAGGTGAGGGGCATTTTTCATTGTTTTGTTTGAGCCTCACTCGGAGTTTTGCTCTCTCTTTATTCTGGGCGACTCGTGATGTTCACGGGAGGAAACGCACACACACGCTAAAACATGTGGACGGAGGTGAGAGACAACAGCAGCTCTGTTCGTGAAGAAGAACCTCAGGACCACAATCTCACACAGGTACACGAAACTCTCGTGCAGTGCATCTGTTAGAAACGCTCCAGCTCTTTACAAGCTTTTTTTTTTTTTAAGACAAGGAATACATCTTTTTTTAAGATTTTTTGTTTTAGTTTTATTGCAAATGATGAAATTAGGTTGGAGTATCAGAATGACACTTAGTTTTTTATTAGCAGGCCTATTTAGGTGAAGTAAAGTTTACAGCACAGATCAAATGTTTGAGAAGCAAGACTTCTTGGGGAAGCAGTAAATCTGCCTTGCTTGCTCCCTCTTTCTCTCTCTCTCTCTGTCTCATTTCCTGTCTTCCAGCATGTTTTGGAAACTTTCAGTCATGGCATAGTTTCTTATCTTTGTTAAACAACAGTGCTGGGACGTGCTCTCCTCTCTCACTGTCACATTTCAGTGCTTGGATAGGATCTGCAGAGGTGCAAGTGACTTTTCCACAGTTTTACCTCTGAAGAAATGGTTACTGCATTTGACAGATCATTTAAAAATGATGTACAGCTGATGAATTCTTGACTCGGCGTGAGGGGCAGGTCCTATGGGAGGAATCACATTACTTTATCTCCATTACCAGACATTTTCTGTCACAGAATAGGTGAGAGATATACCTGTAATAGGTAATGTCTACAATGACATCTATATCTGAAATTGTGCTCTAGAGTGCTGCATCCACACAGACAGCTGTCAGTGTAAAGTGTCTTTCCAGTTATCCATCAAGATGTTACCCTCTGAATATTTATTCAACTCCTCCTACTCATAGTCTTATAATAGCCTATTTGAAGGATTAGTTCACCCTCAAGCCATCATAGTTGTATATGACTTTCTTTTTCAGACCAATGCAATCTGAGTTATATTATAAAGGCCTTGAATATGGATATTTTTAATTGAAAGAAAGCATTGCACGTTTCAGTAGGCCTTTATTAACTCCCCTTGAGAATGAGTAAATCATGGGATAATTAACACTCACCTTTTGCAGTTCATTCAGTTCTTATAGATTGAAATCAAGCCCCACCCGTTATTATTATTATTATAATTTTTTTTAATTGAACGGTCTGTTTTTCTCTCCAGATAGTTTCTCCAGTGTCTTCATGGTCGTCCTCCAGCTCTAAGAGAAATGGTAGTACATCAAACAGCCTTAGTTGCATCATGTTAATGATAGCTTGTTTATTCATGCTTTAACATCATCTTCCTTGTTTCTAAAGGCTCAGCAACTAGCAGCCCACCCCCTCTGGCTGAGACCCCCATGAACAGAGAGAGTGGAATCATACCAGGTACAGTCTCCGTATCACTTCTGACGCTTGCAACAGGGACCCAACGCTTTTTTTTTAGCAACACTAGTATCATTTAGAAGTTTGGGATCTGTAAGATTTTTTTTTTTTTTAATCTATTATTTTATTACATGTATACATTTTTTAATAATTTTATTAAGAAAGGGCACATTCAATTGATGAAAAGTAATACGTTTTATAATGTTACAAAATATTTATCTAAAATAAATGCCTCATTTCTGTTTGTTTTAATAAAAAATAGTCCTGAAAAAAATATTAAGCTGTTTTCAGCATTGATATTAAGAATAATAAATATTTATTAAAAGCCAAATCAGCATATTAGAATGATTTCTGAAAGATCATGCGGTAGTGATGCTTAAATTTCAGCTTCATCGTCATAGGAATAAATTAAACATGAAAAAATGGAACATATGAATAATATAGAAAAGTTCTTTTAAATTCACAATAGTAGTGTTTTTCATGTATTTGTGATTTTTTTTTTTTTTTTTTTAAAAAGCATCATCGGTGAGCACAAGAGATGTGTTTTAAAACAATCAAATATCTTTCTGACCCCCAAACCTTTGAACAATGCACATTTCTCAATTCATCTTCTCATTAGGTAATAACGTAAGGAGTTTTATTTTGTGAACCAAAGCAGTCAGCTCTGAGATAAACCACACATTAAAACAGAAATGACCAGCCTGACCTCTTTTAAAATCGTCTTCCTCACTCTTTGCCCACCTCTCATCAGTCTCGCCTTGTTCATTATCTGTTTATGTACAAATGTATCTAAATCCATCTACTGACAGAGAGGCTTTTATGACTTGAAACTTGTTGTTTTGTGTGTGACTCTCACATGACTTATTCCTCCACAAAAAAAGTCCCGTCAAAACAAAAACTTTGGAAAGCATGATTTATCTGTGACCTCTCCACTCTTTGTGCTCTTTCTCCAGTGCATGACGTTTGTCTTTTTCTCTTCATGTTCTGAGAAGAGTGGAAATCAAGTGTGAAATTAATCACTTGATTTCGCAACTTGTTTGACCTTTTGCTGAGAAGAAACGACAAGGGATTATTTTGTGTAAAATATCATTGAACTCTCATTGAATTCTCAAAAAAAAAAAAAAAAAAAAAAAAAAAAAAAAGCAATCTGGTTGTACTGAGAATTGTTTGGGAGTATGTGGGTCGTTGAGAAAGGAAGCTGCTGAATTGTTATTAAACAGGTAATTTATTTAGAATATAAACTTACTAAATGTTTATGAGAATGTAATTTACTGACCACACAATTTGAGACTTAAAATAGCTTAATATTAACTGCTTTGCTGCTATACATTTTGTCAGAAATATCTAATAATCTCTTGATCTGTCATTAGAGATTAGTTGATATGATTTGAATCATGTCTTTTGATCCAATTCAAAATCACTGGACTATTCTAAATAGCAGGCTGTAGAAGAAAATGTAAAGACTGTTGATTTTTTTCCCCCGTTTCAGCTTCTCCGCTCACAGGCTCTAACAGGTTTCTGAGTTATTACTGGAATTTTCCCCCTCCTCTGTTTCCTCATTACACCAGATATCTCTTTAAACTTGCACTGTGGACGTCTATATATGTCTTGTCTTCTCAGGATTATTCTCCTTGATGCAAAACACTAATGAAAAACATGCTGACTGTTCTTTTCCATTTAGAGGCACCTTTGACCTTTCACATGCCTGAGCAGCTGCAATGTTTCTTAAATAGATGTTTACTAACTGTACCAAAGTGTCCAGGCTGCATTTTTCACTGGAAATACCAATGATTTTGAAGCACAGACAGCAAAGCGGCAGCCTGGCATTCTGTCGGGCTCTATATCAGTGTTACTGATCTCATCTCTGGGTGGAGGATACAGATCTTGTGCCTTTGTGGACAGATGTTTGTCAGACAGCAGTGTAACAGGTGTGTGTGTGTGTGTGTGTTTGCAGGTGCAATTGCCGCAGCGGTGTTCATAGGCTTTCTTTTAGCCCTTTATGCTGTTCTTTGGAAATGCATGGTTACGCAACCAAAACGGTATGAACTAAACAAAACTTTCACAGGGTACAAGTGCAGAGTTGTGTTTTATTTTTATTTTTTTCCTTTAGTTTTTTTGTCTGTGTTTTGTTTAGCATTTGTTTGTTTGTTTTCGTCTGCATTTAGTTTTTCTTTTTGTCCTTTTTGTTTTTGTCCATTTTGTTTTTGCTTTTGTTTGTTTGTTTTGCTTTATGCTTATGCTTTTGTTTATTTTCGCCTGTGTTTTGTTTTGCTTTATGCTTTTGTTCGTTTTTGTCTGTTTTGCTTTTGTTTGTTTTTGTCTGTTTTGTTTTTGCTTTTTGTTTGTTTTGTCTGTTTTGTTTTGTTTTATGCTTTTGTTTGTTTTTGTCTGTTTTGTTTTTGCTTTTTGTTTGTTTTGTCTGTTTTGTTTTGTTTTATGCTTTTGTTTGTTTTTGTCTGTTTTGTTTTTGCTTTTTGTTTGTTTTGTCTGTTTTGTTTTGTTTTATGCTTTTGT
>JAUCMU010000143.1:16266452-16284216 GCA_032275025.1 Enteromius treurensis
CAAGCTAAGGGGCACCACCTAAAGGTTCAAATTAATGTGTTGTGCTTGATCTGTTGAAAGTAGCTGTGCAAAAAAATAAATTAATTAAAAACGCCTCAAGTAAAAATAAATAACAAAAGAGGGGAAAATGTGACGTTGGTAAAGTTTACCCGTGTAATTTTAACTGATATTATTAAGCGAAACATTAATATTAACAGCATAATTTACTCATGAACCAGAAACTGCTATTCTTACATTTTAAGATGAAGACCAATGAAAAACAGCCAGCAAATTGACAAAAAAGTGACTCTCAACTGTTTTCACTACAAGTTTTTTCACGGCAATATTTCATAAGCTCATGACTTTTCCAAATGTTCATATTTTCCTGGAAAATAAAGGATAAGCAATATATTTCATGCTTGGGATAACTAGAAAAATGTATATTCATTATAAAAATGCCCAACGAATTTAGGTCTAGAATAGCACTTCTATTATTAAATAGTAACCACTTGAAGTGGCAAATTGATCAAACACATAGAATTTATTAATTTTTCTTACCTAGTATTTCCCCAGTTTCATTGTCTCTAACCACAGCTTTATCATAAGCTCCCAAACCACTGGAAAGGAAAGAATGTGTTTTATTCTAAACATTAATTCTGTTCAATCTTCCAGGTGTCAGGGTTTAGTTGTTTTTCTTACCCTTTTGGACACTGTAGATCAGGTCTGTTGCTAAGAAAGTCTGGCAGGAATCTGTCAAAATCCTTAACACTAGGGCGCAGAACCCCATTTTCGGGTGCACCCATACACTTCTTGGCACACGTTAAGAAACCCGCTGTCAAAATAAGTTTATATTTAGTTCTCCAAGAATGTTGCATGAAAACACATCATAAACAACAAGGCTTCTAAACTTATATTGAAAGACTTACTCTCATTGGCAGGACAAAATTCATCTTTGTTTGGGCCCATTGTATAGAGACGACAACATTTGGATCCAGGGTTCAGCCAGTCGATATAGTCATCCACCCAGGAGGATGCTGGGATAGCCAGGTAAGATCTAGAGCAATCAGCAAAGTTTTAGTTTTAATCAGCAGCATTATATATAGCGATTTGTCCATTGTAAATTCATTGTATTAATACTTGGTATCTTGACAGGACCGTGTCACTGTGCACTCTTAAGATCGATAACAAATCTTGAAGTTCAAGGTCTGATGTGATTGGTGTTGTGAGGTAAAGAGCAGTGATGTGCTATACCAGAACACCAAATATAGTCTACTAGTGCTCACATATGCTGATTTACAGATTATAATTAAGCCCAACATTTTTTAAAAACCATGTGAATAAAGGCTTTTTAATTTTTCACTTTATTCGAGTGCCTTGGATTTATATGTATCTCTCAAATCAAAGAATCCCATATCCAATTAAATATATGTTACACCTGTGGATTACATTTTATATAGTGCTTTTTCTATAGATATATAGTGCTCACAGCTCAGGGTACTCGGTGGCGTATCTGATCTTCTGGGTAAGAGAGAACTGGTCACATCCCACACTCGAACACACTGCGTTTATGCCCTCCTCACTGGTGAAATTGAACCCTTTGGTCGTGATGAAATATGTGGGCACACCAACTTCAAAATACTTATAGAGGTAAGCAAAGTAGTCCAACATGTAGGAGTCCTGATAATATTTAAACACAGATGAAGAAAGTTAGCACTGTATTTAATCATTTATAAACTGTAAGGTTTTTTAATTGGCATATTTGGTCGATTATAATTGACAGGCTACTTAAATACTTCTGTACTTACAGATGGCATGGCCAGTTCCTGATCTAAGCCCACTTTTACATGGAACGAGAGGAACACACAGCCAAAGAACATCGCGAGGAACACCATTATCTATGAGAACAAGACATAATAATAATAACCTATTACTAATAGTTATACAAGCATAAAAAAGCATATGAAAGACAGAAAATCTCCAGTTAACGTTTTGGTTTTTAAAAAGGAAATAAAATAACATTAGATGAATGAGTGTTTCTTCAACAGTCGGCCCTTTCAGCCACATTTATATTATAAATGTATATTACTCAAACATATATTTTGGAAATATTTACATGCATATACACTTATATATTTAAATATAAACAACATGATTCTTAAATATATGCATGCATGTGTTTGTATTTATACATACACGATAAATCTACACAACACACACAAATTTTGCATGTGATTAATTATGATTAATCATTTGTAAGCATATTATGTTTTAAAAAACTAAAAGTCTTGAGCTGGGACAAAGGCCAATCCAGCAAATCTATAAATAAAAGACATTTGAAAAGCAGTTATTCACTATAACTGAACTTTCTAACTTTTAAAAGTTTCTTTTAAATATTAAAATTACCTTGAGATCTTTTAGTTAATAAAAAAATCCACCCTGGTACATAAAGTGCCTTTAATAATAATAATAATAATACATTTATTTTATATAGTGCCTTTAAAAGTTGCTTTCTCAAAGTGCTGTAATTGATAAAACACGCTAATACCACTGAAGGAGGAACGTACCACTAATACCCTGCTGAAAGGGTGGAGCAGTGCAGGGGCGTAGTATTTTTCCATTAATGGGAGCAAGATGCCCTTGTTTGGTTTGGACGAGCGTGGAGTATCAACAGTAACGCAGCAAGCTATCTCACATCGATTTGCGTCTTGTCTCCGAGCATCAAGTGAAAGCAAAGCCACAAAGGCAGTCATCTGCAGAATGAAATCCATGAGCACAGCCAGTGCTGCGTATAGGGCAAAAGACTTCACTGCCGGCATAGTGCTCAAAGCACCTGCAAAGAGACAACCAGAGTGTGTTTAATCAGCCGTTTATGTTCCTCATTAATCTGAACCTAGTGACTGCATTATACGTGACTCATTCGGGAGCCGAACGTATATTATTACCTGTACTACACATGAATCATATCTCCTTTTAATTAAGGGGGCACTAAAACTACTGCATCATGTTTCGCTGACATGAATCAGTGAGTAAAGGTCAGACAATATAATAATGTTCCCGGTTTCTATCCATAAAGGGAATTAAATATTTTTTTGTTTAAACAGAGTTTGATATCAGTAGGAGATTCTCACCCAGGAAGAAACAAACTGATTCAGACAAACTGCAAAGCAGCATGCTGGGAGCCACGTTTCCAAGAACCCTTCCAATGTGTTCCTCCCTCGCCTCTCCTGGCCTGCGCATGTCTCTCTGATAGAGAATAAACATAGAAAAAACAAAGAAAGGAATATTTATAAAATTACAGTCATAGTAGTGGAGACATAAACTCATCTATTTTAAGTTCTCAAATAGAATTAATGGTAGAAATACACTACAATTAATTTGAAAGTTTGGAGCTGGTAAGATTTTTAAATGACAAGTGAACAAAAAGAGAAGAAAAAAAAGAGTGAAGAAATAAACCTAACATACCTGATATTCCAGAACAAAAATGAAGATGTTATCAGCTCCCACAGCAAGCACCAGGAAAGGTACGACCTGCAGGATGACCAGTGAGGACGAAACCCCAATCCAGGCATAGAAACCCATTGAAGCCATTACAGAGCAGCCCACGACCAGAATACCACCCAGACCAACCAAGAACTTTGAGTCCACCTAAAGAGCAGTAATATCACCTTATCAAACTTGCCCACTTGATCAGAAGTACTTTGAAAGTAAACATATCCTGATGTAAAATAATAATAATACATTTTACTTTCAAACATTTTTATAAAGCTTTCATTACACAAGATGCTTTTATGACCTCATATAATAAATATTTCACATCTGTAAATATTTCACATACAGTAGATAACATATTTACAGTTTTGGTGTTTTAAAAACATTTAAAAACATTATCATTAAAGCTGAAAATGGTTACTATTTATATGACATTAGAAAAAGAAATGATCTAATATATATATATATATATATTGATGAAACATGTTGGAGTTTCCATTAAGCCTTTATTTAGAGAAAAGTAATGCTTATTCCCGTTATCAGAAATGAGGAAATTCCCGGTAAGCAATTAACCACACTGTAACACACTCACCAGGATACGCTTCCAGGATGAATATTCCCCAAGAGCCACGGCTATGTAGAGGAAAATGACAGCATAGCTTATCATGAATATGGGGATATCCTCTGCAGTCGTTCTGTTTATCTCATCCTCCAGGGACCTCTACAGAGCACCAGACAGAGTGATTATGAGACTGTTAAACACTGACATCTGTCTTCGTATGCTTAGTAGAGTCTCACCTCAGCCATGTAGGCAAATGTGAAGTTTGTGTTTGGGTTTTTCTGATACTCCTGGACAATTTCAAGAAACCTTCTTTCCCACTCTTCAACCACCTTAAATTTAACATCAGTCCGTGCGTAATTGTTCAGGGAGAAGGTAAGTATCAGGGCCTCAGCTGTGGTGAACTCCTCATCTGAAAATATAACAGAAAGCCAAAGTCAGCCCAGTGAATTTTTACGATAATGGTGAGCTCCAACAGATATGATTCTTACTCTCATATCCTCCCACAGCCAGGAAGGGGAAGACAGGGCCGCCATAGTCTGCCATACAACTCATGCCAAGAGCTGTGATGTCTTTAAATGATAATGGAGAGCTGTGGGCAAGCAAAATATAATTATGTTATGTGTGATTTGTTTATAAAGCAGTTTCCACTCTAAAACATTTAAAAATGAAGCCACGCTCAGTAGGTGGCATTTTAAAATGATCTAAATGGTTGAGTAAATTATTCAATGACTCTCTTTGATACAGTTACTGATGCATTGGCATCGTTTAGTACTCTTAACATTTCTTAAATATTTGAGTAATATAATGCTATTATGCTAATCAGGAGCCTAGTATGCAAAGTATATATACTTATTCAAAAGAAATACCTTTTTAGAGAGCGTGTGATTTTCTGACGTATAGATCATTTCTGACGTATAGAGCTTTTGATATAGATTTTATATTGTACTATAAGTATAGCAGTAAAATCGAATTGAGCCAATTCTTATTTTTTTCCTGAATGAAGCTATTGGTGAGGCAAATTATTTAATGACGCAGTCATAAAGGAGTCTTGGCGCCACCTACTAGCTTATCAATGTAACTAAAACCTGTCTGTTACAGGCAAAATCATGCTGACAAAGCGAAAGGACAAAAAAAGTTTCAGTGCTTGGGAGTTGTTTAGTCGAACCACAAAATGCTGGAAATATATGCAGTCTAGGTAATGTGACATCTACAGATATCTGACTTACTTTACGCAGTAGATGAAATGGTCCCTCCAGTCCACCTCTTTCGTCACGCCGAGCTGTGTCATGTTTGCTTTGGCGTTCAGGTTGTCGATACTATTTTGGAAGTACTGCGGTAGACTGTTGACAGCACAGTCTGTTAATGAGGGGTTGTTTGGATTGAGTGGCGCATAGCAAACATCTTTTATGCTTGCAGTGCGGTTTAGATCATCTGACCAGAATTCAATTGCCTGGATTTTCTGCTGAAGCACCAACAGCTCTATGATCAAATCTGTGAGAAAGAAACGTAACATTACACTGTTACATAAAGCGTTTAATACGACTGAAGAACAGAACATTCTCAAAATGTAAGCATTGTATATATATAAACTGATTACAGTCACATGCTATACACTATACAGTGTACTAGCGATGACAGCTTTAAAACAGTGCTTATGAATCTTCGAAACATACACGACTCTTTTGTTTCAAATCAGTGTTTCGGAGCTTGAATTAGACTGGCTGAGTCACATGATTTCAAACAGCTCCTCAGTCGTTACGTTTCGGTATTTCGGTGGATCGCTGCTGCTACGTGAGTTGAAATTCGGAACATATGAAACAGAGTTTAAATGTGGTTTTAGCAGATCTCTAATTGTTTTTATAATTTAGACTGACTTTTAATGGCAAAAAGGAGAGTAATATTTAAGCCCTTTCACAAACAAAACAAGAGCTAACTTAAAACGTAATGAAACAGCTGACCTGGTCTGACCAGTTAAGACCAGCCTGGCCAGCTAAGTGGCCAAAACCCCTCTAAAACCAGGCTGCTGACCTGCTTAAACCAGGCTGGGAGACTAGGCTGGTTTTAGGGTTGTGAGAGTAAATCTAAATAATATGCTTTCAACACTTTCATGATAAATTCATTTTGAGGTAATGCCACCTTTAGAAATGATGCCGCTGAAGTTCTGCTCGCCAAAGAGCAAGGAGTCATATGTGTGACTGGGCCGGTCTGGAGCTGTCAGGATCAGCTGATTGGTGCGGTAAAATGGATCAAAATGTGCATCATGGAAGGCCTTCTCTTGCATGGCACGACTTTCGGGTGCTGACCAAAGCTGGACAGGATCTGTGGTGAGTTCTATGTCTTTTATTCCTATTGCAAATACCAACACAACCACAAGGCAGACTGGGAGTACTATCAGAGGATATCGTGCCATTATAGTTCCCCAGGACTGGAAAAGAGACCCCAGGAACTCCTGAGTAGCAAGACTGGCTTTATCCGAGCACGTAACATCTTTAGGGCTGATTTTATGTTCAATCTCGTTTTCGTTTTGGTCCTTAGAGCTCTTGCTCTTCTTAGTGCCCTTTGACTTTCCGATGTGGGAAGTGCACTCTGAAATTACATAACACATAATAAGGAAAAAGATGCAGGAGAAGATTGTGATGCTGATGACAAGGACTCCATCTAGTCGACCAATCATGAATGGTTTTGGTAAAGGTGGTGGCTGCGGTACAGCTGGACAGGATTGTTCGCAGTCCTGACAGGAACAGGCCTCACCACCAGTCGGTGTCGTCTCGTTACAATTCAACGCTCTATCTGCGAACAGAACCGCTCCAGGTGGGAGCTCAGCAGTCTGACCGTCTGACAAGAGCTTGAAGTTAATATCCAAAGGAGCCAGTCCATTGCTTGAGTCGCCCTGGAAATCTAACCAGCGTTGTGGCGTACACAGCGTCGAACCATAGCGCCCACACATCGTGGCGATGGCGAAGCCTCCGGTGGCTGGGATTCGTACATTTTTGCAGGACCTAAACGATGCATCTGAGAAATGCGTGGATATGTAAGCCTCGTACCCCACCACAGCTTCCTTGACAATGCCAGTGGGCTGTGTGATGTTTGCGGTTTTGGTAATCTTTAAAATTTGACTTTGGTTGGGACTGCAGGTGGTGGCGCAGTGCATATGCGCAAAGTTTTCGGCGCAGGACGGGCAGCGGATCAGCACGGCTTTGGACAGCGTCAGGCTGCCCTGTAGGGCTGTGAGCTGTCTTCTGGAGCAGCAGGCCAGTGTTTCACCCTCGCCATGGGCCATCATTGGGCACACAGATTTCAAAAGATCATAATGGTCTCCTATCACATTCACGGCTTTTCTGTAGTCCTTACAGGGAACCCTAGGGGGGATAAGAGCCCCCTCCACTGCAGGGTTTAGGCCACAGTCCTCATAGAATGAGCAGTAGCCCGGTTCATGCTGAGCTCTTGCGAGAACCTTCAATAAACAGAAATACGGCATTCATTAAGATGTTTAAGTAATCCCTAAAATATCTTGAAGATAGCAGTAATTAATCCTTAGCACATCTCAGAACTCAATATATTTATATGTGTGTTTTGACTATATATATATATATATATATATATATATATATATAATTATGGTTTAAAAAAAAAGATTATAATAACATGCATTTATAATATACAACAATAATTTATCGGATTGATAATATACATTGCAATGAATGTGAAGAAATTATAAAAGCTTAATATGATTATATTTTTTGCCCAAACATAAGCAAATATTTAATTAGACATCTATTTTGTGTTACGATTAATGCCAGAAAGTGTTTAATAAAGCTAGAAATCATGAAATCTAGATGATTATTGAAGGAAAACCACTGGTAAAGACCATAGACATAAATGTTTAAACCTGAAATTTGTCAGAAATTATACCATTATTGTGAAAAATGTTATTACATTCATTTACGTTTATTTGTGGATCAGTTTTCTGTTTGTAGAAAAGAAACAAGTATGACTTGGACTCAAGTTATTGATCCATAGCACACAAATAAAGCATGGATTATAACTACACAGTCACAGCCAAAACCCTTCACATAGTAATTTCAACATAAAACAGACAGTTTCAGGGTTTGGATGATTCTGTCACTCAGAAAAAGGGACTTTATGAATCTAGAAACTCAAAGACCTACCATGCAAGCAGCAAGTGTAAACAATAAAACAGACCATGTCCAGCTCTTTCTTTGGAAACGCATTTTTCTTGTTGTTTTGCACTCCTGTGTGCATGGAGTGTTAGTCCCAGATAAGAGAAGGAGGCAGGAGGATGTAAGGTGTTTCTGGTAAGGCCTGTGCTATAGAGACAGACAGAAGGAAATGAAAGACTTTTTCATTTTCATTGGATAAACATCAGTGATACTGATGATGATTAGAGGCTTATCTGGCCTGATGTTTCCACCGCCAACCAGAATGGATAAAAGACAATCCAGCTCACTGATCATTAACTAGATGGGCAGACTAAACCAAAGGTATGTTACTGACTCTATGGAACTTTGAAGGAACAAAACACACCCACCAAAACCTGATAACCCCCTGATGACTCTCATTAATAAAATATGCATTAAACTATGGTCCGCACAAATGCAATCTACTTTAGTTTTCTTCATTATATTGACACGGTTCGTACGCAGTGTATAACATAGTACAAATTAATACTCTGTTTGTATAGGCTATATTTTATTTCTGTATATATATGCAAAAGTGGTTTAAAAGGCAGTTTTTTCCCTTTTTTTTCTTGCAATGCAGTCATGTCTCCGTTTATTAATAGAGAGCCTGTTGAAATGCATTAAATCAAGACCTTAAGAGGAGCTTTCATTTGCGCTGAAAAAATAATTCCGACAGGTAAGATTTATGACATAAGACTGAAAAAGTATGTCGGCCTTGTTTCTATATAGTTTGTAATGCTCACCAAGTCTGCATTGTTTGGTTAAAAACTGTAAAAACAGAACTAATGTAAAATATTATTAGAATTGATCTATATATTAAATATTATTTGACTTTAAAATTTAATTTATTTATGTTGATGCATAGCTGAATTTTCAATAATCTGAAGAAACATACATGTATTCGCTTTTGGTAATTTGATGTTCCTCTTCTAAACAAAAGTATACATTTGTTAAAAAAAACCTAATCACTTCAGACTTTAAAATCATAATAATCATACTCAGTCCAGATTTTGAATCGTAGCGTACGACCTTATATGTCTTTGTTGCTGTAACAGAACTATTGATCGAAAGAAATGTTATCAAATCAAATTAATGTAATATTATTTTAATAATCTGTTGCATTTCCTCTCACCAGAAGCTTAAACTAAGCTATTGTAATTATCTTTACCATAGTCCAGTTATTTATTTGGTTGCTTTGAATTGCTGTTGTATAACATTCCTCATTGGTAAGTGGCCTACAAATAAAAGTGTTGGTAAGAAGTAAATTATTAAGGTAGCAATAAGCCTTTTCACAAAATAAACCCAAAATATTTCACAAAACAACAAGTAACTACAGTAAAGGGACAACACATAAATGGGCAGAGTACTGTAGAGTAGAGTATCTGCACTTTCTTTTTTATGGCCAATGAAAAGGGATTTCCACCAGGGAGGACGTGAGGTTAAGAGCTATTTCATGCCACTGCACCACAAAAATATAGATTTTTTTATTTTTTGTTTTATTTTATAAAAACATAATTATGGGTTATAGCCACTTTCCCTGAACCACCACATAGGCCAAAGGTTTACATAGTCGTCCTTCAGGATTGTCAGTTGAAGCCATTAGATAAGGCTTGGATTGTTGATTAGATTAAGCATGCAACTTGATAAACACATACTTAATGTGCCAAAAAATTAAGTTTGCGAATATACTGAAATGAATTAGGATTAGTTTAACACTTACCTGTACATGGTATATTTTTTCCCTATACTTTCAAGGTTAATGTGGATCCGCAACTCTTTGGTTACCTTTGGTTCTTCAAAATAACTTTTACTGTGTTCAGCACAAGAATAAAGGTTTGGGACAACATTAAGTAAATAATGGCAGAATTGTAATTTTTGGGTGGGTTAATTCACCTAAAAAATGAAAATTATGTCATTAATTACTCACCCTCTTGTCATTCCAATCCCAGAATTCCTCTGTTCATCTTCAGAACAGAAATTAAGATATATTGATGAAATCCAGCCCGATGTCATGAATGTGCATAAATAGTACGCTAAATAAAAAATGAAAAAGTCTAGGTTACGAAGGAGACGTTACATATGGGAACTCGTTGGGGAGGGTCTCTCCGTAATGCGGCTTCAGGTTTGTGGCCTTTTCCACAAGTATGTCCCCAAATATAATGTCGGAGTGACTCGACTGAAGGGAAATGTCTAGGTTACGAAGGTAACCCTTGTTCCCTGAAGGAGCCGTGAGACGTTACATCCTCTTGCCACGACCCTGGGTCGCGCTGACCCTGGGCTCGGCTCCTCAGCGAAAACCTGCAGGTGCATCTCTGCTCTCTTACAGGTGCACCTGGATGCAATCAGTGCACGCCAATATTAATTGGCCCTTTCTTAAAGGCTCAGAGGCGATTGGTCTCTCATGCGAGTTCTCTCATAAAAAAGTTATTTTGCAGTTGAACTGTCGCTTTAAAGTTGTAATAATGATAACAATTTAGAAACAACTGAATCAGATTTGTTTTAGTTAGTTAATAAATTAGTTCATTTATAATATGCATAATCCAAATGCATTTTTTTTCTTTGTTACAATGACAATTTAGAGCTCATGCAGTTTGGATGATTCAAATATACTACTTTTAGTTATTTTTACCATCAATACAATCTTCACGGGACGCTTTAGATTATTACTTTATAATTTATATTATACTTCTCTGATACATAGAATAAAAGAGAAAGTGTTCTGGAATAATTGATAAATGTTGTAAATTTGCTTTGTAATTAAAATGAAGGTAGAAGTCTAATGCCTAATTTAAACAAAGAAAAGGCTAGGTTGAAATTGCATTATGAATCTAATATCATAATATCATCATTACGCAGACTAACATGCCTAAAAAATAATACACTCTCAGAAATAAAGGTACAAAAGCTGTCACTGGGACACTTTTGTACCGATTACGACTTTTGTACACTTTTTGTACCGATTTATAATTAATAACATTATTGCTGTTATGTAAGCTAATTAGCATAACGGGACAAAGCTTAAGAAACAGAGTGATATATAGTAACTGATGAGAGCTACCTTTTATCTTTTTATCTAGTTTTACCTTTGAAACAGAAATACAAATAAAAATGGGATTTCTTTGGTGTTGCCTATTTGGCAGTTGAAAGCTTTTAAATAACTTAAATAGTTTAGTAGATATGCTATATCATGCTTGTCTTTTGGCACTTAATAACTTACTTAAAGCCTAGACACTCTGCACTGTTTAAACAGCCAAAGATTTCTATGCGCGCAGGGTATAATAAGGACAAATGGTTCATGTGACCAATAAATAAGCAATTATGGTAATATTTGGTTTGTAATTCTTCAAGAATTTTTTAAGTGAAATTCGGAATGTGGCCGGAAAGGATGTGCAATTGTGCATAAACAAAACAAATGATTAATAAGAGATGTTTGAATTATTGTTGAATCTCACATATGAGGCATATAGGATATGTCCTTTAAGATAAGGGAAGAGTTTGGAGACACAGATAAATCATGTATTATCAGACATGAGAGAATATTGTGAATGGTGACTGGATCAATGAAAATAATGCACATCTAAATTTCAGTTAATGTGGAAAAAAAATTACAAAAATGCCAGCATACTTTTGCACTCAAAAACACTTCCGTAGATTTGAACAAGAACATAGCCAGACTTGTGGCTTTTGCTCCAGTGTGTTTCTAGACTGATTAGTCACAACCACAACCATGTTTTATATATAAAAATATTTAAAGTATTTAAAAACCATGCCAATGTTTTTGAGCTCCTGTTTTCTTTAATAGTCTGTGTAACTCTGCATGAGTCTAAAAAAAAAACCGATTATTTTTAGGGATTAAATCTAAATTCATATTAATCAGATTAACAGAATGAAATATAAAGACTTGTGTTGCTTTCTTTGTAACTCTTATAAAGTCTTCTACTAGAGAAAAATGACCATATACTTTCTTAGTACTTTCAGTTTGCCTCATGATGAAAAAAAAGAGCGTTTATCCTGTTATTGATCCATATTTCTTATGAAACTCAACTTAAAAAAGTTAAATCTTCATATGTACAGTATCATGTATCTTCATGTCTGTAAAACATGTAATCTTATAGTTGTGAATGATTACCTGCCCTGTCCTTGAGAATCCAATTAATTAAGATTAGTGTTATCAGTGTGTGCAATATGACTGATAAAGCCTGGAATACATTACGCGGTTTCCCCCCCCCCCCGCAGATTAAAGCTGACAGATCCCACAGAAATTCGGGGTAGTGCATTATGATCATAGTCATTGATTCTATCAGTCGGAGGATATTTAACATGTTTGATATTGTCAGAACCCATTTGTTTTCATTTGTTGTGTGTCTCCTAGCAACAAGTTGCACGTTTCTGCGTATGTTTGTTGTGATTGGAACAACTTTTAAAGTCTGGTAGCATATGATCCTCGCTCGTGTAGTGTATAATGCTCAGTTTTCCTTTGTCACTATTTACAGTGTCTGTAAGTGTATCATTGCCTAATGTTTTAAAAATCTGTAGTGTATTCCAGCCTTAATACAGATACTCAGGATAGAGCGCCTGTTGCTATAGGAACAAGAAAACATAAGCTGACCCATGATCATTCTGAGAGGCGCTTATAAATGGAGTTATTCTTTTTTAAGTTTTTTTTTTTTTAAATGCATGTGCTCACTATGTTGAATAATGAATAAACACATACCATATAAGTGTTTTTAGAGTTAACAGTTACATCTGATTATCATGGAAATATTGCAACCATCAAAATGCTTAATTATGTAATTTTGGTAATAAACAGTTTGACATGGGTTATAGTTCATTTGATTAAGCTGTACAAAAGTTGGAAAAAAAATTTAAAAAATGAACAAATCTGTCAAATGCTGAGTAATAAAAGGGATTTTCCTAGGGGAAAATAATTCTTACAAAGTAAAAGTGAATTAGCTTCACATTTCAGGGGTTTTCCAGTTCTGTTTTTTACCTTTTTTACAGTTTTTTGGATCTTTAAAGCGTGATGCATAATGCTATCAGAGAACAAAGTTATTTAGCTGTCTGGACGCTGAAGACTGGGCACAATAACTTTATTATTTTAGGTGTGGTGTCACAGTGATTATGGTTTCTGGGAGGGCACGTGAGAATGTTTTTCTTTAGTGTCTCACTGTTTGTTTTGTGTCTCAAAGTCGTACTGCAAACATAGTAAAAACCACAAAAACTAACCAACAGTCTCATGTAAAACATTCATTTTTCAAGGTGGCGATTTCACATGAATTTGTACGATGGGAATCATACAAAAATGTATGATTTTTTAGAAAAACAATAACATAAAGGTCCACCTTTGAAATAGATATTTCAATTTGTGAGTTCACACAAATTCATCCGAATTAAATACCTTTTCACCAAAACGTAACATAGTTAAACTAGTGAAAAATAAATATTCTACAAGTATTTGAAATATACTGCTAAATTGGATGAACTCATTTTGTAATGAATACACTTTGGAAGTAGTTCTGAAGTTCAACTAAAGATGTACTGAAGTATATTTGATAGTGTTAAAGTGGAACTATTGCAAGTATACTTCAGCAAATATCTTGCATTTAAAGATGAATATTAGTCAAAGATCATACAATCCTCATCAACCGTGACATTAACGCACATTAGAATTAATATTAAGAAATGTGCACTGGTCACAAGTGATGCTTCAGTTTAATTATGAATATGTTACTTTTTACTAGAGTATGAATTGCATGAATATTGTATGGTTAAGAGCACATAAATTATCTTTTCGATGTGTAGTTTCTGTATGGAGGTACAATTATCTATGTTGAACTTTATCCAGGATGTTCCGGCAAGTGATAAACTATCAGGTAACCACATCTTTTTCCTTCTCCTAATCTTTTATCTTTTTGTAAATGTGATCTTTTTTAGTGTACACATACCTACATAAGGCTAAAATGAATAATTTCTTGAACACAGTAATGTCTTGAAAAGTTTAGCATTTCTGCTTCTTGTACCAGTGGGTGGAAATAATATGTAGATTTTGACTGATTTCGGAAAAAAGTCGTTTTGGATCATGCTGTGTGGGCATATTTTTTTATGCATGTTTGTGTGTGAGCGTACAGTAAGGTCAAAAGTCTAAGTCCACTACCAACAATGCATTTAAAAAACAAAAAACAAACTGTTCTCCATGCTCCATGTTCTCCAGCATGATTTGAAAGAACTTCACAAATTTACTTTTGATTAGTGACCTGCAAATGGTTCAGCATTTTAAACATTAATCGTTATCATAACTTTTCATAGCTAATCTTTGTTTTTCATAAATCCCTAAGCTTATATCAAGGTTTGACTTTGACTTTAAGTACAGATTTTCAGTGCACATGCTGCTATTAGCTCATCCTTGTGAATTAACATGCGTGACTATAGCGTGTGCTTTGTGTCAAATACATAATTGCGTGTAATTTGATGGTTATTTGAGGACATGGAAACTTCAAAACTTTCCGATGTCCTCATGTGCATACGTTCATTGTCATCACACCTACGTAATCATTACACGTCATGAACGAAGCAAAAGGATCTTGCAGTTCTCACCCACCTCAGGCCTGTGCCAAAGTGGGCTAGACCGCCGGTGTCATGGTTAACCACTGAGTGGGCTAAGTTTAATTTGATGATGCACTTCAAAAGCAAGACTCTGATCTAGAGGAAGTAACCTGCCTCGGCCCTATTGTCTGCACCCAGAGCAGTATTTGAAACAACCTTTTGTGTGAAACATTTGTTTCAAGGGATAGTTCATCCAAAATTAAACATTTACTTACCCTCAGGCCATCCAAAATGTAGATGTGTTAGTTTCTTCATCAGAGTTGGAGAAATTTAGCATTACATCACTTGCTCACCAATGGATCCTCTGCGAGTGAACGGGTGACGTCAGAGGCCAAACAGCTGATAAAAACAACACAATAGTCATCCACATAAGTAATTACATAATTCAAAGTCCTGAAGTGAAAAGCTGCAAGTTTGTAGGAAACAAATCCATCATTAAGATGTTTTAATGGTCACTCTAGGCCAAAATGTGAATTCATTATCAATAATAACACCTTTTCCAGTGAAATGTCTGAATAAACTTGTTTATTACATGCTTTTCTCACATCATTAAACTTTAATTGATGGACTAACTGTAAGTTGTGAGGGTTACTTGTTATTTTATGTTATTTTTTACCCAAACAAAAGAAGTTGTAGGGATGTCAAATGAAAAATAATAATGATAATAACAATAATTATACAAATATTGAAACTAAAATAAAATTACATAAAAAATAGAAAATAGATGCAATTAATTTCCTGGTTATCCGAATATTATTTTGATGTATAAAGCTTATTAATTTCAGTCTAATAAAATGTTTGCAGTAATTCTACGGCAGAAGCACTAATATTTCTAAAGTTTGTGGTATGAAAAAGTTTATTTGGGAGTGCAAACATGGGATAATGCTTCTTTTGACATTTGAATCCACTGCAGCAGCAGAATATGGTTGTCAATCCTGTATTTGAGTGCTTAGAACGGTTACGTTCACACTCCGTTCGGTTATTTACGGGTGTGACAACCGCATTATGTAACCGAACTCACACCTGTAAGTTACATTTGCCGGACTCAACCTCATACTCGGAACTCACGCGCTGTGTGAACGGAACAGGACTGGACAACTCTGTCACCTAATACACAGAGAGAGCCAGCCACTCCGCCGCACAAACACGCGTCTACCGTGTGGTACTGTACGTGTTTTCATATGTGTTTAAGATAACTTACAGTAAAGGAGAAATGTGCGGCGTTTCATATTAAAGTTTTCCAGTTTTCCACCGGAGCCGTTCCGTCAGTTTTGTGTTCTGCGCGCGCATGCAGCGATTCAAATGCTTTGCTCACCAAAGAAAGAAAAAAGGAAGAAAGAATTCACAGCTAAATTGCACCCCTGTCTTATCAGAAAGTGACACAACTCTCAACTTTTTGGACGTCGCCATCTTTGATATTACTTCGGTCACTGTCGCTATGGTTACTGACTCCAGTTGCACGTTCATACAGACAGTATAACACAACTATATAAACTGCTGTGTGAACGAAGCATTTCGAGACTCGCACCTGTAAAGAAAAAAAGGTTGTCAATCCCAAATATAGTACTGACAACCTTATTCTGCTGCTGTGTGAACGTGGCCGTAGTGTTGCTATGGAGTTTTGAATGTTTTTGAATGTATGACAAAAACACTTTTTTATATATTTTGAAGGCCACGGCTTACTGTCTCATCTAAATGGCTTTTCCATTAATTTTCGGCTGGCTTTTGATTTTGGATTCTTGCCCCAGCGTAAGGTCCTGTCTGCAGTGTGACCAGGTGGTTCGTTATTTGCACGAAGACTTCCTGTCCACAGTTAAAAGAATCACTGTCCGTGATCAGATCGAACTGAAGCAAATCATTGAGCATGCTTATGTCAACTATCGGGACACCAGCAGGCGGTTTCGTGGTGTCATAGGTACTGCTGTTATATAATTGGGAGTAGCTGGCACAGTCATATCTAGCTATAAAATGTTTTAAGATGCAGTAGAAATTAGCTCTTTAGATTAGGGTATTTTCTGAACAATATTTAACGTTATAAATGGCATTGCCTATGATGAATAGTATTTTTGGTTGGAGGTGAGGTTCTTGTTTAGTAGGCTTTGCTATTATGTTAATAGACATTCATGTCTGGGGAATTTTTCATTATAGTATTTATTTTATCTTATTATACTAGTTATTACACTATGAGTCAAAAGTACAATACTTAACCTTCCAACAGGCTAGGGATATTATAGTTAATTAAAACTCTAAGTAAAACTCGATGCACTACAATAAATAAAAGTAAAACTGACTCATAGACATCACAGACAAAAACTAATAAAGAAAATGTTTTGGTTAAATACATAATATGCTTTAATGTTCTTTTGATGGCTTTGCTAAGAAATGCTTAGATGTTTTTTTAAAAAAAAAGCATGCAAGACTTGCCCAATTTCCGTTATGTCTTGAAATTATATTTCTAAATGATGATGTTGAGTGCTCTATAATGTCGCTTTAGATCCCACAACTCTCTATCGTGCCCGGACAGAGTACCAAAGTGAATTCAAGAGGCACTGGAAAGAGGACAGGACAGGTGAGCACTTGTGGATGCTGATTATGTCCTCTTCCATATCGTAACAAGAAGAAAAGTTCTAGTCTGAAGTCTGGGGCAAAAACATCAGAACATCTGACAGCATGTACAACTAATGGTGTATTCTTCTTGTTTAGGTAACATTCAGTGGGACATGATTAATATAGTGGAGAAAGGAAAGAGAATCCTTCAGAAACATTTGGAGACTTTTGCTGCCCAAGGTATGGCATACATTAGTGTTTATATAGCAACAGCACAACATCTATTTCTCACTAATTATCATTTTTACTATTATTCTTTTTCAAGGTCTGTGTCCAAATAAATGTGGTAAGATTACTATATTTCTCCAGAATATTTTTCTGAATT
>JAUCMU010000143.1:16302568-16321572 GCA_032275025.1 Enteromius treurensis
CTTTAACAACTTTAAAATGTAGTAATCAAGACACTTTTTAGTCAATAGACTTTATCAGGTTGGACGTTTTACTGAATTTAACACGGACGAAAATGAGGCTGTGAGGAATATTGAAAGTCTTTACAGTGGCGCGCGCAACGCATAAGCGTGAAGTTTACAACGTATAGTTCTCTAAACAGTTTGTTCTACTGAGTGTTCGGTAAGACGTTTAGTCAGCTGAACGATTTGAATGATGTTAAACAACAGTACAATTCACTGAACGCACGGTACTATAACGCATCGCCTTATTTGAGCTCTTGTCAAAAAATGTCATATGTTGCTGCAGTCAATAATGTCCACAGGAGTAGGTTTCAAAAGAAACGTGAATGCTGGATAAAGAAAGAAGTATTCAATTATCAGACAATGTCTGCACATTTATGCTTAAATATTCTTGTATTTTGGTTGTCCATAAGAGGGCAGAGCTCACCACGGGTTTATGCATCTCTTCCCTGTCATCCATCCATTCATCCATCCATCTATCTATCCATGTTAAAAGCAGTCCAATATCTCTGTAAAGCCCAGTACTCCACTGAAGAGCTCTCTGTTCGAAATATTACTTCGTGCAAACATTTATTTAATACATTTTTTTTTGCACACTGGAAATGGTGCGACTCATTCGACCCTTTTGACACAACGTCCTGTGTTCTTTTGTAAAATCACGACGGTAATACGGGGAATCAGGAAATAGAAATCCACTGATCCTAATGGATACGCTTGAAGAGGTTCTAAATTGCATTTGGGTATATGCTGCACTTTCTCGTCTGAAGAGAGCATTAAACCACTTGATCTTTATGAAATGAAGCGCGAGCGCGGTGCGGAGGAAGCGCTCGGCCGTCACGAGTCCTTTTACGCACGAGAGCGCAGTCTGTCATTAAAGTTAAAAAACGTTCCAAACGGGGCTTTTGCAAATTATTTACTACTATTTTTTTTTTTACTATTTATTTGTTGCTTTTTGTTGGGTTTGAGGCAATCAGCAACACGATCAAATGTAGTTCTGAACAGTTATACACACTTTTAGCTACAGTAAATAAAACAGCCTTTAATTTCAAGTTTGAGGTGGTCATATGCCTATAAAGTAAACTTCTCAAACGAATATATCAAATGAATCCTGTACCCACACTTCATCGTGTAAATCAAAATCGTTACCTTTATCCCTTTTGGATACAAGTTGTTTTGACTGTTGGCTTCTCCAAAATGCATTATCTGAATTGCATCCACTACACGCCTGTATTTGTTTTATGTCTGACAATAGAGTGTTAGGATAGGTCAGGCTTTTAAGTGGGAGGGAAGAGTTCGCCTCATGACGCCCGTCCTGACATCACTTATACTGGGGTACTGAGGAGAACCGCTGCGTAGATATGAAGCCAGAGCGGCTCGCGCTAGCCGCACCGATACTTCAAACTGTCACTGAGGTAATGCGCGAGGCACGCAGGAGTCATTCAACTTGCTGATTGAGATACTGTGACTAAAACAGGAGAAACACGGAGGGAGACGGACGACAAACTGTTTTCAGACATTATACTGCTTTTTAGTGCTTGGACATAGCTACCAGACAAATTTCGGCGTGCCTCTGATTGTTTATTTAGCCGACTTTCTCCACTCAGGAATGTAACAACGACACAACTACATCAGACTCCATCGTTTATCAGGGTAGTTGTTGCGCTTAAATTCTTTTTGCAAACTTGTAAAAACTGTGAGGAGAACTGGCACATCGCCGCGCGCTGCTGCGTGCTCTCTGGAGATTTATATTTAAAGCCTTGCGCTCCGTGGAGGCTTGTGCATCTGGGTAACCTAGATTTAAGCATTCCAATATATTTGTTTTGTAAGCACTTGTTACGAATTCATAACGTTTTTACTACTAATTTGAACTTTAGAATTTGTAAAATGTTCAAAGTCAATAATTGTTACTTTAATCATTTATGGAAGCACAATATTGGGCTGCTTTTTCTTATTGGAAATTAATCGATCTATGGCAACGTAGCTTGTATTTCTGCTTTGGTTCTAGTCGTTTTTGTTTGTTTTGTTTTAGTTTTTCCCCTCACATTTTCTGTCGTCTATATTTAAATGAAAAAAAAAACATTCTGAAGTTGATAATTTACCGAAAGAGCTGTAAATACTAGGTTTATCAGAACCATAAATTATAATTGAATATATGTAATCTATCGCACGTATAATTCATTTGATGCCTGCCTTTTAAATTGATTTGCACTTTTCCATAATTATTCCATAACCCAGATATGACGCTTATTGCAAATATGATGCAAAGTTATAAACTACTAACACTCGACGAATGTGATAGAACAATGGCTGACTGAATCTTTAGCTCGGTAGACAATGTATCCATTCGTTTATACGTAAGATCGTTTATTTAGTTTCAAACAAAAATATTTTATTAAATTATATTTTCTTAAAAAACAAAAAAGCAGCTTAACGTGATAATTCAATTTATTCTGTCCACATTCGGATTACTAACAGAGACAATTAGTCCACGTGCTGCACCCTCAGTTGCCGGACTTTGGCAGTCATGGCAAGCGCGTGCTCTACCAGCACGGGTCTGCATGGCCACAACATTAACGGCACCGGAGGCACGTCTTCTCCGACTTGTAACCAGAGCATGATAAAACTCCCTCCATACACTCCAGAAGCCACAGCAGTCTTTGCAACAGCCATCACGCTGATGATTTTTATCACAATAGTTGGCAATATTCTGGTCATTATCGCTGTTTTAACCAGCCGCTCTCTCCGAGGACCCCAGAACCTTTTTTTGGTCTCCCTAGCAGCCGCGGACATTTTGGTGGCCACCCTCATCATCCCATTTTCGCTGGCTAATGAACTAATGGGCTACTGGTATTTCCGGTCCGTTTGGTGTGAGATCTACCTGGCGCTGGACGTGTTGTTCTGCACTTCCTCTATAGTACACCTGTGCGCCATCAGTCTAGACCGCTACATGTCTATCTCACGCGCTGTCACGTATGGTGCACAGCGGACGCACAAGCGCATCAAATGTGCCATTTTGGTGGTGTGGCTGATTTCAGCAGTCATCTCCTTCCCACCGCTGCTCTCCATGAACAAGAACAAAGGTGGTGGCGATTCAGGTGGGCTGCCACAGTGTGAGCTCAACAATGAGCGCTGGTACATCTTGTACTCCACTATCGGCTCCTTCTTTGCTCCCTGTCTGATTATGATCTTAGTCTACATGCGGATCTACCAAATTGCCAAGCAGCGCACACGATGTCCGCCAGGGGAGCCCCGCAAAGAAGTCCCGGCCAATGCCACAACCCCTCAACTCAAGGTCCACGCGGAGGGTCTACAAAACGGAAGAGGTGATGAATCGCCCTCAACCTTGCAGAAAAAACCCAGACCTCCGACTCTGGCCGTGTCCCAAGTGGAGTCCGCCCAGCAAGCTGCGAGCCCCCCAATCTCCAACAAACACCTGCAAGCCCCTTCGACAGCCCTGACGCCGACCACGGCGTGCCCCTCCCCGTCTCCCTCGAATTCATCCGAAATGGCTCCTAAAAAAACCAAAAAGGGGAAAAAGGCGAAGAAGGCAGTGAAACCGCCCGACAATAATAACGGAGAGAGCATGAGCTCTGACTCGGACACAGAGCAAGGTGGAAGGGGGTTAGAGGTCCCATGCACCCCAGGGTTCACGCCCAGTGGGATCCATTCTCCAGCCACCATCCAGAAATACAGAGACATGATTGCCACCGCCAAAGGTGCCAAGCTAGCGACCCGGAAGACAAAGGAAGAAGGAACGCCCAACTCCGCACGCCGCAAAGCCATGGTGAACCGAGAGAAGCGCTTCACCTTCGTGCTGGCGGTGGTAATTGGCGTCTTTGTCATCTGCTGGTTCCCTTTCTTCTTCTCGTACAGCCTACAAGCTGTGTGCCCAGAGACCTGCACTCTGCCCGAGCCGCTCTTCAAGTTCTTCTTCTGGATCGGCTACTGCAACAGCTGCCTCAACCCGGTCATCTACACCATCTTCAACAAAGACTTCCGCAGATCCTTCAAAAAGATTCTCTGCAAGAACACCAAAGGCACATTCTTCAGAAGCTCCTGAGGTGGATCTTCTCCTCAGACAACAGACATGCGGTTATTTAGAACACAGACTAAAATAAGCACAATAACAGTGCTGTTGCGATGTTAACGAAGGGCTTTTTGTGCTGCCCGGTGAACTGAGTACACCATGCTACTCAGATGACTCCAGGTTACTGGATTCCTGGTATTTGTGTTATAAAATTAGGCTAATCCAAAAATATTCACAGACTTTGACAAATCAAGGCGGAACACAAAATAACTTACTGGGACTATTGCACACCTGCAAGGACAACGACATGGAGGTCAGGTAGAGATTATTGGGTTTTTTTTAATTTTCAGTTATCTTGCCTTTCTATGAACACCAGACCTTGGAGATACTGCAAAAGCGGATTTCTCTAAGGATTTCAGAGGTACAGTACACCATTCAGAATCTTTAAATACGGCCTTTCCATGCTGATTGGTCTATCAATGCCTACACAGCATTACCTCTGAGGAACAAAGATGTGAAATACTCCTGTGAAAATCCTTGCCAGGGGCAATGTGTATGAAACGAGCTGACGCAAGTTTCTTCAATCGAACATTATGGCTTCTAGTTACAGACCCCCCTCCCCCCCCCAGACTAAGAGAAAGACCACTGAGGAGTTTTTCTGCCATGCCGTGAGGCAGAAAGACTCTTGTGAATACAGAACACCTGTCATGGATGGAAGACTTTCAGTCTCTTTGCATCTTGGACTGGTTGCCAGGAGGCGTTAAGTTAGCATAATGTTTATTACGGGAACTTAATATATGTATTGGTATCAAAAGTAATTTTTTTTTAAATGTTAAGACTATTTGCGTCATACAAAATGACTTCAAGACTTTTTTGGTGACTGCATCAGATGACACAAACACCTCCTGATTTCACCGGAGGTGCTCTTTCTGACCTGGTTCAGCACTTTTCTTTGTATAAAGAACAAACGATCAGTTGTTGGTGTACACTGATCTACTGCACCCTAAATGTCTGAGCATTTAGCAGGGTGATACTTTGGGACTAAGGGCTGATAGCAGTGATGCTTTCTATTTTTTGGTCATTGTCTTTTTGCTAATGATCCGTGTGTGTGTGTGTGACGAGCAAATGTTTAAAATGGATATGTGTCTGACTGCAGTGTATGCTTGGAAGTGTGTGCTGTGTGTGAGAGGGTGTTCAAATGCTGTTGTATGAAGGTTTTTTTGTGTGTGTGTGCGAGTTCACATCCCTCCCCTGATTCCACTGGCACCAGTTCAACTATATATGTATGGGCTTGATAAATGTGGCTGGTTCACCATATCTACCAGTGCTTATGATTCAGCTACTTCTTGTGCCAATGCTTTTACATGTTTTGCTGCTAAACTCAATTAATATCTTCTTAAACCAGAGTTTATTTAGAAAGAACCGTTTTATTGCAGGTTATTTTGAACGAATCATTTTAAGAAATGAGTCAAATCTATAAGATGAGAGCTGTAAATTATTATTATGTGAATGATTTTGTATTTATTTACCCTGCTATTTCCTATCGTTTCCCCCTCTATACATTTTCAGTTTTTTTCCCCCTAAGGTGAAAACAAACACGAGGAGTTCAGTTACAGCTACGACATGGTTAAAAATCCTTCTACTGTACTGTTTTTTTTTTGATGAATTATTTTTTGTATATGTCAGGACATTGCATTTGGGCTGCATTCTCAAAAGCTTTGCAATTGATGGGATCCTAGTAACTGTATCCATTTTGCCTCCTGGACTCCCCTTTCTTCAGTGTAATGCTGTGGGTTTTCCACTGCTCTTGAAAAATAAAACCGTTGAGCTGTGTGTGCCAACTGACTCATTGCTGTCAGAGAATAACTATGGCGCTCTTAGTGCAGATGAACAGATTTGAATCTCAACACACGTCACTGGGACAGAGAAAATTATGTAATTATGTAAGGAAAATGTGGTTTTACTAATGGCAAGGCTTTATGAAAAATAGCCATTTAAAATTTCTTCTCCAAAACAACCCTAGAACAAAATCGTCAACAGATGCTTGTTTTCATATGGTATGGACAACAGCAACCTTCCTTATTAATGATTTTTACAGGTTTTACTACAGACATACTAGTATAGATATAGAGAGAAGAGATTTGTATTAGAATATGGGATTAATTGGTGCTTTGGCAGATGGTATGCTGATATGGTTGGATAAATGCTCAGTCTTCCTTAAGGTCAATTTGACACCCTCTGATCCTTTAAAAAAATTAATATTCACCAGCACGATTGCATTAGGAATGGTGATGTTTTCTGAACACAATGCATGCATGGGAATGAGGATTAATACTGGACTGAGTTTAATACTTAAAATGCAGGTTCAGCTACTTTGATGTTAATTGCATATTTTATCAAGACCAGAAAAATTCCACTTTGAGAAAAAAGGGGAATGGAGAAAAAAAGGTGTTAATATTGTGTGTATTTTTACGATATGAGGCTCTGAACTTAAACTGGGAGGTAGATTCATTTCTGGTAATTGTAGGAAGATGCTGCATTTAATAATTAACGAGGTCTTCATGTGAAGCGTGTAAATAATGTTGTATGAATTAGAAGCCCGTCCTTTTCCTTAAGCATCTACCTGTAAGGTAATGCTCTGGCAGAGCTTCAGATTCTCGATTGCTTTGCTTTTGAGAAATTCAACTCATTCATCCACAAATATGGAAATGCCTTTCCAGGGAAATTTTCCCCAATGCATCATGCGGTCTGCTATGTAAATCTTTGAATTAAAAAAAAAAGTTGTTGGCAAAATTCAGGAAAACACTTCAGACACAGAGAGCTAATGCAGGAACAGAAGAGTTTGGGAAAATTTGAGACCTACTTTTTAAATAACTGAATCTAATTAGTGATTGAGTAAGAGGCTGGCAGTGTAGGGTAGAAAACATGCAAACATGTCTTTGAATCCAAAGCCCACTCTTGATTTTGCTAAATAAAGTAAGCTATATTTAGCCTCTGAATCTTAATATGTATTCGGAACAATTAACTTGCTGGTCAACAGTGTCTAATGTCTGATATAAAACATGAGAAAAACACGTAGATTTAACCATTCATTCAGTATGTTATGAGTAATATACATCCAGCTGGCCATCAGGACCCAACCAAAGCATTTTTTGGCTATTTACCATGTAAGTAAATAATTAGACACAAAATGTTGAATGGAGTTGAAATATTTTACTGTCTCACTAAAGGCAAAGCTTTCGTAAAACAAACAGTTGCTAGGAAGTGGCATTGAGGCGAGATGAATGAACAAATTCAAACAAGACAAGCATTTAAAGGACAATGTCCTGCTAATTATCTTAGAATCTAAATCATTTAAATAATGATGTTGTTATGTCTGATGTCTGGTGGAAAGTTGCATTACCCATGATGCTGCAAAGAAATATCCACCAATCAGGTTTTTTTTTTTTAATCCAATTTTTATTTATCCTTTTGAGAAAAATCTATGAGAATGCACTCTATAAATATGATATCACACAAGCAAGAACGATGTTTTACATTATCAGTAAGACACCAGGATATATTACTATTAAACACAATATTGTATATTTTTGTAAGTACACATGCAGCCACAGCAGAATTTAATATCTAAGTGATTTTGAATGAATATGTTGATTAACTGATTCATTAGGCTAACTCAATTACAAAGACAGCAAATTCAAAATAGCTTACTCATGCTCTATTTTTAATATAGCAGAAATAGCAGTATGTTAATTTGCTATTAAGAACATCTCATCATAAGTTTTATTTCTGTTGATTTAACAAATGGGTGGAGTAAATGACTTAATAATGACTTGCTCGTAAAGACAGCACTTGTCTCCACTTACTAGGTTAATCCTGTAACCTTCAGAAAAGGTCACTGAAAGTTCATAACAGTGTGTTACATATATTTAATGTATGGAGCATTAAGAAATGTTATGATTCAACTGTTTTTTCTAAAAGATCCGATTTGTTTAGATTATCTCATATCCTTTATTGACCAATTGTCAATGTTTTGAGTATAGAGAAGACAAGGTCAAAAAGTTCAACAAGTTAAACTTCCTCTTAGGAAGTGTCCCTTTTTACCCTCTCTGTAACTGACTATCAACTGGACTAATCTTAAAACATGCCGTTCAAAATAATAATAAATTCACCCACGCTCATACGTCTCATAAAACCCATAGAGCTGTCTTTAAAATGTCTGTATGATTCTGTAAACAAGAGATAATCAATTTAGCATGTCACGGTTTGACCATTTTGTTTCAGAAATGTCTTGAGTCTGATATGACAGCTCTCCAGTATGTCCTTTCTCCTCCAGGCTTACCCCTGACCCAAATTCCCATCCGTGGAAATTCTATAATGTTCATGTGTTTGGGTGAGCAAACTATTACAGTACATTTGAAAATGGATTAGCTGGACCTTGGCTGGGAATGGATGGGAGGAGGAGGGGTTGTTTTTTTGGCATAGACAATCAAACAGGAAATACAAAGTGTGTTAAGCCACAGCCTCATCACGTACCACATCTCATCATGTCTAACAACTGTATCATAATCCACTGAGGATAGCTCTTTAGGACAGCGCTCAGCCTCAGTGGTGTCTTTGCTATCTGAGAGAAAAGCTAAGGGTTTATTTATTTATTTACTAGTGATTCAGCTGTCATTTCAATGTACATTAAAAACAAGGCAGAGCATAAACAATAAGTAAAAAAAAAAAGGAGATTTTTCCTTGACAGATTTGAAGAAAATCATGTATTAATTAAATGTGGGGAAAATGCAATGTAAATAATCATAAGCTTTAATTAGTGCTATGACGAGCATGCTTATAATATGTTAACTGTGGTTACAATTATTCAAGAAATCCTATTATGGATTATAAAGTGCAGTAATGCATTAAAACTACTTTTGTACTGCATTATACATAAATGTTTTAAGTGTTAGCTAGTATTTTATTACAATCTTTTATATTGTAAGATCAGTGCGACCAAGCAGAAAAAAAAGTAAAAGCCATAACATCAAAGACATGTGGTGCAACCAACATACAGAGACATGAATAAAAAACATGATAAGTCAAGTGGTGCAACCAACATACAGAAACATTGATAAAAACAAAGAAAAGGCAAGTGAGGCGACCAACATGCAGAAACATGAATAAAAACCATGAAACATGAAGTGGAGCAACCAACATGCAGAAACATGAATAAAATGTTGTAAAATGTCATGTGGTACAACCCTCATCTTAAAAAACATGGTAATTTTTAAATAATTTGATACAATTTTTTTATTAAATAATGTTTAAGTACACTGTCACTGTCACCAAATAACAACGCAAGGGAAAAAAGACCAGGACAGTGGATAAATTAACAAGCTGAAATCAAAATTTTCAAGCAGGAGCATATTTGCGACAGCTTGTAGCGGTGTGACTGATTGTCATATTTGAATTCTTCAGAAGTAAATTGTTGGCTGATAGAAGGCAAAGCTGTTGGCAAAACATCTAAATTTTCAGCATTTCCATGTTTACATTTTTAGCAGTGAGTCTGGAAAGCTGGAACAGTAGCTTGGAGGGCCTGAACTTGAGCCAAAGCAGCAGATTGCTGTGAACATCATTTATGAGAAGCTTGATTCTCCCATGCACTCGCACAAGAAGAGTCACCCATGAATATTTATGCTGTTTAGATGCACCATAGCATTATATCATTTAAAAATGGTTGTTGCGGACAACAGGAGAAGGATGGCTGGATCTGGAAAGTGTGTGTCTTAATCAGAAAGGCTGGATAAGGAAATTTTGGGCGAGGCGAAAAAGTCCCTGGTTGACCATCGTGTGAGATAGAACTCAAAGAGAAAAAAAACAAAAAACTAAAGAGACATCTGGAGAGATGAGAGGCTTGACAGAGAGAGATGAGAACAGAAACTGGGATGAAGAAAAATAGATGGACAGGAAGTTGGAAGTAGAAACAGTTCAGAACAGACGGGAAATGAAATGCAATGGGAGTGAGAGGGATCAGGAAAGGGTTCATGCAGCAAAATGCGGAACAGAGAGAGCATAGAATTTACTATTTTCTCTCACAAATAGCTAGTAAATTCCACAATTATTTGAAAAGAAACTGCAAATAACTCACTGAATTAAATATCAAATTTTGGAGAAGAAAGACTGAAAAATTAATTCTAAAACATACTCCAATAATCTTTGCACACGGTGGTAGGAGAAAAAAAAAGAAAGATAGAATGAATGAATGAGTGAGTGAAGTTCAATCTAAATAAAATACTATTTGATTTTCTAACTTGATGTTTTTTTTTCTCAGTGATTTTATTGAAATATTGCATTATTTAAAATCCCAATAAACATTTAACAAATAAATAAATAAATATGCAAGATTGTTAAAATGAAAACATCAAACAAATACACCAGAATGAAATGGGTAACAAGGTTAAAAATGTCAAAGATACATTTTCCATAAATGAAAGTAAAATATAAGTTTGATAATTTTATTAATAAACAATGTTTCATATTTTTGATTAATCCTTTTATTTGCATATATAGTTAATTCCAAGGGCAATTAGAAACACAAAGCACAAAGTGTATAGTTAAATTGTTATTTATTCAATTATTGATCAGTGATATTATTTAAAGTCAGAAATGCAAGTCAAGTCTAGAATACACTCCCCTAAAGATTTTAAAACACTATAGGCTTAAAAAACAAGCCTCTTTGTAAACATATATGCAGTCATTTAAAAGACAAGAAGAAAACCTCCCTCTGCAGCTGTCACCTGCTACAGTTCAGTTTGTGGCTGTCAAGAGTCATGAATGTTTGATATGAATGGTGGGGTTGGTTTGTTTTTATAGTGAGGGTCATCTGAAGTTCTCCATGTGTGAAGAATGGCAGCTGCAGGGTAGAATTTCTTCTGAATCTCCAGTCTTCAGTCAGCAACATCCCAGCCTGTGAACGACTTGCCTTCTGTCAATAAACGAAAGCGTACTTCCTGCCCCCCACAACATCTCTTTCCCAGCAAGCAGGCTAAAGACATGAATGACACCAGCTAATTAATCAAATTCTAATGCATTCACAAACACGGGCAAGCCGAAATCACTGACTTGTCTTTCACAAGTTTCACCGAGACATCTGCAAGAGCCCAGAACGAAGCTGGTTCCACAAGATGCGCAACTGAGGCGCTACGTTAAGTGACAGCACAAACAAATATCACAGTTCCAAACCTGAGGGAGGGATGACAGCGTGTTCGGCATCTGTTATGATGACTTAACACTTGGTGAAACCATATGGTGATTCACACATCACTAAGTGTCCACACTGCAGTCAGAAGATAGTGTATAATTACCAAGAGCCCAAATGAATGGTTTGCAAATTACCACATTTCCCTCAGTGCTGGTACAGTAAGTAATGAGTGTGTGCACGCAGAGGCATCCAAGTGATACAAGTAAGACAATGTTCCTGCCCAGCTTCTCGTGTGGAGGTGGACAGGAGTGGCTAATTGCTGTGTTATTATCCCAGAATGAACGTAATACTTAATTAGACCTTTTTTTTTTTGCACAAGAATAAAAAGGAAAAAAATGATTATATTAAAATTTCAGAAAAGTTTATTAGAATACTACCAATTAAGGATGTATTGAAATTGCACTTACAGTATTTTTTTTCTACTTGGTTTAATGGCATTGACTTACCTGGGGAGACACATTTTAGAAAGACACAAAATACATTTTTTTAAAGAAATGAACAGTAGAGGCAGTAAAACTCAGACACCTGTATTCTTGTGATATGTACTTATTGGTGGATATTTTGTGTCTCGTTAAAAAGTGCCCCCAGTTACGTTTATGCCATACAAAAGCATTAAATGCTTTATTTATGGTCAGTCATGATTACTAAAATAGTTTGCCCAAAAATGAAAATCTGCTGAAAATCTACTCACCCTCAGACCATCCAAGAGGTAGATGACTTTGTTTTTCAGTGAAACAAATTTTGCATTACATCCCTTGGTACCAAAGGATCCTCCGCAGTGAATGAGAGTCCAAACATCTGATAACAGCACAGGTATCCACAAGGAATTCACAATAAGAAAAAAAATGCTTAATGCTAAATTTCTCCAAATCTGTTCTGATAAAGAGAAAACATATCTGCATCTCGGATGACCTGAGAGTAAATATTAAGCATGATTAGATTTGTATTAGTATTTTTATTTTCTCTTTTAATGAGCATGAAATTACTGTGACAGATAATTAAAAGTCAGGTTATTATCACTAAGCCACAGTATGATAAAGAGGTACTGTCCCGACTTTGATTCATGAACGTTACACTTGACATTACCAAATCAATTGGCTTTACTTGCTGTTCTTCTGTACGCACTTTTGGGATTTTAGACAACCATGCCAAGTAATTACCAGAGTCAATCAATGTGTAATAATAACCTCAACAATTTCTTGCCTTTGTGCAACTGAGAAAACCTGATGCATCACTGAACTGAGACTTAAGCAAGACGTAATGAATACAATAGAAAATCTACTGCTCTGCAAATTTACCAGCACACAGCCGGCTGTGTCCAATGTGTCTACTAATATATTTAAACATTAACAAATTCATTGAAAAACATTAATAACTCTTTCATTAGGGTTGCAAAGGAAGACTGGAGAAATTCCAACGCAGCCAGACTTATGTGTTGGCCATACGCTGTCATTGGAAGTTTAACCACTGTATATTGTGGTTGTCGTGTCTGATCACAAGCCCGCTGAAAGTCTTAATCTGCATTAATTCTACTTTACATCATACTCTGTGGTCCAAATGTCTAGACTGCTAGTAAAATTTAGCATTTACATTGTAATTACAAATTATAATATAATTTACATGATGTTGTCAATTACTGTAGCAGGTGCTTTTATGCAAAGAGACTTACATTTTATTTCCTATTTAGTGTTTTTCCAACATAGTCTCACAACTAATTCATACGTATTTTACTAGTGGACAATTTGTGCTAATTCGTACAATTATGAGTGAGATTGTACGATTTTGTATCATTTGTCTAAATCCCAGTGTCAGGTTTAGGGGCGGGGTTATGTGTAGGTCATTTGAACAAATTCTTACGAGTTGGCAACTCGTAAAATACTTCTAATTTAGCAAAATCATATGAATTTTGTGCGTATTAGCCACTTCATAAAATATATACGCCTTGAGATCAGGCTTGTTTTTTTTTTTTTTTAAATAAATATTTCGAAATTAGGTAAAAAATTTATTCATATAACAATTATTAATAATAATAATTAATATAAAATGAATATAAATTAAAAGAATTTGATAGATGTTGAAGTGCTGCACAGGATATGATCTCAAGTACAAATTATAGGCTTATTATTACACACACTTACTAAAAATATAAAACATTTACTTATTAATGTATGTAAATGTCCCTGCAATTATCCTTTTGGTATAATAAATAGGTATATTTCACTAAATTTAAATAACTACATTCTACTTAATGCACTTCAATTGGTGCTTTTTATGCACTGGAAGTAGTGCTAAAGTACAACTAAAGATATACCATCACAGTCTTACGACCAATTCGTACGTATTCGTACGAGGTGGAAAATTTGAGCTACTTCGTACAAATTCACATGATGGTGATAGGTGGATATAGGGGTGGGGTAGGTAATTCGTACAAATTTATGTGAATTTTCCAACTCATATGAATTGGCCACCTTGTAAAATATGTACGAATTGTCGCGAGACTGGGCTGGATATACTTTATCTATATAAGTATATTTGTTTGTTCTATTTGATTGCATGTATACAGTACTTCAGGTACACTTTAAATATCTTGCATTTAAAGACTGAGGTCATACAATCCTTATAAATTGTCAAAATAAAACACATTTTAGGCATAATATTAAGAAATGTGCATTGTGCACAAGTAATACTCCGAATAAAGTTTTAATTGTAGTTTTTATATCATTTCTCGAGTACATCTGAAATATAGGGTGAAATAAATGCATGTTACATATATTACTTTTTTTACTGTTGAGAAGCGGTCTGAACAAAGATATGAACAGACTGAATAGAGAGATGTTTATTTACAGCAGCTGAATGAGACAATGGATAGGTTGCAGAAATATTGGTGAGTATGGCAGTAGTAAATAATCAGGAGAGGAGTAACACAGTTCGTTAATGTAATGAATATCTTTTCAGGTTTGTTGGAGCGCTGGAGTACACTGGAGCGAAGGAGAGTGTTGGAGCAAACAGGAGAGAAGGAGACACAAGGAACGAGGAGTTCAGCCACACACCACGATATCCAAAGACAAGGAGAGACACAGAGGGAATCCGGGAGCCTGGGAGAAAAACACAGAGACTGCAGGAAACAACAAGAGGTTGTAGGTAGGTATGCAGGTAAGTTTGGAAGGATTAGTTGATTCGAACACTGGTCACTGTGATCGCTGTGATTGGTTGAGTGTGGAACCTGGCATGACTGTGACATTTACTAGGGCAATATATATATATATATATATATACATAAAACAATTTTTCACGGCTAAAATCTGATGGCCCATGATTTGAGATTCAAAGAGTACCTTGAGCTTTAGCAGAAGAACTTAAATTTACTGTGAACACAACTTCATTGATTATTTCCCTTTTTATTTACATGACCTTTGGAGGCGTATAGCAAAGGAATGCTGCTGAGCAGTGGTCTGCCACACCAGTCAAACATGACAGACATTTTGGACATAATGTTTGAACAGTGGAAACCATGGAAACAGAGAATCACTGCTGCGGTGTTCAGCTTGAGTACAACTCATGCAGAGAACTACATAGTTACTGTGTGTACTTAAACAAAAGCTTTTCGTATGGGAAAAAGATAAGGAATGGGAAGCAAAAATGACGGACAGACTGACAAAAAGAAAGAAACCAACAGAGAACAATGAAAAATATTGGCAATTTTATGAGCATATAATGTGCTTCACGTCTACACAAAATGAAAGTGCTTTATTGGAGGTTACTAAATGATGTTGACATTCTTCTCTTTAATAGGTGTTGAGGGGCTAGGATATTGTCATTTCTCTGGTGCCTCTGGAATTGCTGTAGGAGTCACCCTTAGCATCTCTTTATGGGCTTCCCATTCACTGGCATCACCAAAATGTGAATTCACATGTGATTGAGAAGACCACCAATTATGGTTCATGCTTGAGGATGAGTTCTGAGGTCATGCATGTTGTCAGGTACTTTGTTATTTTTTCATTGCAAACCATTAACTTTTACACATTTAGAAAAATTTGAGTAATTCAATATTATAAAGTGTTTTATATTATCAGCGTTTTATAGTTTTCGTGATTTTGCCAGATCACTGTTACAATGGAAGCTTGTTTCTGCCGTGGAATTAAATGAATAAATAAAAAGGTGTATGACATATATTTCACAAATGAGACATTTTCCCTCATAATCCAGTATTTTTTTTCTCAAATTTTTGAAAAAAAAAAATTCAGAAGTGTAATATAAGAAATTTATTTCTCAAAAAAAAATGATGTGCAAATCTGATTAGCAAAGTCAGAATTGTAAAATATTAACTTTTGAGGAAAAAATGTTGAAATAAAAGTCAAACCTTATTTGTTTATTTATTTGGTAGTGGGGGGATTAATTTGTAAATAGCATTTATTTCACTAGTTCACACCCACTTCCTCGGCGATAAAATGGCTTGTTTGGCGAACTGTCCGGGGGACAGGCAGGGAGCCCGGCGGTCTCCGAGCCCTAGGAGGTTCAACCCCTAGGAGGCTAGGGTTAACAGATGCTCGGAGCCTGGCTTGGTCTCCGCGTGCCCCCCATAAAGCCGCAGAGCGGACAGCGCCAAACAAGCCCCCCAAAAAGCTAGTGAGAGCTAGATGCGGCTAGATAATTTGATGGGGCGTCCGCCCCCGCCTAAGAACCTCCGCTGAGAATAGGAATGTGAGTGAGGAAACGACCATCTCCGGCGGGACCCTCGCATCCCTGCATACCGCCTTTGTGGTTCCCTGACCGCAACGCAGGGGTGGGGGCTGACGCCCTGGGGAGCGAAGCTGGGTTAGGGAAGGGGTAGGGGAGGGGTAAGAAAAAGGGAAGGCAGTCAAGAGATATCGAGGCTTGGAGGGAACAGAGAGAGGCTGGCAGCAGGCAGGCTGGTAGAGCAAGGCCAAAGAGAGGCCAGGCGGCAGGCAAAACAGCCACCGGGCCGGGCGGGCAGGCAGAGCGAGGCCAGAGAGAGGCCCAGCAGCAGGAGGAACGGCCAGGGGGCCGGCAACAGGTAGTACAAGGCCGGAGAAGGCCACGGGCAGAAAATCCGGCTGGAGAGGGGCCGTGGTGAGCAGTCGGAGCGAGGCCAGAGAGAGACCGGGCAGCAGGCTGAACGGCCAGGGGGGCCAGGCGGGCAGGCAGGTAGTACAAGCAAGCGTAAGCAGGGCTTTGGATGCTTGATTTGATGAACAAGAAGTAACTTGCAAGGTGTAGAGACCAAAGGCCTAACGTTTGGGTCTGGTGATGCGAGAGGCCTTTCCTGCTGCGGTAGTTGCTGCGCCTATTCTGAAGGAATGGGAAGAATAGTTATTAGTTAGAAAGCCGGGTTGAGCGAGGATAGCTTTAAAATGATTGTTGTCAAACGAGAATCTGGGCGGTTTAGATTGTTGGTAAATTGGTGGTCAGAAGGAGAAGGAGTAAGTGGTTTCCTATAATATCAGTACGCTACAGGAGTTTGGTAAGATTTGAAAAGGTTTTGAAGGATGACCCTGAATTTGCTTTGTTTGATAGAAAAGGAATAGAATTTTTATTTCTTTATTTATTTTTATTTCTTTATTTTTTGGTTGATTATGGGCCGATGGGACACCACAGGATGCGTTTTTTAATCAAAATTAAAATTGCCTGTAATTCGAAATATCTAAGAAAGCAGAAGAACGCTAAGATAAACGTGACGTCAAGGGTACAATGCACAGAAAGATAGCCGGAGATGTACCTTGAACTTTGATCCGATTATATTAAAAGCCCAAAGAAGATTTTACTCATGATTGCAAAGAGACTTGACCTTGAGAGGCAGAGTACTATTTGCTAAAGCGGAGGGCATCTCCAGACTTACACATGCTGCATTCTCTCTATATGTGGAGAAAAAAATTTGGTATTCAGTTGTAAATCAGTTTTGTCCTCCAACAAAAAACGACCCTATTTGTCATTTGTGCAAGTACCTTATTACGACCTATATTTACATTTTAAAGGTACACACCCTTTAGCGGGCATAAAAATAATGACCACCTCGTATTGCGTCTGTCGTCAAGAAATGGCGTATGACTGTCATTACCAATCAAAATGTGTGTTTTGTTTAAATGCAGTGTGGGCTTTTCCCACTGATGTCACTGTGATTGAAAAATATTTTAGTAGGTGTAATTCATATGAATGACCACACTAACCCACCCCTAAACCTACCCGTTACAAAAAGAATACAAAATCATGTTTCATAGGGTCTCAGAAGCACATGCATTCTCTGGATTTGAACTCACGATTGTATGATCATATCTCATCTTGTAATCCATCAGCTCTAAAAACAAAGCTATACCAACCCAGAGTCACCTGGGAGATAAAATAGTACAAAACATTAATATGCAAATCTCCTGTTGCCTGATAGGGGCGCAATGTTTGGTAGTATTTCGCCACTATGTACAAATGTCCCATATGGCTGTATTGGTTGGAGGACATGTTGGTTGTAAATCAGTTGATAAAATCTTCTTTTAAACAAAATATATTATGTTAAGAAGTCTGTTATAATGAACACGTATGAGTATGGTGGACTGAATTTTTTTGTAACACTTTGAAAATGAATTGTATTAGGCAGTTTTATTGTAATCCAAATTCAACCTGGAATTTTGTCCCCAATTACTTCTTTTCCAAATTAGATGGTCTCCCTTTCTTAATGATCTGTAATTATAATTTTGACAGAATCCCTTACAATTTATCTAATTTTCATAAACAGGCATTACTTGTATGGTCATTCATTTTTAAGCATAACTTCTCTCCTCTTTTGTATTTTATTTGGAACAGTCAAGACATTGTGCATATATAAGAGAAAATCTCTGTTTTTTTTTAATAAGTTAATTAGAGAAAAAACATTTAGATTGTTTCCCAGTTATTTAACTCAGAAGGTCTTATTTTAAGTTATGAAGATTTCTTATGCAAGTTATATTTTCTGCACTGCAGTAAATTTATAGTTTAAAAAAAAAAAAGAGGTTCAACACTATATCCAAGCCATTTCATCATCCAAAAAAATCTTAAAGCTTTTAAAACAATTAATATATTTCATCTTTTTAATTTATTTTGTTAAAGCTTTTACTATGTTCTTTCCCTTTTTTTCTATTGTTATTTATGTTTATAAATTGTGCTTTGCATATAATATCACCTCTTTGTATGTAAAGTATATATATATATATATATATATATATATATATATATATATATGTGTATGTATATATATGTATGTATATATATATGTATAAATATATATAATTATAAAAAAACTTGTAAAAAAAACTGTAAAAAAAGACCCTACTCTGAAGTAGGAGCTAATTTAGTTCCACCAAACTGAGTTCCTGGAATCATTCATAGTTCCTGCGGTGTTGAACACACCAAAAAGTGGGTAGTTCCACAATTACTTCGGGTACTACAAAATAGTTCCAGCGTTGTAAAAGGCCCATTAATGTGTAATGTAATTTTTTTTTCAGCACAGCTACTTGAGCTTATGCATGAACATTCATCAAACATAAGGTGCAAATTCTAATGACTGTAAAAACTCTGTAATGCATAAGATAATAACTGCCTTACAATAATATGTATATTTCAAGGCCACAGCTCCATAGCTTTGTACTCCTATTAATTTTTTTAGCTGTTTGTTTGTAGTGCTAAATATACAACCTAACTCCCTCA
>JAUCMU010000143.1:16325979-16345859 GCA_032275025.1 Enteromius treurensis
CTGGATGAGCTGCACTACCTGAGCCACTTGTGTGGGTTGTAGACTCCGTCTCATGCTACCACTAGAGTGAAAGCACTGCCAGCATTCAAAAGTGACCAAATCATCAGCCAGAAAGCTGAAAAGTGGTCTGTGATCACTACCTAAGCACTCCTTTATTGAGGGTGTCTTGCTAATTGCCTAAAATTTCCACCTGTTGTCTAATCCATTTACACAACAGCATGTGAAATTGATTGCCAATCAGTGTTGCTTCCTAAGTGGCCATTTGGAGTTACATTGTGTTTAAGGGTTCCCTTTATTTTTTTGAGCAGTGTATGTATATTATATATAGATATATATATATACTATACATACACTGCTCTCTCTCTCTCTCTCTCTCTCTCTCTCTATATATATATATAGAGTATATATAGTTTTTTACCTCTTGTACACCACCATGTCCAAATGATCGCTGTGTGCGCATATATTGCTGTTTGCACTTACCGCTATGAAAATATTGCTGTTTTATCGTAGTGTAAATAGCTATCCATAGCTATTTGCAGTTAGTGCATATAGACCTATCCCTATTTTTAATTAGCATAAATAGCATCTAATTGGCTATTTACACATATTTCAAATAGCTGCTGCCATAATCTACACTAACACTTAGCTGCAGGGCAGGACCTTTGTATAGTATTGTGATATAACTAATGATGTAGTGTGATATGGCACTTTATCATTAGAGCTGTTTTAAAGTTGACAGATAACCTGCATTAGACAAGAATATAATCTCCTCTGATTTAACAAAGCTGTATTCATATGCCCCCCTGGGCAGTGAGTGTTTTTGTGCTCAGTGTTTGAAAGTTGACAACATATTAACTCAAAAAAGTACTTTATTTGACATATAAAAGCATCAGACTGCCCACTAGTCGATTTCCCATAGGAAGGTAAAATCACAAATTAGATCTCTTTGGTACCTTCATTGTTTATCTTAGAAAGTATGTGATTAAATGGAAATCTGATTAAAAGTATAGTTTTATGAGAGATCTAATAGCAGCACAACAAAACTGACTAAAATATATATTTTATATAAATATATATATTTTGCAAGATATTTTGTATTCCAAAAGTGAAGGAACTTCATTTAAAACTGCCAGACCGATTTCACAATCAAACAGTGAAGTGCACTCTAGCTTTAACTTTATGGTGAGAATATGATAAGTAAATTATCCATTCCTTTTAGGGGGAACTATCCATTTAATACACATCTATTTTGAGTACATTTGTTGTTACGGTTATTATTATGTCAGTAATTGCAAATTTTGAGTGATTCACTTAAAACTAATTAAACCTTGATCTCAAAAGGTTTCTTTTTTAATTATATGATTTTTGAACATGCAGAACTCAGCAATGGACAAAAAGTAGAAATCAACACGTCTGTGACTGGCTAAATACCTCAAAGCTGCAAAAACATGTTTCATGTTCCTTGAGCACAAAGACAAATATCACACTGCTTGTGAAGATACTAGAGTCTGCCGTCATAAATCTGAAATTTCAATCAGAACTCACAAGTAAATTGTGTCTTTTATTTCTCCCAAAAAACATAGGGATGTGAGGACAAAGTTTGCAAACTCGCATGTCTCACATGTCCTACAAGTCTCCTGAGCTTTGAAATAGCAATAAAATGTCTCATGTTCTATCCAAAAAGATCATTTAAAATAATGTTGACAAGAAGAAAAGCTTTAAGTTTGAAGACTTTTAGGCTTGGAGGAGAAAGTTCTGGGCTCCTGTTCTGTCAAGCTGTGAGAGGATTAGCCATATCTGACCAAACAGACCTACTTTCTAGCTTCCATCCTCAGCCTCTCTTTTATTGTCACACTCATATTTCCAGACCATGGAATTCCATCTTTCTTACTTTTCCCTTTACTGAAGAATACCTGTGATTCAGCAGACCGATGTGGGAAACATAGGACAAATGACAAGATAAAGAAGGCAAAATCAAAGCACGGCCAAGAAAAAGTGTTGTTCATTTATAGTGTGGAACAGCTAAATAGATGAGAGTTGAACATCTTCTGCCTCCTATTTGACAGAAAATACATCAAGTGAAAAATATAACCGCACAATTTCCCAAATGTTTCATTTTACCGGTAAAAACATGCTGATGGTAACACACTGATTGAAATAAATCATTCTGCCAAGTCATTTTGCAGAATGTGTTAGGATTCTATGTTGTTTGCCACATTTACATTTATTCATTTTTTTTTTCTAACCAAACATTTTCAGAAGGGTTCAGCTAATGGACGTGCCATTCCCCCGATTCTTTCCACTACATCAGAGCCTCTCTCTTTCTGTATATTTAAATGTACTTAAAAATGAGTGCTGTTAAATGATTACTCGCAATTAAGCGCAGCCAAAATAAAAGTTTTCACTTATATAATATATGTATCTGTACTCTGCATATTTATTATGTCTATGTAAATACATGCAGTGCTATACAAATAAACTTGTTGCAAACGAAGAGACGCAGGGGAAAGACACTTGAGGATCGACATAGGATATACAAACACAAGAACTTAAATACAGACACTGACGAGGGCAGAACTGAAAACACATGGGGAACAGGGCTGGACACTAATTAACATAATCAACTAAACTAGGACAGGAAACACTGGGGGTGGGTGCCCTGGAGGCCGTACGAGGCAGAGTCACTCCAGGGCAGATCAGGAGCCTTGGGAGGCCATGGTGGGTCAGGATGCTCGGGAGGCCATGGCGGATCTGGAGCTGCCTGCGGCTGTGGTGACTCGAGGGCTGCCTGCGGCTGCTGCAGGACACTATAGGCCCTCCCCCAAAATTTTCATGGGGAAACTTCCCTCTTCTCTGGGCTGTGGCTCTTGCAGCGGGAACTCTGGAACTGGAATTGGGATCCGCACTCCTGGCCGTAATCTAGGGGCTGGAATCGGGATCAACACTCCTGGCTGAGACTCTGGGACAGGGATCGGCACTCCTGGCCGTAACACTCGAACTGGATCGGGAACGTGCGGATCGGATTCCACAGGGAATAGAGCTGGCAGAACAGAACACAAACCGTTGGGGAGTTGGCACTGATTTGCATCCATACTGGGCAGTTCTTTGGGGTGCTGGCACCGATTTACATCCATATGCTGAAGTTCCCTGGGGTGCTGGCATTGATTTGCCTCCATAACGCTCTGCTTGAGGAAGCGGATTCTGCCAAATGGCGAGGCTCTAGCCGGGCAATAGAGGAATGCCTCCTGGTCGTTGCTCGTGCCGAGCGGGAAGAGGAGTTAGCCCGTTGGGGAGGCGGTGGAGGATTTAATGAAAAAATCCAACTAAATCGGGTCCTTGACCCGGATGGGAGTGAGGTTTAGGGGGGTGAGTGTAACGGAGGCCAGCAAGTGTGTGCTGTGCAGGTAAACCTCACTCCCCTGATCTCAAAAAGAGGCGCTCTGGCGACTGACGCTAGAGGTTATGGCCTTTAGCATCCTGGTTAGAGCGCCCACCTCCCATACCAGAGACCTGAGTTCGAGACTCGCTCAGTGCGAGGACAAGCCGTGGCGGAAGCGGATCCAGGGGATTACAACAACAAACAATAAAAGAAGCCTTTATTTAAAATTTTATTCTTTTTTGTCACTTTTGATCCGTTTAATGCTGTGGAAAAAAAAATGAATTTCTCTCACAAGTTTTCCATTTTAAAAGTGGTTTTTAGTGAGGTAAAAGATGTGTTAAGATTTCAAGTGAGGTTCAACTGCTATTCATTAGCACAAGCATTTGAGTAAATGCAAAAGCAGCTCCTTTTGATTTGAAAGAATGCCAATCATAGCCATAATTTTCGACCCCTGCTCCCTTCAACTCTTCAAAGCTCTCATTGTAGAGTGAAGCCTCAAAAGATCAAGTGACACCATAATTCATAGCAGCTATTTGTCGGGCCTGCTAATGGCTAAGTGTTTGAACAGCTACACGATCAATAATCTCTAGCTGTACAGCTCATTAAACTGCAGATCCATACCTTTATCAGAATTGATCTTGTAAACTCTCATCGCCCTCTCATGCAAAGTGCAGTATCATCGAACATTCACATTTCACATAGGACAGCGTGATGGCCTGATTTCAGAAATGTCTGTGTCAGATCAAATGTGTCAAAGTCGACCTCATTAGCGTTAGTAGTTCTAATTTTCATCCCACTGCTTTTCTGCCATGTTGGAATATGAGCAAAATTTAAATGTGGTGCACTACTCCCTTAACCTTCCCATTTTTAGTTGACCTTGGCTCACACAAGGTCCAGAGTCGATGGAAGAGCAGCGGAATCACTCCGTGGAAAATGAACAACGGCATTAACTTGCTCTTCTGAATGGCAGGGTTGGTGAACTTTCATTGGCATTTAATTGTCTGTAATCACATCTCATAAAGCCAGAGTGTCACAGTCAATCGAGGAACGGTAATTCAGAATAATTATAATCATTGATTATAAAACAAATGACGTTCTTTTATCCTTTTCTTTGTGCTAGTCGCATTCTGTCTAGCTACACAAATTATGCGTTTTCTCATCTGCTTATATTCTGCACTGTAATGGCAACTCAATGAAGTAAAAGCTAGTGGAGGGAAAAATTGTCCCCATACTGCAGTCGACACTAATCCTATTTGTGCTTATGTATTAGGATTTCAGAATGTGTAGAGTGTTCACTAATGCAGCCTACCTGATAAATCCCATCTAAAGTCAAAGTCATGCTGCTTCCCCTAAAAGTCCTTCTTTTATCCACATGAATTTGATTGGATCATGGAAAATTGCCACTTTTTTCATCAGCCAGTTGTTTTCTTTTAGACATAATTCTTGAGCATTGGGTGAGACCTAACCCTATCCTTACTCCTAAACCTAAACTAACGTATGTTTAGACATAATGTATGCCATGAATCAGAGAGAAATTACAATATGGAGAAGCACCTAACAATATTTTAAAGGGTTAGTTCACCCAAAAATAAACATTTTGTCATTAATTACTCACCCTCATATCGTTCCAAACCCATAAGTCCTTCATTCATCTTCTGAACACAAATTAAGATATTTTTGATGATGTCAGAGAGCCATCTGACCCTCCATAGACAGCAATACAACTGAAATATTCTCTGATACAGAAACATAGCAAAAACAAATTTAGACATACCAGTGCATGCGAGAGAGCTGACATTGCGGTTGTTTTGTAAAGAGCCTACAAATGTCACATTAAAACAGAGAGTGTAGCAATACACTTGTAATCAGTGTGCACTTTGCATTCATAGAAATAACGGACTTAACTCTTGAATGCCAAGCAGATTATATCCCACATTATAGGAATGAATGTTGAATTATGTTATTATATGCTATTTGTAAAAGTACACTTTATAAACTATGTTTAAAGGGTTACTCCGCCCAAAATTAAATTCAATGCTGAGCACAACTTATTTGAAATGTACAGACATTCTTTATATACTATTTGATTTACACTCCCTTGTATTGATCACAATGTCAAAGTCTTGTCAAAGGATGTTCTAATGATGCGTTCAAGTCATGTTGGATACATCGTATTTATGAGTTGCAAGCACATGAATGAGTTAGAAGGGTGTCAGTGAAAAGATATGCAGCATCTGTAAAGTTTTTGGAATTAATAAAATTATACATTTTTTGTAATGTACAATGTTACACATAGAAAATATTATATTATTGTATTATTATAAAAGAATATATAATTATTCAGTTTACATCATAAATTAAATACAGGGAAAAAAAACAACACAATGTTTCTTTATTCAAAATCTGATTGTTCTTCATTTCATCAGAAAGCTGTTGTCTGTTGTGAACCATCAGGAAGTTCTTTGTAATAATTTGACAATACAGTCTTAAGTCATCAAATATAACTCTAAGCCCTCTGCTTAACACCTCATCACCCAGAAATCTGAAAAGCTCTACAGTCACAGAAGGAAGAGAGAAGACAAACTCTGAAATGGCCATGCAGAAACACTGACCACTTTGTGCCACACAATGCAGGATACATGTGAGGAATTGACTTTCACTTGCAAATGCTAGTATTGTGATCATGAACCCAAGATAGACTCTAATTTGGGTAATCCTTAGCCTGAAGGTATGACGCGGCCCACCAGACAGAAAAGTAAAAAAAGACTATGGACTGCCTACCACCCTTGACACGAAACGGGTCATCATAAAACTCATAAGGCTTACTGTAACTGATTCACTAAGCCTGCTTGAATCTGAGATGGAGGACATCAGCTTCAAGAGCCTCTTCCTCTGAAATCTACATCTTGTAGTGAGTCACCGTTTAGACATCATGGCCTGTCCACAAACAATGCCTTTTCAACAACTTACAGAGAATTGAGAATTTACATGAAGATAATTTGCAAATGCCATATTTGCATTTTTTGTACGCATACATTCTTCATATAAAGTCTGAATTACATTTCTGTGCTTATTGGAAAAAATGACTTTTTACAGAAATGAATCGTTTTCACCTGATAACAAACCCCTATAAAAACACTCACATAGCGGGCAAAATGAAGCTTTGCTCAACTGACCGGCAGTTATTTTTACGGCAGTAAAGTAAAACACAATTGTTAAAAGGCACAATTCATTAAACATTTTATTGATGATTTATTGATATTGATATTTTGTACAGGCAAGAAGATGAACCCAGAATATAAACACAATGTGTAGATCACCTCTCGAAACAATAAAACAAAAGTATGTGAACAAAATAGAAGTTTTGGCCATTTGGAATCAATATTTCAATCATAAACAGAACGCAACTTAAAAATGAGTTAGATACTTTCCTTGCACTGCAATACTGAAATTATTCTTGTACCTTCATAATGTTATGGTTAAACCACTGATGTCTGATGGAGTAATGTCTTTCATACTTTTCTGCACCTTGGCAGTGGTGTTGTTTGGCAGTCAATGGGATAGTCGAAAGCCTTCTGGTTTTCATCAAAAACATCTCAAATTGTCAAAAGTCAAACTAAGCTTTTATGGGTTTGGAGCGACATAGAGGTAAGTAAATAATGACAAAATTTAATTTTGGGGTGGAGCAACGCTTTGACCATTGATGCACTCTGGTTGACCACTGGTGAAGCTTCATTGCAGCTATGGCTACTTTTATGATCAATGATCAAAGTACTGATTTGTGCATCGTTGTGCACCTTCATTAAAATTTGTTACCCTTGTAGCTTTTCTTTGTAGCCATGTTAGCTTTTCTTCAGATGTTTCAGAACATTTTGCTGCCTTCCTTCCTCAGCCACGTAAACTCCTGCTCCCATTGACCCGGCTCCAGACCTCCATGCTGATGCTTGGTTGACCTGTAAAAGCGGTCATTTGAATAACATTTCCACACTCAGCTGCCTTTACATTTTTGCAACTGTATGCAGTGGCGACAAAAACAAGACAATTGCTAATTAATAAAGGCAATCACCATCAGAAATAACAATAGATCGGCCTCAGTGTTTTCAGTCAAAATGATAGATGGCCTTCAGAGTTTTCCGTTACTGCTGAAAAAGATCTGTCAATGACAGAAATGATTTAGTTAACGTGACCTCTGCTCAGGACATTCTTGACAGGACAACAACGAGGGTAAGCAAGGGCATTTTAAAACCAAGGTGACAAAGCAGAATATAGGAAAGCAAACATTGAACGTATATGAAAAGAATAAACAGTGACACTGCTTGCTTGTTCTAGTCCTCTTCAGTGCTTCAGCCTCCAGCACAAGGGTCAAAACACAATTGGAATCATTATAAGCTCCATGTAATGAGATTTATTGGGAATGCAGTTGTGTTACTATCCTATTTTCCCCTGTTATTTAAATGTAAATTGAGTTATTACAGTCATAAGCTGGTTTCTATTCTAGTTTATTCAGTCACTGGAGTTCACATCATCTTCACTGTGTGAAATTCTGTTAACACAGACCTTTTTCTTTCCTATCCACATGAAAGAAAAATCATACATTTCTACTACTTGCAGTGTGCATTTATGTTTTTCATTAAATTTTTTTATTTTTTATTTGAAGAGGCCACCAGACTTGCATTTTTACTTTCTCTGTAGTTTTTTCCCCCCTTTATTTTACAGAACCTTGGTCGAGGTATACCTTCTGCTTCCAATTTGATCCCTGCTTAAGCTCATTAAGCACAGGGGGATTTCTTTCTCATTAAGATTTCAAAGTTTGTGCTTTCTAGTTTTATCTGCTGATCAATATATTTTTTGAAAAGTCAGTGCTGCTATAACCCTGATATTTGATGGTCATGGACCAGTGGGCACCTTAAGGTCTGTAAAAACTGACCTCTGCCAAGCACCTTCCTACAAACTTTTTAGATGATGTTGTGGCTGAAGACTTCTCACAAGTGGGCATGACCAGTATACACAGCTCAGGTTAGGCTTCAGGTGCAAAAGCTACAGATTTAGCAGGAATCTGTGTAATACAACTAAATTCTTCCATGACCGCATATCACATCTCTTAAAGGCACAAGTACCCCCAGCACAGGACAAATTTGGAGTTCAGAAATAAAGTATACCAGCTACCACAGTCCATGTATGACATAGTAGGTCTTAGGTGTTTTTAGCATTGGTAAGTTTCTATTTGGAAAGCTGAAATAGACTACTGCATTTTCAAAAATACAAACATACATTGTCATCATCATTACCATCAGTCATGAATCTGCGTTTTAGAATGAATGAATTAATTCATTGATCTTTAATCATTTCACACAACCAATTTGTTAAAGCTGCAGTCCGTAACTTTTTCGTGTTCAAAATGTACAAAATTTATGTAATAAGCGAGTACACCATGAATAAAATTTTCCAAACCTTGCTTTTGGCTTGTCCTGAATCACTATGGTACACCTATAATAAGTGTTCAGAAGTACAGAACTTCATAAGTATCAGAATATTTAGACTGGTTCATTTACCTGCGTGATTCGTCATAGACATCAACAGAGAGAAATAGATCTGGCTACAATGTTTCTTTACCGCTAGAGCGCTGAAAAGACTAGTTCAGACTAGTTCAGACTTGAAACAACAACAGTAAGTCATTTGCTCGAGCAAATCAACAATGCTGATTCATTCAGATACAAGACTGTTCACATGAGTGAATTGAATCATTCACTCAACAACAACAATTCATGAACAGTGCTGCTGTGCATGCTTATTGTCTTTTTGTGGACTGGTTTCGTTGGAGAGGAAAACACAACTCTGTGTCTAAAATGCAAGTTACACAAGATTATCTTCTTGTTTATAGAATTGTTGTACTACAAAAGAAATAGCAAATTGGAAATGGAGCTGATGTTAGGAATAGTTTCGCACACAGTTAAGAATACAGTTAAGAATCCCAACAGTTAAGATTTTTTCGCCTTCCAAAGAGTTTACAAAAAAAAACTGCTAGCCTACTTGCCTCAGACTTTCAGATTTTCACCTAGCAGCATTTATGTACGTACTTAACCACACATATGGCAGCAATTCACTGCTGCAAACAACCCGGCTGATGACAAAGATACCATTTACCTCTTTGTGTGAGACACATGGGCCATGGCATTCAGTCACGAACCCTCCAGACTATGCTACGATTCACTGATTTCTATTTGAACAAATGGGTTTTTCGCTGTAGAGATGACATCAAGGTTTAAAAGCTAGTGAGAGTGAATGTCAAAAATGGCAAAGAAGTGATGGAGCATTTTGGTGAAGTCAGTGAGCACTTTGAGCAATGTTCATGGATGTCGTAACTCTTCACCATTTGACGGTTTGGGTGAATGAGAAATTTGATCTATGAAGCACCTATAGTAACTTGTAGTTCTCGCTCACTGAAAAGGTCTTTGGGGACGGTGTACTAAAATTAAGAGATAAGTTCTAGCAAAAAGGATCACTCTGTCATCATTTACTCACTCTCGTGTCATTCCAAAGCTGTATGACTTTCTTTAGTAGAAGGCTTAAGAAAATCTGATTGATTTGGCTGCTTTTTGCAATTACAGCAGCTGAGATTGGATATTTCAGTATGATTTGGATCTAATAAAACCATATTCATATATTTAGTTAATGCAGTTTTAAGTAATACAACATCGTGGTGACTAATTAAAGAGTTAATTAGACTAGTTAATTGATTTTACGTACTATTTCTTCTATGTCAGTCCTTAAATAAAGCATCCGAAACAGACTGTCTCTCTTTTGATGTTAGTTCTGTCTCAAACGTTCAACTTAAATTAATAATAAATAATAAATTATAGTTTAGCTTAAAATTAATATTTATTCATTTCAATATTCTATCACCATTTAATCTCCATTTAAACCATTAAGATTAGGCTATTTTACATATAAAAGGTGACACCTTTGACTGCATTGGGTCTAAAAGCACAACATTTTGAAAGGAGACCTACAAAAAAAAGTTTTCTGATTTTCTGATGATTTCAATAGATTCAGGATATAGCAAACTAATTATGGGAACCAATTTTATGGTGATTTTTGCAGAGCTAACATCACTTATCATCATTCGCTTTCATTGTATGTAAATGCACGGCAAGGACATTCTTTTAAAAAGTGTTCTTTTGCGTTTCACAAAAGGGGAGGATGAGTAAACGATGAAAGAAGTTTTGATGATGACATTTTTAGTTTTTGGTGAACTATTCCTTTAAAGTGTAGAGAAGGACACAGAGAGAGTCAGACAAAAAGACGATTGAGCCGATAGATTGAAAACAGAGTGTAAGATGTGAGAGTCTGCAATAAAATGGCTGTATTTCCTGTTCAGCAAACTTTAGTGCATAAGTACTTTCTAACAGCTTGAATAATGGCATAGTCTCGCTGCCGCCATCCGACATGCTTATCAACTAGTCTTCAATTTAAATAGCCACGAGATGCATTTTTCCGTGAGATGCAAACTGCATGGATATATTATTTTGCACTGTTTTATTTAGTTTGTTCCATGCAGTGCAGGCATGCATTTTTTCTTCTTTACAGCTGCAATAAAGGGGTGACTGGGGCTAGTTGTCACACAGGGAAGTGCCAGAAGAGCTGTTTTTTTAGTAGCAAAACATTTTAAGCCAAACTTCCAATTTCAGTTTTGTAAGTTAGTATTAAAATTTTAATTTGAAATTTTGGTAACACTTAGTAAAGCTTTTATGCATAATGCATTATAAAGGGTTTTTAACCACTATAATGCATTATAACAAGTGTAAAATTGACTAATTAAACTTTTATGATTAATCAAAAATTTAACTGAACTTGCTACAGTATATGCCAAATTGTGATATTATTAAATGTATGTGTTGAATTTTTCAGAGTGTACATATAAGCAGCTTATTATTCATCTGTGATTGTATCTCATTGGTTTGGTTTTTGTATTTCTATTAAATAATAATAATCATAATAATAATAGAAGTATTATTATTATATATTTCAAAATCAGGAAAAATTGCAGTTCTATTTCCCTATCCAAATCATGTAGCTCTAATTACAATTGTCAAGACACCTTTTTATATTAACATAATTTACCTTTATTATGTGTTGTTTAATGAATTATGTTTTCAGTTTGGTTTAGCATTAGATTATTTATGCCAATCTTTCAATGAAACAGTTTGCATGGAACTGCACACTATTGATGGAAATGTCCCTGTATAGTAATTGATTTTCAAAAGGAATGCACCCGAAAAATATGCATTAAAGTAGAAATTGTGACAACTAGCCCCAGTCTATGTTCTAGTGGCTGCTGGTGTTGTTCATTTACTCCCCCTCCCCCCTTTCTACCCCAGCTATAAATTGTTTTATGGATTACGAACAAAGACTTACAACATGTTTTCTCTTAGGCTTTACTTTTCACTCCTCAAACATGCGTAATATGATTAAAGTTTGCCTGACTGGCAGTTTGGTGTATGTGGATTAATTAATGTGTTTTAGAAGTTGTCAGATGTCCAAGCGGATGTTTTTGACAAAGTCAGAGCAAATACCGAAACATTTCCTGGATGCAGATAAATGAGCAGTGAGTCAGCGGACTACAGAACACACAAGCGCTCTCCCTCTTGGTTAGCTTCCATTACTCCTGATTGTGGACGTGCTGCCCAGAATATAAACGGGACTATGGGCAAGATGAATAGATAGCAGTTGGATGGAGCTGTAACACATTTCCAAAAAGGGCAGTGGAAAAAACACATCCTCGCAAAATACATCATGCACCTATTTTCAGAGAGAACCAGTGCGGTCTATAGTGAGTAAAAACATCTTTACACAATAACAAATATATAATTTCCTTTCTATTATTTCATATTTAAAATGTAATAAAATAAGTAAAATAATATATAACTTTTTATTATTACATTTTGTGAATTTTTTACATTTTGTATTTATATGAATAATATTTTTTATGTATGATACATTCTAGTGTAAAGTGGAGATCATTTTTGGTAACTTGTTGTAGTATTTGTATGTGTGTGTAGCCTATTTGTGTATATGTAGGCCACGTGCACACATTTACAGCTAGTTGTTTATGATGTGCATCAGAAACGTCTAGGTTACGAACGTAACCCACGTTCCCTGAAGGAGGGAACGGAGACGTTACATATGGGATCTCGCCTGAGAGACCAATTGTCTTCGAATCCTTTGGAAAAGGCCAATGAATATTGGCGTGCAATAATTACAGCCAGGTGCACCTTATCGCAGCGTGAGTATAAGAGGGCACGGCTGGATTACACATGCAGCTTTTCGCTGAGTCGACGTCAGAGCGACCCAGGGTCGTGGCAGAAAGATTTTATATCTCTGTTCCCTCCTTCAGGGAACGTGGGTTAAGTTTGTAACCTAGACGTTACCCTTTCAGTCGAATCACTTTGACGTTACATATGGGAACAGACCCATGTGAGGCCGCGTTACGCGGAGACGGGCAAGCGTGTCAGCAGGAGAGTCTGCACGTAACCTTCCCAATGCCCTGAGGGCCAAGTTTTCGGGGCCCCGTTGAGATGCCAACTTCTATATTTAGTTTTTATTAAAAATTTGAAGCATGGTTCTCGGGGGGTGGAGACATCAAGAATAATTCTTAACATGGAATTTGAAAGGAATGCACTATATCGATAGATATGGATATAAGTGAAGGGAAGCCGTGGAGATGTTTTGAAGCCACGACCTCTGGTGAAGGAAGTCCAGAGGAGCACAGTCGAGACTGACTCCGCTCTGAGTCCGACTGCGGGGCAGGAGGAAGAGGATCACCTTGGCATCGGGGGAACCTTTTGAGAGGCACAGCAGCAAGCCAACACCAGCCATTCTTCCCCCTACCTGCTTGTCTGATTTAAGACATGGGAAGACACAGCCTCCTCACGGCGGTCGTAGAACCTGGCAAAGGTGTTTGGTGTTGCCCAGCCCGCAGTGCACCAACGCAGAGGTGGAGGCAACACACCTTGTGGAGTGGGCTCTCAGACCTAGGGGGCACGGCTCTCTCTGTTATAAGTAAGACAGGGAGATGGCATCCACCACCCAATGGGCCAGCCTTTGTTTGGAGACAGCATTCCCATTCTGCTGATCTCCAAAGCGGACAAAGAGCTGCTCAGAGCGTCTGAAGCTCCGGGTGCGGTCAATGTAGAACGCCTGTCCAGGGGCCCAAGGCTGGTTGCCCGTTGCACGCAGCACCACAATCCGTGGAGGAGGCATCCGTGTGCACTACAATATGCCTGGACACTTGACTCAGGGGCACTCTGGCCCGTAGGAAAGCAAGGTCTGTCCATGGGCTGAAAAGGAGGCGACACTCCGGGAAAACGCCAATCCAAAGTGTGCCACGGTGCCATGCCCATCTCGGGACCTGATTGTGTAACCAACGCTGAAGCGGTCTCATATGAAGCAGCCCCAGCGGCGTTACTGCGGCTGACATATGCCCCAGGAGACTCTGAATTTACTTGAGAGGGGCCGCTGTTTTGTGCCCGAATGAGCTCATACATGTCAGCATGGCCTGCGTGCGCTCCCCCGTTTGCGCTTTTACGATCGAGTCCAGCTCCATTTTTGCCGAGATAAGAGATCTTCTGCACTGGACAGAGTTTGCTCCTTTCTCGGTTGACTGGAAGGCCCGGATGGCTGAAGAGGCGTAGCACCAGGTCCCTGTGCGGACACAACAACTCCCGCGACAGCCAATCGTCGAGGTAGTTGAGGATTTATCCCTCCGCGAGCTTGCAAAAGACTCGGGGAGACAGGACCAGGCCAAACGGGAGAACCCTGTACTGACACAATCGACTCTCAAATGCAGACCGCCGAAGGAGTCTTTTGCGAGGCAAATTCGAGATGTGAAAGCACGCGTCCTTCAGGTCGATGGCTGCTGAGCAATCCTGGGGCTGAATGCACGTTAGTATGTGCTTCAGCGTGAGCATTCTGAATGGCAGCCTGAGAAGGGACTGATTCAGGGCTCAGAGCTCCAGGACGGGTCTCAACCCACCGCTCTTTCTGGGCACGATGAAGTGAGAGTTGTGAAACACTGATCTCATCTTGGCTGGAGGAAGAGGCTTGATTGCGTCCTTCGCCAGTTGGACGAGACCTCAGCACGGAGGACAGCGACATGCGTGTGTGAATGAACACGGGTATAGAAAATGCCTCTGTACCTGGGCGGGCGCCTGGCAAACTGAATCGCATAGCCGAGGCGTACCGTCCATATCAACCACTGCGAGGGGTTGAGGAGCTGTAATCAGGCCCCCAAACGTGTCACCAGGGGTATCAAGGGTACTGTGACAGCCGTGCCTGAGTAGGGCAGCCTGGTGGGGGAACCAGGGAGCTGACCGGCCCCAGAAGGATGAACATCCTGGCTGCGTCCAGTGCCCACGACCAGCTCAACATAGTGCAGGCAGCCTAGCATTGTGTGCCTCGGCCGAGGATGGAGCAGGATGACTGGGTGCCGCGCGGGGATGCTTGGAGTAGAGGTCTGCATTCCTGCGGCTGTATTATTTTTGTGACTGCGTTTTTTACAAGCACAATGTTTTTTTTTATTATTGTGAGTGAAGGTCTTAATAAAATAAATCCAAGCGATCATGCTGGAGCACCTCGTGAGGAACATCTGTTACTCGTACTGAACAGGCTTATGGTATGTTAACATTTGTTTTGACTAGAATTTTATTTAGTCTTTAAAATGAATGGCATTAGTCTATATTTTGTGTTTTATTTTATGATTTCCATTTTTTTTGTTTTTACTGTAAAAAATGACAACTTCTATTTTGTCCAGCAGATTTTCTTTAATAATGCAGCAAACTATTTTTTTAAATAGGCCGAAAACGTTATTTAGTGTCTATCATGTAAGCTAGGCCTTTGATTGTTTTTTATTATTGTGTTGTTGGAATTTTTAATTAATTGTGAGTCATATCGCTGGTCTCTTTCCGTAGCTGAGACGATGGGCTTTCTGACGGTGGTGCTTTCTTCGCTTTCCTCCACTGGCCTAACTGCGTTGTCATTGGTCGATATTAACCAACGTTTCATTTCAACAAAATTAACATCCTAAGCATAAAGAGATGAAAATTACCTACACGTTACGTGCACATGTCGGAAAGTGTTAATGTTGTGCTAAATTGATCTGCTACTACTGATGCTATTGATATCTGCCGTAATCATCTTAGGGGTCGCGATCAAACGGATAGAAATTTGAAAGGCTGATGGCTTTTGAATTTGCATGTTTGTTTGTTTTTTAAATGTAACTATTAACTACTATTTGTATCTTTTGTTAGTTATGGATAAAATATGTTATCTATACTAGTTAAAAAAATTATTTGATTTCTTGGAAATCCTCTCGCGACCCCCCCCCCTCAATGTCTCACAAGCCCACAGCGTGCTCGACCTGGGGGATCGGGGAGAGGAGCTGGGGAGCCAGGCTGTAATTATTGCACGCCAATATTCATTGGCCTTTTCCAAAGGATTCGAAGATGATTGGTCTCTCAAGCGAGATCCCACATGTAACGACGAAGTGATTTGACTGAAATGGTAATGTGTCTTTATAACAGTGAATGAATTCTCAACAAAAAACTCAAAACTATCATTTTTAATATGTTTTTAATGTTAAAAAATAAATGTATAAAATATTTTTTTAACAGCATATTACAATGGTTTCTGAAGGATCGTGTGACACTGCAGGGTAATGATGATAAAAATTCAGCTTTGTCATCACAGGAACAAGTAATATGTTTAAAGTGTAATAATATTTTTGAAAATTACTGTTTTACTGTATTCAACTGAAAACACAGCCTTGGTGAGAAAAAGAGGAATCTTTTAAAAACATGGAAAATATATATTTATATATTTCAAGATTCTTTGATGAATTTACAGTTAAAAAACAACAACATTTATTTTGAATATAAATGTTGTTTAACATTAAAAAGTAAATATGTCTTGGAGGTCACTTTTAAACGATTGAATGTATTCTTGCAGAATGAAAGTGTTAAATTCTAAATAAATAAATAAGGGTTTTATTTAATTTTTTAAATTTTTCAAATTCTTTATTTTTTTCATTTTGCATTTTTCTGTTTAATTTTTCTGTATTTTGTTTTAACAGTTAAATCAAATGTTCTTCATCAGAAAGCATGTTTAATTTATTGGAATCATGAAACTTACACAATTTAACAGCAATTACTTTGATGAAATTCTGTTTTTTACTATTAATTCATTTTACATTTTCATAACTGGATTCTGTGATTCCGCCTGCATCGTGGAAATCATAGGGCCCCAATGAATAAATGAATGTTCCCAAACTTTTAACTGTAGTATTTATTATTACTTGAAGTTTGGACAGCTGAAGACATCTAACAGGGTCCACGTGCCTCCTTCGTCTGAACAGGTATGATGCTTTTGGCTATAGCAATGTGAGTGCGGCTCATTGGAGAATCTTTAGGCTATGTTACGTTTTAATCCTGATGTGTCTGTCTGCTTTGGGGAGAAATTAAACATTTCACATCAAAGGATGAAATTCTAGTGACGGGAATAAGGTGCCCAGCATGCTTAAAGCATCTATCCCTTAATGTGACCTGTCCTTCAGAGCCCACTGTTCATCACGAATGAGGAGAAGTTAACAATGTGTCATTAGTTTTGTGTCTGCTGCCCTTGAACAGGCAGGTGATTACTGAAAAGATCACAGGTTGTAAAATATTAAGTTAAATGCTGACTTCTACATGTAAATTAAAGTGACTTTACTGCTAACAATGCCATCCACAGAAAACAAACTTCTCCTTTAATCTTTTAGGTTATCAACTAAACTTTATATTTTTGATAGTGATCTTTCAGTAGGATTGCTGAAATTCTTTTGGTTTTATAGTGGTGACATCATGAACGAGTCACTTTGTTGCTATGCTACAAGCTCCCATGGCAACTGTAGAGCAAAGAAAAAAAAAAAAAAATCTGGAATGATGGGAAATTAACATGTAAGTGAATTCCATGGAGAGTGAGACAGCCAGGCATGCCAGGAAAGACAAAAATGTGGTGATAGACTGTTTTAGGTTTTTTTTCACTGTATTTAGGTGATGCAGAAAATGACAGAAAATCACATTTATGGATTTGGCAGACTTCCACAGTTATAGTTTATTTTTCTAGTTTATTTTTCAGGACGTGTGTTAGTTGGGAATTGAACCCCCTCTGTTGTTATTCCTACAGTGATGCTCTACAAGTTGAGTGTTTCTTCTGCTATGGACATTTTTCGCCATGTAACTTTGAGAAAATAAACTTTAACAGTCTCTTGGGCAGAAAAACTGGAACCAGCAGTGCTTTACAGGGTTCGCCACACGGAAGAACGGAGTTGAGACCCATTAATTGCGGGTTAGAGACGAGCTTAGCTGAGGGCAGCTCTCCTGGCTGCAAAACTGATGCTGACTGGACCTTGGAAACAGAGAATAATCCGCCTGGCAGCGTTACTGGAACCGACGGGGTCTGGCAGGGCTGTACGGAGTCAGGTGGTAGTAGGCTGGGTAGATCGTTCCTTGTAGTTGACGGAGTCTCGCGATCGACCACCATTTTGGACCGCACCTCGTGATCGGCGGCCAATCTGTGCCGCGGCTCGCGATTGTCCTCCTCTACCTCCTCAACGGTGAATGGTGACCCGCAAATGCACAGCACCACATCAATGAGCTGCTTGAGTGACCAACTTGGGTCCTCTTAATGCACCTGGTCTAACACACTCTAATCCAGTCCATACAAAAAACAGTCCTTGACAAAATCCTCTTCCGCTTAGAAATGAACTCCTCCACATCTTAACTCTATAGTGGATAGTATCGGATAGTGATGGGAAGATCATTCCACCAGCCAGGAACGGTGTAAGAAAATGTTCTGGAAGGAGATTTTGTGCCTCTTTGTAATGGTACAGTGAGGCGTCTCTCACTGGCGGATCTCAGAGTTCTGGAGGGAGTGTAGAGTGGAAGCAGTGAGTGGAGGTAAGCGGGAGCCGAGCCGCTGATTGTTCAATATGCAAGCATCAGTGTCATGAATTTGATGCGAGCTTCAATTGGGAGCCAGTGCAGGGAGATGAAGAGGCTCGTTGAAGACCAGTTGTTCTGCTGCATTCTGAATCATTTGTAGAGGTTTGATTGTGCATGAGGAAAGAAAATTTAGAACGTTTTTTATTAATAACTGCATTAATATAAAAATCTGCATTTTTTTACGTAGAACTTTTAATCGTTTAGATCAAGATTTTTTACAGCGTGTTTTTACTAAACTCTAATTATTATTCTGGAACAGGCACATTTTTGAAAAGTTAAAATTAAATTAAATTAAATTCGAATACGCATCGTTCTGACAGAGATCAGTGATATAGCTGTTGGCTGGATGGACTTTGTATGTTAAGGTTTGCTGGACTAAAGCTGACATGGATGAGTTGTTAGAGATGGGGTGTGTGGTAACAAGGTTTACAGGGTTTGGCGAATTTATTAGGATTATTAATGTGACAGAGATTTGTCAGCGTAAATTCGCCAACAGTTCTTAGTGGACACACCAGCATCATTCAGTCAGGATCTCTTTATGAGGATCTCTACAGGGACAACTGGAAAATAAATCCAACTGTCCATTCAGGCGTCGCACTAAACGACAGGCTATAATGGGAAATGAAGTGCTCAGAGAGTGCTTATGATATGAGGCCCTACAGGGCACCACAGAAACGTCACACTCTGCACATTAATATTTCAGAGATCACACACACAAATAAAAAAAAAAAACACATTCTCACACACTGATGTTAGTGGATATTAAAGAACATTTTTACAGATTTTACAGTTTTTATTTTATCTTTCCTGAGATGCTCCTATAATGTTATTAAGATTTTTACATCAGAAGTGTCATGATTTTTTAGTCATAATTTTCTACCTTGATTTTAGTCCTCTGATCTAAAACTCTATTTATATGATAAATAGATGGATTGATGAAAGTTTGTCATTTTTTAAAAACTGGAATTGCATTTCAACTAAGAAATAAGCATTGCATTAAGCATTAAATACTGATTATGTCTTTCTTTAGGGATGCCCTCATGCTGAAACAACTGAAAAGCAGAGGCCGTCTGTTTTTGACAGAGCAACACACTACTGTAAACCAAGATTACAGTATGTACAGATGGATGATGCATAATGAAATATTCAACTGGAGAGCATGTGTCATGTTATAGTTGTTGCTATACTATGTTTTACCATTACTTGAATGTTGTATAGAGTGGGATTTTCTTAAGATTGTCAAAACCCCAGTGATGGGTAGGTTTAGGGGCGACATGTAAAATATGTACAATTTAGCAAAAATCAAATGATTTGTACGAATTGCTGTGTGTCACGCCTGCGTTGTGGCGAAGCAAGGAAGCACGTACCAGGAATCCAGTAAATTCCAATCTTTTAATAATCCAAGGGGTAGAGACATAGACAGGCAGGGTATCCACACACACACACAGACGCCAAACAACATTAAT
>JAUCMU010000143.1:16359576-16370856 GCA_032275025.1 Enteromius treurensis
GCTCAAAGGCAAATCGGTCTCTCTGGCGAGTTCCCATATGTAACGTCGAAGTGATTCGACTGAAAGGGTAACTTTAATTTTCTAAAATATTATTGCAATTTAAAATAACTGTTTTGCATTTTAATATATTTTAAAATGTTATTTATTCCTGTGGTGCAATTTTTTATCAATACTCCAGTTTCAGTGTCACATGTCACTTGATGCTCAAGAAACATTTCCTTATCAGTGTTTTTAATGGTTGTGCCATATTTGTATTTAAACAGTGGATTTTGTCAGGATTCTCTGATAAATATAAAAAGTTCAAATAAACAGTTTTTTATTTTAAATTAAATCTAAATGCTGTACTTTTGTTCAATTTATGCATGTTTTACTGAATAAATGTAAAAGGATAAAACATGAATAGTAGTGTATCTTGAATAAATCTTACTAACATTTTTGTTCTTGCTCTAAGCATACATTTTACTGGCTTTATTTTTATTTATAATAATAATAATAATAATAACAATAATAATAATAATAATAATTCATGGTACAGTTCACTTCCTTCAAAACATAAAAGAAGGTTCACTTAAACATCATTGCATAAAGTAACAAAATATCAAATTAACTGCCATTTATTTGTACAACAAGTAGCACATGCATTTGTCAAGCAAAAATAAAAATAAATCTGAAAAATAAGTTTAGGATTAAAATGATCAAAGGTATCATGTTCAGTATAAAGACAATGTGAATATAGTGTAGAAGCCTATAAGTAGGACACATTATATATATGTTTATGCGAATTACATTAACACAGCGTGTAAGGTTTCACTTGCCACAGTTCATTACTGATTGCCTTCAGGAGCTAAACATGCCATTTGACACTGAATGGCAAGACAAAGTGATGTATGGAGGAATTTCATACACATTATTCATTTACAAGATATTATTCATCAGGGCAAGACAGGGCGATGCTGAAACACTGTGCTGAAATGATTGCTGTCATTACAGACTGAGCTGAAAAATGTTACATGCAAATTAAGTGAGACCAGTATGAAGGATCCATAAAAACTTTGCACACATTTAATTTTTATTTTTATTTGCGGCTTTATTTGCGAAGAACAATGTACTCCATATATTCCATACCTTATCCAAGAAACAGAATTTTCGCTGGTTTTATTCTTTTTGAATTTACGTACTGTATGTTTCACATACATACATGTGCATTATAAAGTTTTAGGGATGTTGTATGGACTTTATAATTATTCATAAAGTTTGTTGTTTTTGTCACGGAGCCCTGTAAAATGTAAACATGATTTAATAAATCGTACATTCAATTTGCTAATTCGTTCCCTCAATTTACCAAATCGTACACTCGATTTCCTTGATTTGTTAATTTGTTTTCTCGATTTGCTATATCGTCCGCTCTATTTTCAAATTTGTCCCCTCAATTTACAAAAACGTATGCTCGATTTGTTAATTAATTCCCTCTATTTGGTAATTCGTCCTGTCAATTTCCTAAATCATGCGCAAGATTTACTATTTAATTCCCTCCATTTATGAATCATGTGCACCATATACAAATTTGTTCCCTTGATTTATAAATCATGTGCATGATTGTTAAATTGAGGGAATGAGTTAGTTAATTGTGTGCACAATTTATATCGTGTGCGCACAAAATCACGCACACGATTTAGCATACTATTTTTTTCCCTGCGTATAATGTGCGGGGCGCCATAGTTTTTGCATTTTCTTAATTTGAGGAATATTTCACAAGTGTCAGAACATTGAAAATATAAATAAATCAATAAAATATTTTGGTTTATTTTCCATTAAAATGCCAGAAGTTGTTAGGCGAAATGCAGGTTATGACATTTTCTTTAATAGGTATTGTGTGTGTCTTTGATTTGAATTGTTCACATCACTTATATCAGCAGGAGTCTGATTATAATTATATAATTTGATATGAACCATATATTACATTGCAGCTCCCAACCATCTGGCTACTTCTGCACTTTATACTCACATTTGGCTCTTGGCGAATGGTGTTGATTCTCAGACCTAAATCTGACCCACACAAGAAAAATCACATTTGGCTTGTGTTTTCTTCAGAGACCTAAAAGTTTGATGAAGGCAGGAGGGCAAACCTGATGTATGGTCGCTGGATCATAAAATCATTACATTACAACATGGCAAACATGGCTTTGCCTCAGGTGTGTCAATCCTGTTCTTGGTAAAGCCCTCTGCTGCTGATGTAATTTGCAGTCCATTATCACGAGAATTAGTGAAATTACAAGCATGTGCGTACGTGCGTATGTTCATGTGTATAAAGACACTGATTTCAAGAGTTTAACAATTATTGGACGGCAAACATTAGCGTTCCACCATGCATTTTGCTGGATGGATAAGTCACTGCACAAATAGCAGTATGTTTTGTGCTTTCCTGTTTTGTCAACGTGTCTTCAACGAATACCCATGTGTGTATGCATATGACTGTATTTTCTTGGTGTGTGTGTGTTTGCACACTCTCTCGGGGGACTTAGTCCCTCTATAAATATCTCTGAAGGGAAGACTTCCCTTCCCCTGGTCAAACCTTGCACTAATGTGCTGTGATGCCATTCAAATACGTGCATATTCCTTCATATGTGCTTTTCGGAGCTTAAATATGCATGAGGATCTTTTTAATATGCATGTTTTTGAATTATTGGGTATTTGTTAGCGCATTTAAGTTTTGTGCTTGTTTGCGTGTGTTCTGAACTCTCGGAACATTAATCAGAACGGTTTCCCCCTGTGATGGTCATGGCATGTTGCTAATGGCCATCCATCAAAGCTCAAGACTAGGAACTCTGGCTTCTGATTGGCTTATCAGCCATAACACGGTAGCGGAAAGAGAGAGAGAGAAAGTGTTTGTGGGATTGTTTTACATGTCCATGTGTAGCACTGTTGCTTTTTCTTCTGATTGTGTACGTGTTGATTATTCCCGCAATGGGAACACTTCTCTGGGCTTTTGTTTGATGTTATGCATGACTGCACTCTGGGGCTTTTATTTTGCTCAGGCAGACGGACATCCGTCATGCTTTGGTTTTTGGTCTTGCCAGTAGCTTTGCGCGTGTGTGTTAGTAATGATTGCAGGGAATTAAGCCCATTACTTGGTGAGATTTGTAGTGTTTTGGTGTCATAGACCTTTAGCTAAATATAAAAACTAGAACACACAATTAATTGAATAAGTTATTTTTGTCCTGCACCATTAACACATTCCTTCAATTTGACATTTTAATTGTTGCATTCTGTTTTATGTGACTAAAATGGACCAGAACATTAGGAGCATGCAGATTAAGTTGTTTTCCAGTAACCTTATGTCTAAAGTATCTATGAATTAACCCTGTAGATGGGATGTTTAATTAAAATAATAGCATTCGTTCTGTGTATATTTATTCTTTATTGAAGCCCAGAAAAGGAAAATATCAATAGAAATGAATACCAGTGGAGAAATATTAAACATAAAATATTACATTCATCAAGTAGATGTTGTTATTGAATTATTGCAGAGCTCTCTTCAGTTTTGTATGATTTGTATGACAAAAGAAAATGATCTTTCCTAACAAATAAACTTAAAATTTAAAAGATGAATTTTTTTTTTTTTTTTTTTTTTTTTAAACAGGAATCTTTTGTAACATAATAAGTGTCTTTACTATTACCGTTGACCAATTAAATTCATTCTTGCTGAATAAATATATTTCATTGCACATGTGCATTTGTAAGGGAAAAAAAATCATCAAATGAAGCATGTTAGGTTTGAAATGACAAAAAGCAGATATCAAGTTCAGTATTAAGGCAGAATGTAAATATACATTATTTAATATATTATGTTATTAAATGATCACATATTCCGTTTTAATTCTCTTTATCATATACAAATAAATGCTAAATTACTGCTAAAATTATGTTTGCATAAGTGTTAATTTTATTCCTTTTAAAAGCAACAGAATGCATTATTTTCAGCATAATAAAAAATAATTTCCACACCATTTTTAGTGTGGGGGTAAAAAAATTATATTTTAATCAATAAAAAATAATTCATTAAATATGTCTGAAATAAGTACATGAAATAATGTACATAAATAAAACATGAAATAATAATACAAATAATAATTTATTACATAATAAAAATATTTTTTAATCATATGTACTTCACTCAGTATTTAGTTGACCACTGGTCTGCCTCTTAGATCATACACCATGAGATACTGTGTCACAGACAGGTCTTGTTTAGGACTATTTATCACAGACGTCCCATTACAGAACTTCAAAACCCAAATCCTCCCTTTAATCTTTAGATATGAGGGTAAATTAATATAAATGGACACATGGAGGCCACCAGCTGCACCATGTTGCCACAAAAAGCTGTTTAAACGTGTTAATCATTCACGTTGTGTTGCATCTTCATATTAGACGTTTTCATCTCATGTCTATTTGATCTAAATGAGACAACAAAGGCATAACATAAATCTTCCATAACATGTTATGCAGGGCAGCATGGGGTGGATAGAACCTCATCATGCTGGGTTTGTTTGGAAAAGGGATTCTAAGACTCCAGGGGTTTTATCTTCATGATGTCTACAACTGCCAGTAACTCTGTGTGACCCTCGTAAAGCTGTCCAATCAGTTTGATGGGCCCTGTGTGTCCTTTGGTCCTTCATGTTATAGCAGAGAAAACATATGGTCATATAAACGTCACACACTGAGATGCACATGTGTGTTTGTGATTCTTTAATTGACTGCAGAGGATTACCGTTTTCCAATTCTGGATCCTGGCATGACAGTGTATGGGTAAAGAAGGGTAAAAAGAATGGGATGGAGCGTGTGTTTGTACAGTCTGTGTATCCGTTTCACCTGGCTAAGCATCGTGGGTCTGCACTAACCAGATAATACCTTGGTCTACATGCTGCGCTGGCTTTGAGAGACAGGAGAGCACTGTTAAAGTTAAAGGCACTTATTATTCAGAGAAGCAACTACATGGCTAGATATTGAAAACCGGCCATCTTTAATTAGGCGGCTTTTCTTGTAGTTTCTCACAGACCATTACAGTACAGGTCTGCTGTTCTGGATATGAAAATCACATGTTTTTCAACATTTATTTATGCTAACTTACATACTTATGAAAAAGCTTTCACAATCGTTTAGACATTTTTCAGGGGAAAAATTTGGATTTAGAAATGATTAGTTTGACATAATAATGCAATAATTTTATCACATAGTGAAGATCAAAAAATACCCTTTTAAAAACATAGCTAATGAAGGGCTCAAATTCTAAATGAGCATGCTTTGTTTAAAGGGGTCATATGACGCAATTTCATATTTTCCTTTCTCTTTGGAGTTTTACAAGCTGTTTGTGCATAGATAAGGTCTGTAAAAAGATTAAAGTTTCAAAATTCAAACCCAGAGAGATCTTCAATTAAGTCTCGTCCATGCCTTCTTAAAATGCAACACTACCCCACATATATAAGTCGCTGTGTGGGAAGATTAGCATAATACCACCAAAATGTATATTCCCATAGTATTGTTAATTCCATGCTAGAGATGCTTTGTGTTTCCAAATATGGCAAGGAGCTTAATATTTCTGTCACATGCTTGTGGTCAATCGAACACATTGGATAGCTGGCCAATCGTTGCGTTTCAGAAAGGTGAGGCAGACAGGAGCAACAATAATGTACAATATGTGGAAAATATCATGTAAATACTCAAAATAATGTTCTTTTTAAGCGTTGCCATATGACCCATATTAATTTTTTTGAATGACCTAAACCTCACCCCGCCCCTAAACCTACCCGTCACTGGGGTTTAGACAAATCAGTGATTAGTGAGGTCGTACGAATTTGTCCAAATTAGCATGAATTTGCCACCTTGTACGAAGACGTACAAATTGGTCGTGAGACTGTGTTGATAGAACTCATTATAATCTATGATACAGTCCTGTGCACTGAGCACTCTCTCTTTGGCATCATGAGTAGACACTTCCCTTACTGCTGATTGGATACATGTTTGTTTTGGTTATTTGTTTATTTTTGTATTTATTTTTAAATACATACACCACCTAAGTAAAACTTTGTACAAAAGAGAAAACAAAAACTGTTTGTCACTGTCGGCAGTGGTTGCAGGCAAGGAAGAGGGTTGAGGCTGGATCTAGATACAAAAAACATTATTAAATAAAATACTTTTTGACATTAGCAATGCAGTATCACAAATCAGTTCTCAACAAAACATTGATGAGAACAGACAAAAAACTGATCCAAATATATGTACACTAGACAATGAGGGAGAAAACATGGAAGTAACATGGTAATACCCTTTTTTTTTTTTTTTTTTAAATATCTTCCTTTGTGTTCGATGGAACAAAGAAATTAATAAAGGTTTAGAACTACTTGAGGGTAAGTAAATGATGACAGAATTGCCATTTTTGGATAAACTTCGGGAAATTCTCATCAACATTTTTGCACATTAAAAAATATATCCAATCTACAGTTTACACACCACCTTGTCCAGGAGAAGGGTGCTCGCATTATGCGCTTTCAATGTTCACTTCTGCAGAGGCAAGCTTCACGGCAGAATTTTACCCGACAGTCAAAGCAGCATTACGTCAAAACAGTTTATGGTGCCATTTGGGACAGGGCCTTGGACAACCCAGGAAACAGGAACTAAATAGATAAACAGAGAGGAACACAGGAACCAAAGGAAGCTGAAATATATAAAAATCCCCGCAATGTGAAAGTCACAGGGCTTGTGTTTATAAGCCTATATATGTGTATGTGTATAGATAGATGGATAGATAAAATATATATGTTAAATCATATGTGTTTAATATTATAATATTATTTAATATAATACTTTTCTTGGTAACCATGGACTCTTATTTTAAAATGTATCTGCTTTACTATAGCCTTCTGTTCATTCAAAAACACGAGGGAGAAAGAGCATGCTCTCTTCCAACCATCTAAAACATATTACAAAATAAACACTATAGTAAATGTCTCAAAATATAAAGTAACTAATCTATGAAAAATACATCATAAGCAGTTGCTTGCTGGATGTAAATTTGCAGTATTTATTTTCACATGCAGTGTTTGTATGCAGTATTGCAAACCTGCGCTGCGTTTTGACCTTGAAGCATGCAGTGCTCATATTTATTTAATAATATCATAGCTTTTTAAAGATTAATATTCACATCACAACTGATGTGTTTCTATCCCAAATTAATGACCTGTTAAAAAGACCGTTAAGATATTTGTTATACCATTTAAAATATTTTTAGACTTTTTAAGGACCCACATGGTCGAGCCCTAGCTGTATCAGTTGGTGTAGGAGTTAGGGGCCATTTATATTTTGCCATTTTATGAATTTGACCAGTACTCTACAGCATTTCTGGTCTCTCTTAAAGCTTTTTATGGACGCTCTATCCTATTTTTGTGGTGCAGACAGATAGCAGCCGAAGTGAGAGGGGGTGGAACAGTGCAGCACAGGTTACAATTAATTTTCAATAAGTGGAGCAAAAGAGAGCGTGAAACTGGGCATCTTGAGACCGTGAATAAAGCGTTTATTTCCAATTAGCTCTCTGTGCTAAACACTGTTCATTTATATAGAATGAGTATGGTTAGATAGGGTTTATATTAATCACTTCACTCTGTATAATTGAAATTATATAATTAAAAACCAATGAGTAAATTCAACTGATAATATATATGAATGCAGTATTTTGTAAAATCACAAGTATAAACTCTGTGTATGTTCTATTCACCTGGGGTGGCAAGGTGTTACAATGCTGAAAAATATGTTGAGTACTTTTAATGCACATATTCCTCCCATGAGTTCTTCCCGTGTCTGTTTTTATTCTGCTCAGGGATAAGCAACATCAATCACATTTGCATTACAAATGTAATATCTGGGGAAATAACTGATTTGATTACTGACTTCATGGCAGAAGGATTTATGGTGATGCCCTGGCAAATCAGTTCTGTTTTTTAGCTAGTTTTTGATGATTTTACGCATTTATGAGGGACATGAATAACAAAAATTGTCAACAGTTGCCCAAGCTCAATGTCACGATAAAAGCATTCATCAAATGTTCCAAAACCAATATGAGCACATTTGATTTTCTTCATCTTCCATTTTGAAGAGTCTAACTGTTTTATAAGAGTCTTGCTGTTTTATAATTTCTGTGAGAACTGAGCATTTTTTCATGATTCTTTGATGTTAATAAAAAATACTTTTTTATCTGCAAAACTTGGCGCTACCTCTATAACAGAACATTGGCATGTAGATGTCTTCAGACAAGTACAAATTTCCGTTAAAGTATGACGACTGAAAATGGCAAAAATTACCCAAAATTTGCTAAGATTATAAAAAATAACGGACTTCCTGTTGGGTTTGGGATTTTGCTCCGAGAGACTTTTTTGTAGCTATTTGTGTGTTAAATGTGTGTGCCAATTTTTATGCATTTTACGCAACTCAAGGCGCACACTTGAGAAAGTTTATAGGTGGCCCTGTGGGGCCATTTTGCCACACCCACCTCTGTAACCCCTATTAGATGTAAATTTTCAACACTTCTGTGTGTGCAAAGTTTGGGGATTTTTCGATTCAGTTCAGAGAAGAATAATAAGATTAACAATTAAAGCTGCAAGCAACGATGAAAGGGCCCTTGCACCCTGAAATGCAATATGCATTTAAAGAGGCAAATATAGAAATTAAAAAAGGTGATATGTATAGATAGATAGAAACACTGATCAACCCCTTCGATTGGTTGACGAAATGGAGAGCTCAATTGTTTTCTCAAGCGGAGCAAGAGCTTTTATTAGAGGGTTATGGAGAATTTCAAACTTTAATAAAGACACCAGGAAACACAGCAAATGCTGCAAAAACCAGGAGAGAGGGCTGGCAAACACTAGCGAATAAATTAAATGCTTTAGTGCTGCCCATGTTACATGTTTTTCCCTTGAGATATATATATCAAACCTTCTCTGTAGTAATTGCTCTTTTTGTCATCTTTCATGTCAGAGCCAGCAGTGGACCCATGTTGAGAAAATTACCTCCAATTATATAGATGCAATCGGGAAATAGAATGTGATTATTATTAGACATACACAACGATTTACACACGAATGATGACCACAGCCATGCACACACACAAGTATGCATATACTGTATGTTTGTGTAAATATAGACATCCATAAATATATATATATATATATATGGACACACACACACTTTTATTTAGTTATCATATGTCAGCAAAACTGACAGAAAAGGATCAGGTTTAAAAAGCTGCTTAAGCTGTAATGCAGTTAATAAATAAAGTCATAAATAAATGCAGATTTCTTTTCTAGTGTGTAAAGAAATGTTTGAAAGTCTGGTTACTGCTAGAGGGTCACTTTTATTCACTTGAGTCTCTCTCTCCTCTCTCTCTCTGTCTCTCTCCCTGTCACCAGCCCCACTGACCCTACCCCACATGCACAGGCAGAGGGGCAGAGAGAGGCAGACTGCTGTCATTTCTCTCACTTTAAAAAAAATTGCCATTCCCTCCTTTTTAGAGAAGTATGATTTTGTTACAGGGTGTTTTGGCAAAACACAGAAAACAAATGTTAAAGTTTGACACGTTCCATGGCAACAGCATTTACGGTATCAATATTCCTAATCAACATATTTACACCTTGGTCCCACTCTCTGCGGCGTCCCAATGACTACCAACGTGTTTTCATGAGTTTTTGAGTATTTTAAGGCCCCCTAAAACCTAGTAGATAGTAGATAAAAATTTATAAATAAATAAAATAATGTTTATAATGTATAATGCATATGCATATAATGTAATGTCTTATAAATAAATGCCTTCATGGAAAATGTTACAGAGATTTCTTTCAAAAACAAATCTGAATTATTCCAAACTTTTGGATGGCAGTGTAATTAATATTTTTATTTATTTCTGTGAGTTGCAGGTCCTAGTTTCTTAGTTTGTTTGTGGTTACTGTACCTAAATTAAGCAGCAACTTAATTCTTAACCTTTGTTCTCTGTGGCTCCAAATGTAGAGGCTATACTCTTATCGGTAGCTGGAAGCAGCATAAATTAGCCAAAATATTACATAAACATCAGAGGAGAACAAAATCACATATTCAGCTACATTATGATTGAACTCTTGAACTTTTCTGGGACATATGAAAGAGCAAATGCAAACCCTTAATCTCTGAGAGTGATTAAATTTGCAGCAAATGTTATTTTATTATGAGAGTGGCCCATAATGTGAGCTGAGAGAGAGAAGGGGGAGAAATTGTGGGAGTAATGCAGTGCGATGAAATAACTTTTTATTGAAAAGATAAAATTTTTTACGTTGTGGAAGACACCATGCCTGATGTAGCTGTTCATCAACAGGAGACTGTGTGAGCAGATGGCCAATCCAGAATAAGAACTTTAGATAACACAATGTTATATAAACTCTTCAGAGGATGAAGTGCTTCTCTGTATTCATCTTTCGATTTTAGTCACAGGACCTTTTACTCACTGCTGCCATATTTATGATGTGACATAAAACAATAGCAGAGAACACACATATACTGTATCTGTGAAGTATTGTTATATTATTAAAAAACAAACAAACAAAAAAGCAGCAATCAATATATATATATATATATATATATATATATATAGGTGCATCTCAATGAATTAGAATGTTGTGGAAAAGTTAATTTATTTCAGCAATTCAACGTAAACTGTGAAGCTTGTGTATTAAATAAATAAATTGCACACAGACTGAAGTAGTTTACGTCTTTGGATCTTTTGATTGTGACAATTTAGGCTCACATTTAACAAAAGCCCACCAATTCAAATATCAACATACAATACTGTATAAGACTCATTAAAAAAAAAAAAAAAAACATGTTTAGTGAATTGTTGGCATTCTGGAATGTACTCAATACTTGGTTGAGGCTCCTTTTGCTCAATGCGTGGCATGAAGGTGATCAGTTTGTGGAACTGCTGAGGTGGTATGGAAGCCCAGGTTTCTTTGACAGTAGCCTTCATCTCATCTGAATTTTTTTGTCTCTTGTTTCTCATTTTCCTCTTGACAATACCCCATAGATTTGGCTGAGGAGCCGAGCCGCCATCAGCGTGACCCCAGATTCGTGACATGAAAGTGTAACGTCTCCACTCCCTCCTTCAGGGAACGTGGGTTACGTTCGTAACACCAAATAAATACAAATATATATTAAGCTATATGTATAAAATAAAGATTAAAATAAAATGTATTAAACTTTCTAATG
>JAUCMU010000143.1:16432411-16444445 GCA_032275025.1 Enteromius treurensis
ACAATGAACCGACAAACTAAACAGAACTGAGGAGAACTTATAAAGGGAAGGCAATTAGTACAAACAAGGAAGGCACAACTGAACATAATACACAATTAAAAGAAACTGGGTCACACTGAGCACATGGGGAAAACCAACAACAAACAGTGCAGGGGCGTGACAAAATCACCCACCTGATTGCATTTATCGTTGATTAGAGGACCGTGTTTACTGACAAAACGCACATTATAGATCGGCCGATCGTGATCGGGACATCCCTAGTAAGTACATCACTGCAGTTTTCTAAAGAAATGAGTGGTGCTAAAACACAGGTTCAATGCGGTACGTGAACCCTGGTACGTTTTTACTACGCTGAAATAGTTATGTATTGCTGTTTTTATTATGTTGTTTTAGGTACGTATTGCGGTGGTTCAAAATTCTGTCGATAAAAGCTAATGCTCATGTTGAAAAGAGACTATACCCTAATCCAAACCAAACCCTAAACCTACTCGACAGTTTAAAACTGATATAGAAATGCATTTTTGAAGCAACCATGACATTTCAACTTTTTCTTTATACACAAATTGTATAATGCTTTGTCAAACCGTATTACACAGGATTCAACCGGAGCCCCGTCTTCGTACTCTGTGAGCTACCGTCTATGAAAACTCATAAATACAAAGCTGGATATGTGTGATGCTTACATTATATAGCATCAGTTGTCAAATCTACCAGCATATTAATATTGTTATGAAGAATGACAACGCGCACTGCACTAAATAAATGCTCAATAAACTACTATATGTTTTTGTTGGTACATATTTTGTGTTCTCGCTATAAATGTGCCCAGGTATGTTTATACCAGGTTGCACTATACAAAGATTACAACATTGTTGTTTATTGTACCAATCATCTGTCTTTTTCATGGCCTCCAGGTCCAATGCTGTAATGAGCGAGCTGTTGAACAGCGAGGCATTGTGGGTGTTCCTACAAAAGAGGAACTCTCAGATTCCCTAGCATATTTATCATGCTCCTTTTTTATCCAGTATTGGCTAATGGTAGATAATTAACAGCTTTATGATCAGAGGCGCTGTCACAGGAAGCTGGAGAGAAGCTCTATTCCTGAGAAACAGAACTGCAAACTCCACAGTTTTCTCTCTCGGGGTGCGGATGATCTTTATTGCATGTTTAGGAAATTCAGGAATGAAACATGGCTCAATTTCTTCTTGACCAGTCAGCACTATTCAAAAACGCTGCGGACAAAACTGCTTTTTCCCCAAGATGCTCTTGATTATGTCTTTCGGGCTCTAAAGGGGCTGTGGGAGTGCTAGCATCTTAAGAACTACATATTAGCTGATTCTATCAGCGCTGCAACACTTTTAGTGAAGACCGTAGCAGGAAGGCTTGGATATTAATAGCAGTGTTGCTTTAATTTCAGTCATTATCTCAGCATGGTAGCTGTGTTTTTCAGCCAGATATAAAAACTTGATTTCTAGTGACTCACAGAGGGGTTTAACTGATAGTACTGATCAAAATACAAAAATACTAAATACTGTATAGTTTTCTTATATTTGATATTTACTGATAAATTACACTGATAAAGTTGTTTTAAAAGTTAAATGTATATAGGCATTTTCAAATTAAGAAACCCTTGATGGAGCTTTAGAAGATTTAGAAGTGACCCATCATCCCTCATTGTATAAAATTTTTTATGAAATTGTATTGAGTTTTGTCTGGCCAATTAAAATGTTAATGTGTTTACAAATAATAGTAATTGAATGCACTTAATAATAATACATGTAATGTGAAATGAAATAAAGACAATAAAACATTTAATTGAGCTGAACTTTCTTAAATTTTTGGTTGATGTTTAACCAAATTTTATTTTATTCATTATTTTAAATTTATACATTATTTTATTTGTTGCTCAGGAGTTACCCTTTAATAAAACAGTGTTATTGTTAATTAAAAAAAATATATATGTTTTAAACATTTAAAAATTGAAATAACGCCTAAAATAAAATAGCATAAATGTAGAAATGTATTATAAAAGTATAAATATTAGGTAAAAAACTCCAGCTTTAGCTTAAAAATGTAATTACAGAAATATAGTTGGTAACTAACTGAAATAAAATAGGTTGAATATAAAATATTAAGCTAAAATTATGAAGACTAAAATTGACTAAAATTAAAGCTAAAACGAATTTTAGCTTACATTTTATCAGAATTACTCAAATTTAAACCAAAATTAAATTGTAAACTGAAAATATAAAATAAATGGTGGCTCAAAATTCTAAAAATATTATAACGTTATATGAATTTTACTAAAATATCACTGATTGTCAAAACAATAGAAACCAATTTTAGATCTTTAAAATTACTTTATGGTGGAGCTGGTCTGGTCATTTAGCTTCCTGTTGTCCAGCAGCAAACTTCCATGGACATTTTGGTAAAGCCAGTCTCTTTTCAGCAGGGTAAACCCAGAAGATAATGTTCTGCAATGGATGAAATTGTCGAGTTTGGCTTAGCACCAGTGTTTACTTTCCATTTGTCTCACATGTTTACACCTTCACAGTACATTAGCTGCTGTGGTTAACTAGATGAAGGCCGTGAAAGGGCTTGAATGCATGTCAGTGTTGTTGGTGAGCAGTTTTGACTAAATGATTGTGTACGCTTGTGATGCATTCGCTTCACCTCTGGAGCGAAACATTAGAAATGTGTGATGCCGTTATGTTCAGACACTTCTCCTAATTGTTTTGGATGTGTTGGCTGTGTTGTTCTTTAACTGGCCTTTTCTGTCTGCGGCTTACATGTTTCACAAAGTATAGCTGTTGCTAGAGTATATACATTGGTCTTTTGAAGCATGCGTTTGATTCATTGAGATATTACACAGATATCTGTTAGTATGGTCCACAAAAATCAATCAAGACGTTTGACCAACCTTGAAAAGCTACTTTAATGAGCACATAAAAGTGCAGCAGTGATTTTCTCTCTCTGCTTCGTATTCTCTCTCTCTTCCTGCTCTGCTTCTCATCAACATGCGGATCTCCAGAGAATTTGATCTATTTTACACCTGAAAGCCTTTGTTCAAGAAAAGAAGCGAGTTTGACTTCTCATGCATCCATTCCACTGTGACGTTAAGCATTTAGGTGATGTTTTATTCTAAACTCATGAATTTTACATGAGTTCGTATATGTAGTATATAAAAAATGATGTTGTTAGTCTCACAACAGTGGTGCGTGATTAATGTTACACACCTGAAATAATAACATCCTGATCAGACTCCTTAATTACCTGTAATGATGAAAGAACTCCACCTTATATTGCAATCTTTGTGAAGGGTGTAATTTCTGTTTACCACAGCAAATAATGATTGCTTTTGAACAGGTTTCCTAACAACACTGTCCCTGCCTGTCATTGGTCATACACGGAAAGATAGCCCCGCCCTAAACTTACAACATTGGTTGAGCTGTTGACATGCCAGGCTGGTCAGGATGAAACAATGATGAAGTGATGGTACATCACAAAGTCTTTTAAACAACAAATGGCTAATAATTGTGTCTGTATGTTAAACTGGAAAAAGAGAAAATATTTCGAAGCTACACAGAAAACTAAAAATTCCTATAAATACTCAGTGTCAGATGATATAAAAAGCTATAGCCTGATGTGAGGTAAAATTGTATCAAATTTATACTGAAAACAGCACCTCCTCATAAAATAGTTGCTGGATGCGCTGTGTGTTGTTGTGAAAGTGAAACTACTTTGTTTGTGCTTCCAAAAGAGGACATACCATAAATCAATGGAGCAATTCTATCTCTGCAAGGACAGTATGGCACTTCTGACTCACAACCTTTAAGCAAGTTATGTTTTCTTATTAAAATATCCTGCTACTTAATATTCAAACGTGAGTTTTGAGCAGTGAAGGGAAGTGCTTGTTGTTTGTCACAACTCCGATCGCAAATGCAGACATGGTGTTATGTTTACGAGGCGCGATGCAACGCAACACGTAAAAAGTACTCAGTCATAATAATCAGTAATTTTGTCTCCACTAATGTGTTTTACAAATGCGGAATCATGTTATGGTAAGAGGAGTCACATTTCCACCACATGCTTGTGGTATTCGGCCAATCACAATGCACTGGATAGCTGGCCAATCAGAGCACACCTCGCTGTTTGAGAACGATGAGCTTTGTACAAATCGACCTGTTTCAGGAGAAGGAGAAACAATAATGCACAGTATGTGGAAAATAATTTATTTATTGCACCTTAAACCGCAAAAACACACTGCATTACACCAAATACAAAAAAATAATAATCACATGACCCTTGAAAGATCAGGTTTAGTCAAATAGAATGAGTTAGCTTACTCATTGACAATTGCCATGCTTGGTTAGTTAGTTAATTAAAGTAAATATTATGATAAAACTGTACCTCAGCTGTGTTAAATAGTCTTGAATTTACTGGATTTCCAACCTGATCTCACGGCAATTCGTACATATTTTACGAGGTGGCTAATTCGTACGAATTCATATGATTTATTCTAAATCATACGTATTTTCCGAGATGCCAATTCGTGTGAATTTGTACGAATGACCTAAACTGAACCCCGCCCCTAAACCTACCCATCACATGGTTTTAGACAAATTGTACAAAATCGTACGAGTGAGGTCGTACGAATTAGTACGAATTGGCACAAATTTGGCATCTCGTACGAATATGTACGAATTGGTCATGAGACTGTGTTGGGATTTCGAAGGAACACAAACCAAATTGTAAAAATCTTCACTCAGAAATTGATAGTAGTTCACAAATAATCACAAATAATTAGTAATGCATTAAATTACTGATAGTATTTTTGTAACATTTTATAGGGACCAATTTTCACTAATATAGTTGCTTATTCACATTATTTGTTTATTGTTTGTCACAATAAGCGCATATTCTGACCATATTCTACATATCCAGTACCTAAACTTAACAACTATCTTACTGTTAATAAGCGGCAAATTAGGATTTAATTGAGGGAAAGGTCCTAGTTAATAGTTTAATAGTGATGATTGGCTCTTAAAATAAAGTGTGACCATAAGTGAAGACTCTCAGGTCATTCAATCTTCTCCTGTTTACAACAAAGAATGGTAATTCAGTTGATCTGGATGAGGAAGATTTATTTAACTTAAAATAGTCATTTTAACGAACAAAACATGGCTCAACTATTCACTTTAAGAATGCTTTGCTCATTTAGATAATTAATGTCACATCTCAGACCTTTACAGATGCCCTTCTTAAACTCCTGATATCACTCTCTGTTTCTCTCGCTCTCTCCCCGGGAAAGAAGAGAAATATTTTTATCTCTTGTTTTGTTTCAATGTTTAATGTTTGTGCCCGCAGTAGATAGGACTCACATGTCTGCTGCAGGGCTGATTGTATTAGAGGATTATCAACCCCTCCTTGTTTTATAGAGTCCATCACAAGACCTGGATCAACCAAATATTCCACTTTCCATAACATTTTAACCTTGTCTGCTGGACAGATATTTCAGTCAAGTACTGTATGTGTTTTTGCATCCACAGAGCTGATGAGATTATTTTATTATTGTGTGTGGTGGTCTAGACATTGTGAGATTGAAGTGTGTGCGCTGATATTAAAGATTGTACGCAAAGAATAATGACTTTTATGAGGTTGTGTCTGTGGCTGCGGGCTCTTTTCTTGATTACGTTTTAATCTTTCTACATAAAGAAGACACCAAGGAAAGCGTGTGATGCCATCAGCTTTAATTGCAGCCATTACTTGAATTTATAGATTAAAGCTATGAATCAGTGGCTTGTTGAGAGGAGCTGAAGTGAGGAATGTTGTGTCTAATATTTTGTGTGTAGTTTAGTGAGTCTGGGTCATCACCTGGCAATGTCTTGCGCCCTAAGACAAGGAGGCAGCCATAAAAAGTGCCCTTACACTGCCACCCATCCATAAATTTTTGTCTTGAGCCGGTAATTTCTAGCATCTGCCCCTGGTTGGAGTCATTTTAGATTATGACCTTGTTTGCTTTGACATTCCAGATTCTCCCCTGAACAGGTCACATGTCCCATGACTAGTCTGCATTGAAAACATGTTTTGAACATAATTTACAAACTTCTAAATATTACGTGCCCCTTGGATGTTGGTTTATTTTGGGTAATTAAATTCTATTTTATTCTTATTTTTTCAGATTACATTACTGTTCATTTCAATGTCAAGTTTGTATTTTTCTGTGCTCTGAACACATATAGTTTTCACACTCTTGTGTCTTTCTGGTGTTCTGGATTGTCTTCATTCAATAGATATGATTTAAACTGCTCTGATTCTGAATCCATAAGATGATTCTGGAAGAATGCAGATTTTAAAAAACACTGGTAACAAAGCCAAAAGTTATTCAAATCTTTCAGGGTCAGACATCAGCAAACAGGTATGAGGGAGGCGAAACACAAGAATAATCCTGAGGGATAGTGTAGGAGGGGCAAACAGTATCCAAAGAGGCAAAAAAGAGCAGAAACCGAAAACCAGGCGGAGATCAGAACATAGGGAAAACACATGGAAAAAACAAGACTAGACTAAGGAACTAGGAAACGCTTTGTAAGGAGGATAGACACTCAATACTACGCGGCTAGGCTGCAAACACATACAGCTTTTTAAAGGCGAGACAACAAGTTAACAAGCGGGTTAAAACAGATGAGTTGTCATGGTGATTTAACAAGGATTAACAAAGCAAGGGAAGCACAGAAACAATGGGGAACCAACACTTCAAAATAAGAGTCCCGAACAGAGAAACACAGACAGGGGAGCACATAAAACTGTATCTCTTTATTCATCCTTTGTGTCATCCTAAAATATAATTTTATTACCCTTTATTTGTTTTCTTTGGTACCCTGGCAAAAATTCTGTGTATTCTTGTTGTGTTCTTTTTTCTTTATGTAATTTGGTTTGTAAATGTACTGTTTGTTGTATTCGATATCTGTCATGTTTATTAAAAAAAAACACCAAAAAAAAAGGGGAGCACATACACAACAGTATAAGGCGGATTGCCCTCTGGTGGGATTCGTGGGCACTCCAGCTGACGATCGTAACACTTTGACACAATCTATATTGTTAAACATGCTATATAATTTACAGTTTTGATTAATAAAGCGTAATTTTCACACAATTACTTGAAGATTATCATGTTATGACTTCTTATTAGTATGGGAGATTAAACAGATGCTTTTGAATGTTGGTATCACACATATCCAGCTTCATATCTATGGGTTTTTATAGATGGTAGGTTTGTTCGGTAGATCACCGAGTACAGAGATGTACTAGAGAGTCAAGGAGCTCTGTTTCGAGTTTGACAAAACAGTTCAAATCTGTGTGAAAAGAAGTTGAAATGGCATGGTTGCATCAACAAAAATAGAGCATTTTTAACATTATAAAGGTCTGCACTATCACTTTTGATCAATTTAATACATCCTTGCTGAATCCTTGAGGTATTCATTTCTTTAAAATAAATAAAAATACATCAAAATCTTACTAAACCCAAACCACTGAATCGTTAAATGAGATCCATACCATCTTTTTCCAACCCCTAATTGCACAATGTTGCTTGCATCAGTGTTGCAATGTTCTCTTCCATCGAAGTGAATCACAGTAAACACCTCAAGCCTGGTGACTTCCTTCATCTAAATATCCTGATTTCAGCTCACACTTTTGAGTGCTGCTGTCTTAATTCCTTTAACGGTCTGCCCTGATGATTTATAATCCCCATCTTTGCTTTTATCCCTTCTCCCTCTTTCTCTCTCCCACTCTTGCTGCATTCTTCCTGTCATGCCTTTGTATGATCAGAGGTCGAGATTCCCTTCTGAACGATTGGCCCTCCATATGCTGCTGATGAACTTTAGAACTCATGAACTCTTGAACTTGAGACTCCTCAGATGATCAAAAAGTTACTCCCAGTCCACTAAGTCATTTTTGTCACGAAGACCAAAGTAAATCACATCTGAGATCTGACTTTTTGCGCCTGATCTTAGATATTCTTATATATCTGTATATGGCTAAAGATTCACATGCATGCTAGGAGGGAGAAGGAGTTAAGACTTAACCAAAAGACTGCATTTTAGTGGAGGAGAAATATCAGCACTTTTCTAAAGCAAAAAAAAAGTCACCTATACAGATGATAAATTATTCAATCTTCTTGTGCATCTGGCCACTCTGTATTATGCATATAATATACTCTGTAATATGCACTTTGCTTTGTTAAATATTTAAACTTTTTTTTGGCTACTCTACTGTGTGTTATCTCACCTGTGAGGGAATATATTAAATGCATAAATTAAAATTTGATTTATTTCGAAATATTCATGTCCCAACAGTACATCAAGTCATCCTTTTTCATTTTCTGTGCCGATTGTGAAATCTATTAAATGGATTTAAATGGCTCTATTTGTAGCTGAAAGATATGCATTCAGAAACTCTTGCAAAAAAAAAATAATTGAACTGCATGGGTGAGGAACATGGACAATTAGGTGAATGATGGGCATTTTGATTCTGTGGAAATATGCATAGCTTTTTGTATAATTACTTTGGCACAGATTCATGTGCAATTCACGTACAAGCCCACACTTAATTCAAGTGATGATAATGAATGATTATACATTATAGAGATATGAAAGATCACACATTCTGCACTAATGCTAGTTAAACTTTGCTGGATTTTTCATGTTCTCCACAATATTCACACAGATTTGTGGATCATGAAGTTATGCAGTTTTTATCAATCCAAAATGCAAATTTATTGCCGCAATTACATCTTTTAAAGATTGAAACGGATTGTTTTTAGCTAAACTTTACATTACAAATTTGTTAGTTTTTCATTTTACATGTTTCATTTATATTCTTTCAAAAAAAGAAGCACATTAATACTGTACAGTACATTACAATTTATTTAATTAATTTGCATATATTTCACATTGTTTTCTTGTATGTTATACAATTGTTATTATTTTAGAATTTCTATATAATTCTGTAGTTTTTTAGTTTCTACAGTCCATATGATTTTCTTCAATGTTTTGTCATAGTTTACTTTAATTCTAAATATATATATATATATATATATATATATTATTTTAAGGTTAATTTAATATAATATTATTATTATTATTATTGGAAACACATTTTGGTGTAAAACTTATAATATATAAAATATGTAAAAAAAATAAAATAATAATAATAATAATAATGCAAATTTTAAAGGAACTTTACATTTTTTCATTATTATTATTATTAATACTGTTGAATGATTTATCGCATCCAAAATATGTTTTTGTTTACATATATGTGTTTACAAACACACACACACACACACACATATATTTATATACACAGTGACCTCCACTAATATTGGCACCCTTGGTAAATCAGAGCAAATGTTAAAATAAATCTGCATTGTTTATCCTTTTGATCTTTCATTCAAACAATTTACTGATTCTAACCTATCATTGAAGTAAAACAATTAAAAATGGGGAGAAAAACTATAAATGAAATAAATGGGGGTTTTTTCCAATACATGATAGCCACAATTATTGGCACCCAATTATTGCTACGTCCTTTTCCCAAGATAACAGCTCTGAGTTTTCCCCTTGTAATGCCTAAAGAGAACACCTGATAAGAGAAAAGAGACCACTCCTTCCTGCAGAATCTCCAGCTCCTAGACGGTGCTTCTCCTCTGTAGTTCACCTCACTCGTTTTCTGCAGGGTTCAGGTCAAAGGACTGGGACAGATATAGCAAAAGCTTCATTTTGCGCTCAGTGACTAATTCTTGTGTTAGGATTATTGTCCCAGTGGAAGATTAAACCATGGCCCATTATACGATTTCTAACAGAGTAGATTTGTTATCTGTTGGTATTTGATAGAATCCATGATGCCACGATGTGTCTAAACAAGATATCCAGGACCTCCAGCAGAAATATAGACCCACAACATTAAAAATACAGCAGCATACTTCATTGTACACATGAGTACTTTTTATCCCTGTGTTCACCAAACCCATCTCAAGTGATTGCTGCTAAAAAGCTCTTTTTTTTTTGTTTCACCTGATCATAGAAGCCAGTCCCATTTGTAGTTCCAGTCCTGTCTGACAACTCAACATGCTGGAGATTGTTTTTGGATGAGTGAGGAGAATTTTTTTTAAACCCTCCTGAACAACACGTGATGATGTAGTGGCTGTTTAACAATATTTTAAAGTTTTTCTGACCCTGAGACTCAACTATTTTTCTGTCAGCTGTGATTTTTAGCCACTCAAACTCTACTCCTCGCCGTGTATTAGGATGATATGGACACACGTCCTCTTCCAGGTAGTGTCTTTACATTGTATGTTGATTGGAAATTCTTAATTATTTCCCTGATGGTGGAAATGGTAATTTTCACTGCTCTAGCTCTTTTCTTAAAGCCACTTCACTAATTGGTGAAGCTCAATTATCTTTTTTTTTTTGTTTATTTGTTTTGGGTTTTTTTTGTTAAAGGAATTTGAGATTTGTTTTGCCTTCTATAAATATTTCTGTGAAACAAGAAAACATGGCTGGATGATTTCATGTCCATAATCACCCTGGAGGGCTCAAAATTGTGAATATGAATGGGAATATAAATCAGAGATATTTGACCCATAAAAAATTCTAGGGGTGACAATAATTGTGAAGCATGTGAAGCATGGGGGTGCAAACATCATGCTTTGGGGCTGTTTTTCTGCAAAGGGACTAGGACGACTGATCTGTGTAAACGAAAGAATGAATGTGGCCATGTATCGTAAGATTTTTAGTGAAAACCTCCTTCCATCAGCAAATTCATTGAAGATGAAACGTGGCTGGGGCTGAGCATGACAATAATCCCAAACACATCGCACGGGCAGCGAAGGAGTGGCTTCGTAAAAAGCATTTCAAGGTCCTGGAGTGGCCTAGCCAGTCTCCAGATCTCAACTCAATAAAATTTTTTTGGAAGGAGTTTAAAGTCCATGATGCCCAGTGACAGCCCCAAAACAGTACTGCTCTAGAGGAGATCTCCATTGAGGAATGGGCCAAAATACCAGCAACAGTGTGTGAAAATCTTGTGAAGACTTACAGAAACAAAGGGTACATAAAGTATTGAGATGAAATTTTGTTATTGACCAAATACTTATCTTTCACCATTATTTGCAAATAAACTCTTTAAAAATTCTACAGTGTGATTTCCTGGTTTTCTTTTTCTCATTTTGGTCTCTCGTAGGCCATGTCCATACTAATATGTTTTTGTTTAAAACGCATGTTTTTCTCTTTTGTTTAGTTTTGGCCTTTAGTCCACACTAAGACAGCGTTTCGGTCAATGAAAAAGGTGCTTTTTGAAAATGCAGTCATGTAACCAATTCAACTAAGATGGCGGACGGCATTGTACAGCAGTTTAGATTGCTCTCAATTTTGAGCTCTATTAAAGATTAATATTAGTTTGTAAATGCTCCAGCTAGCTTTTCTTCAAAAACGTTTTAAGGAGCCGGAAATTAAACAAAACGGCAAATGTTGCAGATTGAATCGTCTTACGTTTCACGCATGAGCAGTACAGGAACGTAAGCGTTTTCGGTCATTTCAATGTGGATGATCAACTCTTCGGAAACGATTGATAACGATAGTGCAGACACGGAGCGTTTTTAGACTAAACGCCATTTTAAAATTTATCCGGATTAGTTTAGACGTAGCCATAGTTGAGGTCAACCTGTGATGAAATCGATAGGCCTCTCTCATCTTTTAAGAGGGAGAACTTTCACAGTTGGTGGCTGACTATTGTATTTGTATATTCATAATAAATATACACAGTATACACACATATGTCATGTAGACCCACATTCCCTGAAGGAGGGAACGGAGACATTACATATGGGATCTCGCTTGAGAGACCAAACGTCTTTGAATCTTTTGGAAAAGGCCAATGATTATTGGAGTGCAATAATTACAGCCAGGTGCACCTTATCACAGCGTGTATATATATATATATATATATATACTCGGCTTCTCAGTGAAAACCTGCAAGT
>JAUCMU010000143.1:16444545-16456663 GCA_032275025.1 Enteromius treurensis
TTGGACATTATCTAAAAATGACTATAAATTAGCACCAGCAAGCTTGTTAGCTAAATAATCAGCATTAACGTTAGATAGCAATATTTAGACCTACTTATTTTCAGTATATGGTTATGAATAAACATTAATATCTGTCTACTCGGCTAGTTGCTCCAAACAATATAAAAAATGTACACCGTTGATAAACAATATAAACACAGACTTAGAGCTAAATGCGTAGCATTTTAATAAAACTGCTAATGTTACAGCAGCAGGGAACATGAACGTTTTTTGACTTAGAGACACTGATGTTGATGTGTCTGCATTCCTTTCAGTGGACTTAAATAGGTCACCCTTCACTGCTGTGTAACAAATTGAAAAGTTTTACCTAAATATGATTTTCAGTTAAAGTTAGTATCTTATTTTAAGCATCATCAGTCGCGCACGCCAGTTGTTCTTGTGAGTTCGGTTCACTGGAGACTCGCTCTAAACGGATCATTTGAATCAGTGACCTGTCGAATCGCGAACAGCTGGAATCGGATCATTCCAATTCGAGACTGAATCGTTTAGTGCGATTTGCGAACCGATTGAACAGGATAATAAAAAATAATCAGTTTGTTAAATGCACGTTGTTGAAATGCTTGTCTGCGTCTCGCTCGGAGCACGTGATCTATAAGTAACAGTATATTTTATGAAATGTAGTGAAGTAAAAGGTACGATCATTTGCTTAGGAATGTAGTGAAGTAAAAGTAAAAGTTGCTAAAAATAAAACTACTCCAGTAAAGTACAGATAATTGAAAAATGTACTTAAGTACAGTAACAAATTACAACAACTTTGTTACTGTCCACCACTGCCAATTACATAACCAATTCAAAGATATCAAATCATGTTAATACAAAACGTCTAGGTTACGAACGTAACCCACGTTCCCTGAAGGAGGGAACGGAGAGGTTACATATGGGAACTCGCCAGAGAGACCAATTGCCTTTGAGCTTTATACAAAAGGCCAATAAATATTGGTGTGCTTTTGATTGCGCTCAGGTGCACCTCATCACTGCGTGAGTATAAGAGGGCACGAGCCGAATGCACATGCAGGTTTTCGCTGAAGAGCCGTAGCCGGCGTCAGCGCGACCTAAGAGTCATGGCAGGAGAAAGTGTAAAGCGTCTCTCTTCCCTCCTTCACGGAACGTGGGTTAAGTTCGTAACCTAGACGTTACCCTTTCAGTTGAATCACTTCGACGTTACATATGGGAACACCCATGGAACAGGCCACGAACTTGAGGCCGCATTACGCGGAGACACCGGTGCTGACAGGCGGCGAGAGTGTCAGCAGGAGAGTCTGAACATGACCTACCCAACGCCCTGAGGGCCCCCCTAGGCCCTGTTGGGATGCCAACTTCTATGTTTTAAATCCTTTGATTAAAAAGTTAAAGCATGGGTTGGGGGGGCGGAGACATGAAATAAATTTCTAACATGGATTCTTTTCAAGGAATGCACTATATCGATAGATATGGATATAAGTGAGGTGAAACACAGCCTATTGGCTGACTGTGGAAGAATTTTGAAGCCACAACCTCTGGTGAAGGAAGTCCAGAGGAGCACAGTCGGGACTGACTCTGCTCTGAGTCCGACTGCGGGGCAGGAGGAAGAGGTTCACCTTGGCATTGGGGAACCTTTGAAAGGGAAAGCAGCAAGCCAACACCAGCCGGTCTTCCCGCTACCTGCTTGTCTGATTTAAGACACGGAAAGACACATTCTCCTTGCGGAGGTCATAGAACCTGGCGAAGGTGTTTGGTGTCGCCCAGCACGCAGCTCTACATATATCTGCTAATGAGGCAACGTGCACCAACGCAGAGGTGGAGGCAACACTCCTTGTGGAGTGAGCTCTCAGACCTAGGGGGCACGGCTCTCTGGGGGTCCTCGTGGTGTGAGGAGCACCAGTCGACGAACAGACCCCATCTCTGAGCGTTGGCCTGCCTTGTTTAGGGGGACCTAGACTGAGAGATGGTGTTAATCACGGCTGCTGGCAAGCCGGAGAGGTCTGCCGCGTCCCGTCCAGGAACCAGAAGTGCAAGTTCCAGAGATCAGGTTGCGGGTGCCAAATCGTGCCCATCCCTTGAGAGAGAAGGTCTCCTAGGAACTCGAGACAATTGATATGCCACAGCAGACGAACACCTGTCCAGGTGCCTGAGGCTGCTTGCCTGTTGCATACAGCACCCCAACCTGTGGAGGAGGCATCCGTGTGCACTACAACATGTCTGGACCCTTGTACTAGGGTCACTCCAGCCCGTAGGAAAGCAAGGTCTGTCCACGGGCTGAAAAGGCGGCAACACTCCTGGGAAACGTCAATTCGAAGTGTGCCATGGTGCCATGCCCATCTCGGGACTCGATCGTGTAACCAACGCTGAAGCGGTCTCATATGAAGCAGCTCCAGCGGCGTTACTGCGGCTGCCATATGCCCCAGGAACCTCAGAAACATTTTGAGAGGAACCGCTGTTTTATGCCTGAATGACCTCAGACATGTCAGCATGACGCATGCGCATGCTCCCCGTGAGGCAGGCAGTCATTTCAATCGAGTCCAGCTCCATGCTGAGATAAGAGATCCTCTGCACTGGACAGAGTTTGCTCTTCTCTCGGTTGATCTGAAGGCCCAGATGGCTGAGGTGCTGTAGCACCAGGTCCCTGTGCCGACACAACAACTCCCACAAGTGAGCCATTTTTAGCCAGTCGTCGAGGTAGTTGAGGATGCGGATGCCCATCTGCCATAGGGCAGACAGAGATCCCTCCGTGAGCTTGGTGAAGACTCGGGGAGACAGGGCAAGGCCAAATGGGAGAATCTAGTACTGATACGCTCGACCCTCGAATGCAAATCGCAGAAGGGGGTCTGTGGTGAGGCAAAATGGAGACGTGAAAGTACGCGTCCTCAAGGTCGATGGCTGCAAACCAATCCTGGTGCCGGATACATGTTAGTATGCGCTTCGGCGTGAGCATTCTGAATGGCAGCCTGAGAAGGGAACGATTCAGGGCTCGGAGGTCCAGGATGGGTCTCAACCCACCGCTCTTTTTGGGCACGATGAAGTAAGGGCTGTAAAACGCTGACCTCATCTCGGCTGGAGGGACAGGCTTGATTGCGTCCTTCGCCAGTAGGACTGCAACCTCCGCATGGAGGACAGCGCCATCTGTGTCTGAACGAACACTGGTATAGAGAATGCCTCTGTACCTGGGTGGGCGCCTGGCGAACTGAATCGCATAGCTGAGGCGTACCGTCCGTATCAACCACCACAAGGGGACATCTCATCCTCTTGGGATATTCCAAAGAAGACACCCAGCCCGGTGGCTTTCGGGGAAGTGCAATGCTCTGGAAGCACCACCACAGGACTACGAGGTGCGGCAGAAGTCCGCAGGGCTTTTACACCCACCAGAACATTCTGCACAGTCACCGTGCGATCTCCCAGGCGCCCCCCTCACGGCCGCCGAAAAGCCAGCGCTGCTCTCCGTCTCACCGCGGGAAGTACGCGAGGGGAGCTGTCTCGCGAACGAGAGGTGCGATCGCAGTGTAGCGAAGGTCATGCGCTCGCAATGAACGCATGAGTCATCCACAAGCGCTGCCTCAGCATGCTCCCAACACAAACACGTAAGACAGCGCTCGTCCCCGTCTAAAGAGGAGAGGAAACTCCCGCACCCAGAAGCGCACGGTCGCATAGACATCGCGAAGAATGGCTATGAAACCGTGTTGAAATTGCTCTTTTTTGATGCCCAGTTGCCCAGGGAGGACCTCTCACGGCACCGCGTGCACTCAGTGGGTAGAGGTCTCTCGCTGGCGAGCAACAGGCTAGCTCTCTTGAGCCTTTATAAAGGCTACCAGCCCAGCGGGATCCGCTTTCGACAGCCCAGTCGAGATCGTCGAATCGGCGAGAGAGCATGAACTCCAGCAGGAACTCTTTATCCGTAGATTCTCTTCCAGTAGACTCGAACAGACAAACTGAATCAGACGAGGCTCCGAAAGCGAAAGGCTGCAAGTGCAATCCAGCCGTGCCCTCTTATACTCACGCTGTGATAAGGTGCATCTGGCTGTGATTATTGCACGGCAATATTCATTGGCCTTTTCCAAAGGATTCGAAGACGATTGGTCAATATCGATTGGACAATATCCCATATGTAACGTCGGAGTGAACTCGACTGAAGGGGAACTAGTGTTTTGGAGGTAATTAATCATGATTAATCATTTGACAGCACAGTTGCTTTATTTTTTTTTAATTTTACACTGCGTTACCATGTATGTTACAGTTAGCAGAAATATCTGTCCTGTGCAAAGAGCCCCCACAACTTTTCTTACAGATGTTATATAAGATTTATTTTTAACAGTGCAGATCTATCCTACATTAACACTCATCTGTTTTGTTACAATAAAACCTAATAAATTCACACATTCATGACTATAAAGTGTTATGCTGCCAGAATGTATGATAAAAACTTCAAAGTAGACAGAGACTCGCATCATGCCTGATAAAACCTCAGCTGAAAGTTGTCTTTATCATATGCTGAGTGTGATATCACTGGCATGCATACATTAGCAATCAGTGTGACAGCATGACAGAAAGGCAAGACTTTTTTTTTACACTGCCTCTCATAGATGGCTGATTGTCAAGTGTTGCACAGCTTATGCTATATGACCAAAAGGTCACCCTTCAACCCCTACATTCACATGAACATATCAGTGCTTTAATCAGAGCTTGAAGAAGATCAGCGGGATCGTAGATGATGTAAAAGGGAAGTAAATAGCTACGAGAGGAAGAGGGAAATGTAATAAATTTATGAGATAAAGTTTGATAAAAGTAGGCTACCCGTGAAGTTAAGTCTCTCTGTACAAAGCCCACATTGACACAGACATCCAAAGGTATTTCAGCTCTTTGTAAGTGCTTACAAATGCACTTTGTTCACAAATCAATGCTATTTAAAAAAAATAAATAAATACCCACAGGACAACATGACATTGGAGAGATGAGCTTTTAAAAGAGAGAGAGCGAGAAAAGGGAAAACACATCTTGTCCAGATATTTATACCAGCTTGTTTTTCAAGACTACAACCATTAATCCTTCAAAAGGAACGTCCAAAAATTGATAGGGAAGCAGTCTTACATGATGATGATCTAACAGGAGTAGGCCAAGATTATTTAAAATGCACAAATGGAAAATCTCCAGTGCCTTTATGTTGTGAAATCACCCAAGGAGAATCTATTGTGTGCATGCCTAATCAAATTCCACGCACATTTGTGTTTTTTGGCCTGGAAAATCTACGCATCACAGATATTTTTCCACTAGGCTCCTTTTTGTAGATACCAGCCTCTGCAGTCAGACGGCATGCTAATTTGCAAAGTAACACCTTGTGACTCTGTTTCAGTTTAAGGAATACATCAAACACGCGTTTGAAAAAATAAGGAAGCATTAAAAATTACGGCTGTGAACGAGTTTAGTAGTCATCAGATACAAAGGGGCTTTAAAGGAAATTTTTGATCAGTCTGGCGTTTTTACGTAAATTTATGCTGTTGTGTGTAAGCTCAGAGAAAAAAGAAAAAAAAACTAGGCTAAACACACCTTGTTCACAGCTTAATTGTATTTATTCAAGAAATAAAATTATTTTGTATTCATTCATTTGTAAGTTGTTGCATTCATTTTATACAAGTTTTAATAACTTTTTTTTACAGAGAAACATGTTCCTGTCACACAACACAAGTTCATAAATGTATAAGTCACAAGGCTTGTCTAAACTATTATATTGAAGATGCTTCACAGATACATGATGTTTTTATTTTATTAATGTAATACATAAATTTTTTCGTTTTATTTAATTGTATTATTCCAATATTTTAGTGTATTAAAAGTAATGCATTTTGATCCTCATAATTATTTAATAATTATATTAATAGTTTTGCATTTTGCAATTAGTAGATTATTTTTTAAAAATTTAGTTTTTTATTTTCATAAAAATACTGATATGTTTTTGTATGTTAATTCTACATTTATTTTTATGAATGCATTAATATTACTTTATTTTTAAATACAATTATTTTGTTAATTCTATTTCATAAATTTTATTAATATTTTCTTAATTTTTTCTTTATTAAATAAAAAATATATATTTTTGATTAAACAATGTGTTTCATTGTAATCATTTATTAATTTATAAATAATTAATATTGTTATATATAAATTAAAATTAATGTATAAATGTTTAAATATAAATGTATCACTTATTTTATTAAATTAATTATCATTGATTATCACTGTATGATGGATTGATATTTATAACTACATTTGGGAATACAATCCATCTTTGGTGATAACTCCTCTGAGAACTTTTTCTGAGGACACATGAAACTTGCTCAACGCATCATTAAGCTCTGACCATGTTTCAAAACAAAGCTGCTGTTTTTTGACCCTGAGAGGAAGTTTGTTTAACGGCATGATTATATACACCATGAGACTTTGAGAACTCTGAAAACACTAATGTAAAGCCATTCATTACATTCTGATACACACACAGAGTAAAATCAGTAACCCACTGGTCATTATCCCCTCATGTCATCTGCTGTAATTAGATCCCTCTTACAGCAATCCTCCAGTTACAGGCCTTCTCGCAACCTCTCTTTCCCACATTAATTACCACTATACAATTAGCAACCCACCTTCCATGCCAATGATTCCCAATCCCAATCAATTTCCGATTCTCAATGGCTCATCAGAGCCCACAGGAATTGTAGCTTAGGAAACAGTCGACTGGATAATGATGAGCTGAGGCTGGATTAGTTTGCTGATTTGGTTTTAGTGGTGTCAGGAACTCTTATCTTCACACAAACATCCACAGACTCTGTTTATCATGCTTTTGTCCCCCACATATATTTGTGCTGAAACTTGTTCGATACTAATAGGGTTTCTAACTATCCTGGGATGCCAAGAGCCCTGCTTTAACCTATTGATGTGTGCTGGGTAGCGCGTATCACTGATTGTGTGGGTACGTTTGCCAGTGCATTACTCAATACTCATTCTCACTTGGATTCGATCAGCAAACTTATTCTCAATTTAGGAATTGCATGTGATTTTGTCTTTATTACAAGACAGGCCCACACTCGTTAAACTCTGTACCAGAAGCACATCCATAACTTTCAGCAGAAAATGTTAACTTACACAATTTTAAATCACATGAGCCAATATTTTATTTACTATATAAAATTATAGATAACATTACAGATTCTTAAACTAAGAAATGTAACAATTTAATGCACAAAATGAGCTAATTTCAAATGAATGTTTTCTGCAATTCTCAAAAAGTTGGGGCATGTTTGCCGTGGTGTAAAATCTCATCTTTTCTGTTTGAAGACGTCTGGGCATCAAGGTAATGAGTTTCTGGAGTTTTGGATTCAGAATTTCGTCCCATTCTTGCCTGATATAGGTTTGCAGCTGCTGAAGAGTTTGTGGTCGTTTTGATGTATTTTTTGTTTGATGATGTGCCAAATGTTCTCTCTAGGTGAAAGATTAGGGGCCTCATGTACAAAGACTTGTGTTGAATTAATACTAAAACATTGCACACGGACAAAGCTGTAAATGTGCGTACGCAGTAAAAAAATCAGATGTATGAAGCACTGCGTACGCGTGTCCCACGCATATTCTCTTTGTACATCCAAATTAAAAATGAAATGGTCCGATCTAAAGGTGCAGGTTAAGAGAAAAATAGCGGCGCACCGTCAAAATGTGGATCAAACAGGCGGGGGAACAGGGGATGCTCAACTAACACCCTTTCAGGAGAGAGTTGCCTCAACTGCGGGCGACACTTTACTGTCTGGAGCAGTATTCGTGTCTGTGGGAGACAGAAAATCACTGTGATCCCTAAAAATGCATTCCCTGGAGGGAGCTGCCAGTCTCCGAACTAATGTGAATATGATTGTGCACTTTTATTATAGTGAGGTTTGCATGAATTAATTTAGTATGTAGGCTACATTGATTTTATTTTAGGCAAGTTGTGATGATTTGAAAGGGTATCAGCTCACTTTCTACCACTGGCTGCTTGGTCGTGGCTTTTAAAAAACAAAAACTGCTCCAAACGTTTTTCTAAAGTGACTTAAAAGAAAAACTAAAAGAAAAATAATAATTTTGCCATTACACACAAAACAAAACTATTTTAATAATTTATTTATTTTTTTTATTTTTATTTTATTTTATTTATAATTTATTTAATTTAGCTGAAAGAGTAGTAAAGACTGGTAAGGTGTTTACATGTCTGTATATTTCGATTAAAATCGGCAGGCCACCTATGCTTGCTGCGATTATGAGCATAATTGCATTATTATAATCGAAGTATTGTGTTTACATGAGGTAAAGTTTAATCGCAATATTGCCAAAAACTCATAATAATCACATTAAGAGGGTCAATGTAAACGCACTCATTGTCAACACTGCCATTGCCATAGACTAGGGGTTGTAAACATTTGCAAATGCTTTTATATGTTCACATAATTGGTATAAAAATATTTTGTCAATTAACCCATTTTATCTATTCTAAATTAATAGTAATGTTTTTCACAAACTTAGTGTGCAATTTAACATGATTGCCTCTAGGAGTCGTTAACGAAAATAAAACAAACACACACAAGAATTACACGTATGCCAGACATGAAGTTGGCGCAGACCAACGCACATTCTCACGTTAATTTCATCGTTAGTAAATCCAAACAATAACGTGAAATCTGGCGTACACGGAGTTTTTGTGCATACGCAGCGTTGATACATGAGGCCCCTGGACTGCAGGAGGCCAATTCAGCACCTGGACTTTTCTACTACCTTCGTACAAAGCCATGCTGCTGTAATAGCTGCGGTATGTGGTTTTGCATTGTCCTGCTGAAATACAAAAGACCTTCCCTAAAACAGACGTCATCTGGAGGGGAGCATATATTGCTCTAAAACCTTTATATACCTTTCAGCATTTATAGTGCTTTCCAAAACATGCAAGCTGCTCATATAGTATGGACTTTTGCTCCCCATACAATCAGAGATGCTGGCTTTTGAACTGAATGCTGATAACAAGCTGTAAGGTCTTCCTCCTCTTTAACCCAGAGAACACGGCGAATGTTAAATTTGTACTCGTAGAGTTTACAAAAGTCTCTGTTTTTGACCTCGAAAATGGCGGATTAGTAAAAACAGGGCCTAAATGAGCCTTACCCCACAGGACATGATGGCGCTTCTGGACCATGTTCACCTATGGCTTCCTTTTCGCATTATAGAGCTTTAGCTGGCATCTGCAGATGGCACGGCGGATTGTGTTTACCAGCAGTGGTTTCTGGAAGTATTCCTGGGCCCATTTAGTATGTCAATCACAGAATCATGCCGATGAGTGTCATCCGAGGGCCCTGAAGACCACGGGCATCCAAAGATCTTCTGCCTTGTGCCTTACACAAAGAGATTTCTCCAGTTTCTCAATCTTTTGATGATCTTATGTATTGTAGATAAAGAGATTTGCAGAGTCTTTGCAATTTGACTTTGAGGAATGTTGTTCTTTTCAAATGTTCTTAACTTTTTAGCCCTTTGTTGCCCCTGTGCCAACTTTTAAGATACCAGTGGCTGGCATCAAATTTGAAATGAGCTCATTTAGTGGATAAAAGTGTAAAATTCTATTGTGAATTAAATATTGATCATTTAAATCATTTGATTTGAAACTGTGTTAGTTTTTATTTTATTCAAATTTTAAAAACATTTCTGGAACATTCCCTTTTTAGTTTTTTATGCAACAGATCATTTTAGACAGAAGGCTTGGTGGAGGCTATTAAAAGATATTTTATTTTTGAAGAGATGTTTTACAGAATAGAGAAACTCAGCTAGTTTTGGACACCATCAAGTAAATGATAACAAAATATTAATTTTTGGTTTAAAGTCCTTGGGCCTTTGATTGCCTATTTTCGAGCATGCAATAAATAGTTTTTCAGCATAAATGATGGTGTGTTTTACAGTATTAACAATGTGTTGATTTTGTAAATTTTGAAATGTTTACATTTATAATACTTGGAAGATTGCATCACAAACATTTGAAATCAGCACAATTAAATCAGTAGATTTTTAACATGTACTAAATATAATGTTTGAATAATGAGAAGCTATAATTCAATCGATAATTTTCATTAATTAATTAATTAATTTTGACTGTATAATATATTTTTACTCAATAGTAAATTTTTATATCTAAAAAACATGTGGGCACGGTGTGTTATTAATAATTAAATAAAATAAAAAAAGTTGCCATAAAACATCACCTAGACCTAAACTAGCAGTAAAAACCATTGCTGAAAACCTTTTTTTCTCCTCTGAATGTGTATATTTACGAATGTGGGCGATGATGAATGTTTTTGGAGAGGTTGGGACAACTGCCGAATACAAAGTGCTTTTCTATACATAAAAAGCAAAAATCACTAAGAGGTCTAAGGGTGAGGACGAAAAAAAGAAAAACAGGAAAGAGACAAAAGTGAGAAAATATTGTTATTTTCAACCGACAAGGTCATATCTCATTTGTAAGCACCCACTTTTACACCTACATCATGCACGCACACACACAACAAAGCGGTAAACACACATCCTACGATGTGCAAGAGGTACAAGTACCTGCACTGTGTAAAAAATAAACCTCTTGGACAATGTCTGATGTTGACATCACAAAATTTCCCAATGAATGTTAATTGACAATGGCACCTATATAAACATACATGTGGGCTACAGACACACTTACAGTGTTACTCACAACACTTCAGCTATTCTGAGGCCTCTTCAGTCGATGCACTAGGTACCTGTGTAGTGCCTTTTTCTTCTGAACCACAAATACCTTTTGCCCTATAAGCACCCTATAAGGTTTAGCTGTTTGAGGAAAAAAGTATGCATTAAGAATATGAAAGACAAACAAGGAATGTACTTCAGAAACACATTGAGTATTGCATTCTTTTGCATAATAAGATATTTTAAATACACTCATCTGCTTTTTTTTTTTTTTTGTCAGACATCAGAAATGCTTTATTGTTTGTTGTCGGTCTTTGTTTTATAATTGCCTAGATTCTTTTCAAATCTGTACAATTCATGTAAATCCTATTTCAATTATGTTATGTCAGGAAATCGGAAGCACTTCAAGTCTTTCTGAAAAATCATCAAGTCTAATCCCTTATTATATCAACTTATTCATGTTTTGCCTGTAATAATAAATCCACTACGATTGAGTTTGTGCTTTTGGACTGAAATGAAACGGTGTTTGCTAATGCAATCAGCGAGCATCTCTTATTACCTAGGCAGCTGGCCTTTTATGTATCAGGTGACATTATCTTATGCCAAAGGATGGCACTGTATCAAAAGAAGAAAAAGATGCGGTGATTTCTGGATGAGCGGCTCAGTGACGTGAAATCAAACATATTCTAAAACCTTTCAAAATGATTTCATTTTAAAAGTATTACAATGAAATTACCAGTTGGCGTGTTGTGAGGCGAAGTGATGGTAACCTTGCAAACATTTTCAAGCCTGAACAAAGGTTATAAGATGGAGGCCAGGGCTTCAAGATGTTCTTTGAACAAACAGGCAACTTTTTTCAATTTCCTGGACAGGTAGGCTGACACGATGACTTATTCATCACGCAGACATCTGAACCAGCGTAATCCTGTTCAAATAAATAAGACAAGAGGCAGGGCAAATCAAAAAAAATGTCAAAAATAAAATAAATAATGAAATCTTTACAGAATGAAAAAGACAACACAACAAAGAGGGAAAAAAGTTTTGGAGCTTGAAAAAAGAGAATAATAGATAGGTTATACTCCAGAAGCTTACTGGTAGAAAAATAATAAAGACGCTGCAAGGTAAAAACAAACTAAGGCGAATAATGTTTTACATCAAATTTTATTTAATCTTTCTTTATCCCATAACTCCATATGATGTATGATGCATCATGCATGATCACCAACAGTGATGCGCTGGTTGACCCGAAATGAGCGGGTGCCCGCGGTCACGAGTCATCCAAAAATATTTTTAATGATATTCGGGTCGCAGTCGGTCGGGTCGTTTGAAATAAAGATGCCAATTAAACCTTTGTAATTTATATAGTACTAGACACAATTTTCTATGA
>JAUCMU010000143.1:16512711-16537885 GCA_032275025.1 Enteromius treurensis
TTCGAAAAGAACGAACCTGCAAATGTCTCAACTGACCAATCAGAATCAAGCATTCCAGAGAGCCGTGTAATAAAATATAATATAATGTAGTTTGTATTACCATATATAATATTGATACCTAAAAAGTTGTAATTTTATTGTATGTGTGTATATATATATATATATATATATATATATATATATAATACAATTAACTAAAATTATTACTCAGTGTTATTTTTTTTACATACATATGCTGGTACTGAATACATGTATTCATATATAAGTTATTTTTCTGTGTCATCAGCCTTTAGAGGTGAGGGAGCACAAGTCGTCCCCTCATAAGGTGGCTATGCTGGGCGTCTGGGCGAAGACCCGGGTGCAGGGAGAAGCCATTACTGAGCTGGCCTCTGCTCTGGAGAGCGGCAGGTATGAGTCTGTTTGCAATTTTGAAAGGGTTTTTGAATTAACCAGGTGTCTGCTATAACCCATCGTCCGCAAAACTCTATAAAAAAGATCATTTGTGAATGGTATAGGTTTGTCTATCGTGACATCGGCGGCTCTGACCCGGAGCGGATGGCTGCCCCTCGTGTAGCGGAGTATGTGCAAGCAGTTTTCAAGGATACCCCTGTAACGGTGAGCCTCTACGTGAACATTTAAAGCGATCTCACCTCACTAAGTGTTGTCATGCTTCACTATCTCCATGTCTTTGCTAGGTGACGGTAGTGAGTAATCTGAATACCCTGGAGAAGGAGTATCCCTGTTTGGCTGCGGTGAACCGCTGTGCTAACAGTAAGAGATGTTATCGCAAACACTGAACTTCTTTTCAATGCTGCCACTTTTTCAAAAACCCTATTAAATCGTAATCTCTTGCGTTTGTGCTTCAGATGTGCCGCGCCACCAGGCTCGAGTGATCAAGCTGCTGTACTGTGGGGAAGGACCCATTCAACAGACCCTCATGGTGGTCGGCAAGGTGGGTTTTAGGTTAACTGTTCTCGGACACCAGGTATAGAAGGGTTTCTAGTACATTTAAAGATCATATGTTGTGTCAGGGGATTACATATGACACCGGTGGAGCCGACATCAAGGCCGGAGGAATCATGGCCGGAATGCACAGAGATAAATGTGGATCTGCCGCGGTTGCTGGCTTCTTCCAGGTACGGATAACATAACCACCTGCTCTTCTTTTTCCTGACGAGAAGATTAGTCTAATATCCATGCGTATTTTTTAGATCTTAGCCAAACTAAAGCCCAAACACCTGAAGGTTGTGGGTGCGATGGCAATGGTGCGAAACAGTGTTGGATCTGGTAAGCAGTTTTGTGTGCATGCCTTGACCAGTTTGGGTATATTGCTAAGTATGGGTCAAATATGGGTGTAATGTTTTGTTTTTTTTGGCAGACTGCTATGTTGCAGACGAGTTGGTGGTGTCTCGCGCTGGTCGTAGAATCCGAGTTGGAAACACTGATGCTGAAGGAAGAATGGTCATGGTGGACTTGCTGTGTGAGATGAAGGAGCAGGTACATAAACTTAAAAAATAGCCTGCGTTACTATTTTGAGATTTAAATTAGTACTATCATGAGACCATAATCGTATTGTTGTGTAAAAATATATTCTGAATAGGTCAATTACATTCAACCTTCTAAAATCATACTAGTGCTTGTTCTACATTTAAACAGTCTGGTTCTGTGTTCACTGAAAGCTGCTCCTGCGGTGTGCTATCAGAGTTTCTCTACAACCCTCTACCTCCCCCAGCTCCACCTGTCTAGATCTGCTACTGGAATCAAAAATGAGTTATTTTAAATATGAAATGGTGATCTAGAGCTCTTGTGTGTTTCTCTAGGCACTGAAGGAAGTGTCTCCTCATCTTTTCACTATAGCCACTCTAACAGGACATGCCATCAGAGCCATGGGACCACATTACTCTGTAAGTACTTAGCCCTACATCTGCTCTGAGGACTGAGAAAAATCAGTGGTGTCTTACTCAGACAGGGTGTTCCACAGGGCTCAGTTCTCGGGCTATTTTTATTTTTATTTATTTACATTATGCTCCTCAGACAAATTATTTGCTGCCATGGATTTCAGTATTGTTGCTGTGTCGAAGATATTCAGATATATACTGCTTGCCGACCCGACTCTGTATGAATTTCACTAAAACAACTGCAGCTGCGCATGTCTTGGACTTGGGCAAATGTCTGTTGTCCACCTAAGTGATTATATATGAAATTAGCGTTTATTTGCTATTGTCATTGTGAGGCATCCTTGGGCTTTGGAAAGGCGCTGTGTAAATTAAGCATATTGTATTGCTATCTGTCCCTGTAGATCATAATGGACAACGGTGCTGCTCACCGCTCAGGAAACGCTCTACAGTGGCAGAAAGGTAAGAAGGGCTAAGAAGCGTTTGTTTTTGCTTTTATAAACTTAGCTTCGTTTTGTGTGAAATTGGTTGGTTTGTCAGCGGGAGAGGCGTTGGGAGATCTGTTCGAGGTGTCCACCATTCGTCGAGAGGATTACGAGTTCCACAAAGGGAAGTCTGAGTATGAGGAGATCCTGCAGTCCAATAACCTGCCTTCATCCGCCACACCTCGTGGACACCAGACGCCCGCTGCCTTCCTCATCATGGCTTCCGGACTGGATAAGGTAGACAATCACAAAATAAATGTATTGTTAGTTTAGGATTTAATAAAAACATAACATTTGGGTAAAACTACATACGTTGACCATTGACATCTGTCCCACAGCATGGAGTGGACTCGGACAAACCCCTGCCTTACTCCCATATTGACATTGCTGGATCCAGCGGTCCTTTCCCTGGTGTCCCGACAGGCGCCCCAATTCTTGCCATGGCGACAAAGTACCTGGAGCTTTAAATACACATCCAATGATTTTTTTTTTGGTTGTTCATTATTTCAATGATTTCCGTCTACTGCCATTCCTCTGGCGTCATATCTGCTCCGTCTGACACGTTGTGTATTCATGTAAAACTGGGGCAGATCATGACCTTTGCTCCTTTTATCCTTCCATGATGAACTGTCCATTTTATCCTTTTGTTGCTGCTTCATGTTGACATAAATGCATCTCTTCACGTCCTTAACCTCTATGCTCCTCTTATTCACATGCAAAATCATATTTTCTTTAGTATTTGGAAGTTTTTCCGTTTCTAAGCATTTAACGAGCTTAAAGTAAATTAACCAAACCAAAGGTTTTTTTTTTAGATTTTTGCCCTGTAGCCTTACAGTTTCTCAGTTGAACTGACATGAAAGAGGAGGTGGGCAATTTACATCTGTGACTTTGTTTGGTAATACTGTGAGAAAACAGTGTATTGTATAACTGCTCATTTTGCAGAAATGTGTCATGAAAAATCAATAAAAGCATTTTGGAAAATAAAGAGCTTGGTGCTTTATCAACTGGACTTTCTTAAGAATAAATGTCTCTCTCAATAAAATATCTGTGAATGTTTATGAAATGCTAGAACTTTTTGTTGACTAAATAATTGTATTAAATTTAAAATGCTTAATTTTTAACAAAATGTTAAATTATCAAAGCTATCAAATTTAATATTAAAATATTTAAGGTTTTACTTTAATATTAAAAATGAATTGTTTTAAATTGCTGTACATTGTCTTTAAAAAAATGTATACATTTAATGATTATTAAACTTAGTTTTACACAGCAATTAAGCAAAAAAATCTGAATTGAAGAACTAATTTAGTGAGGCTTTCAAATGCACTGATTTTCTTAAACTATTGTTTTTTTACTGAGAACATAAGTCTTAATGCAACATGGATGGTAATTGTTAAGAGTGAACCACTGAGATGAATGAAAATGACCATTAAATGCAATTTCTGTTAAACGGATGGCTAATTATATCCATAATTATTATACAACTGTTACAATTATTTGGATAAGCCATGGAAAACCTACTATAGCTTTTTTTCAAATGTGTTGCAGGCACATGTCAGAGCATGCAAAATCAGCATCAAAAGAGCTTTCAATTATATTACGATTTTACTCAAACACTACAAAACAATTGCAAACAAGGATCATACAGACTATGAAAAACACCCAAATCAATATCGACCTATTTCATTGCAAATCAATCAATGAGATTAAAATCAGAAATCCAAAAAGAATACATTTCTAAGTAAATGTTTACAATAACGTGAATGGTTTTTAAAAGAAAATTGATTCTAAATAAGACAAACACAATGCCAGTGCATAATAATCCTTTATTCATTCAACTTAATCTATATGCAGGTTCTGTATCACAGGTTTCATCAAAAAAAAAAAGAAAAAAAAAAAAAAAGAAAAAAAAATAAACCCTCTACAACATTTTATATAGCCTTTCTGTGACGCCTCTAACATCTGAACACTATTGAACATGAGCAGCTCTGAAACTGGTCTAAAAGTTAGAGGTTCTAACAAAGTCAAGTGCTTAAAAGTCCCACTAAAATCAGAAAGATGATTAATAATGTGTCTGATTGTGAAAGGCAGTTCTCAGGCTGGACAGATGAAAACAGCTGGTAAGAGTTGAATACAGACTGAAGTCCACATCTAGAGCTCAGAACTCAGAAGCAGAAAAGAAAAGAAAGTGTGGTGGTATGTAAACAAACGAGCAAGAACGTGTTAAAATCAGCATAGTTTTGCGAGTATGTGCCTGACAGGAAGAACTCAAATGCATATAATCCTCACCACGTGTTCTTCGCTCTGTGCGAAATTTTCTGCTGTTAGCATTGCTTCATTTTATTCCCAGATTCAAAGCACCATGGTTGAAGTACAAAAGGTGTTAGATATGATGGAGGGACAGGACATTTCTGCAGCTGGCTGACTGCTATCTCAGGACACCCCCCAAAATATATAACTGCAACCCATAACCAACAACCATGTCGTTTTTCTCCCCCCACATTTTGGACAATAATGGTGTACCAGCTCTAAACTAGCACCACGTCACATGGACCTGATCTAGAGCTCTTTCATTTCAGGGTATATCCCCTTCCGCGAGAAACACTGGACACTGTGGGTCAGATCTATAATACTGAGTCTATAGTTTGTACGATCACTGCTTGCTGCTGAACTTCCTGCAGGTCACTGAACATCTGGAGAGGGTCTCATTCAACAGGGCCAATAAAAAAATAAAAAAGAGGGAATCTGGGGCTGAGGGACAGAATCAAACTTAAACATACGGGAGGAATAAGGCAGAAGGTAGAAACAGGAGTGAAGGGAGGACTTCAGTGTTTACTTGGTGTGAACCATAGAGGTGCTAAACAGAAGCTTTTGTTTTTTCTTCTTCTTCTTACCCCCTTTCTCATCTATAAAATAGAAAGAAAAATGGTTACATGGGTAACAAACATTATAGCAAAGAACAAAAGTGAACAAAAAGGGGGAACATTAAGTGTTTGGTTCCCTATATTCTTCATGATCTCTTTCGAGTTCAACCAAAGAAATTCATACACGTTTGGAACAACTTGAGGGTGTTTTTCTCACCAGGGATGGGTACAGCCTGTGCTGGAGTTGGATTTCCGTGGTCCAGCTGTGACAAAGCCTGTTCAAAAGCCTGACTGAAGGAGTTTTGGAAACTGGGTACAGGGACCCGATCAGAGTTGTCACTCTCTCCATCACTGTCTGCCTGAGGAGGGGCCAGGAACATGTCTGCTGTGAGAAAAAAAAAAAACACATCACTAAAAATCCCTACTGAATGACACTATTAGGAATCAATGTAGCCAGTGAGTCAACAGTAAAGTCAAGTCATGACAAGACACTCACCTTTCTTTGGGGTGGTTTTAGGCCCGGCATCCACACGGGCTTTTCCATCTTTCAGCATCTGCACATATAAATATGGTACCTTTAAGGATGCTTTTGATTTATCACTCTATTTAAAGTTTTTAAATGTCATTTTAGTGATAATTTCCACATGAAGGCTGCAAATTGTTGATTATTTTGTTGTTATATAAGCATGAAAGAAAGTGCTTTAGGCAAACCTGAGCGAAGGACATGCAGTGAGAGTCCTCTTCCACACTGGCTACGCTCAGAGATGGGCTGTGCTCACACAGATAAGGAAACATCACTCCATCTGAAATAAAGACAAGCCATAAGCAAAGCCCACCAACCACTAAAGGTCAAGGCAAGAGAGTGTGAGTGTTACCAGATGAAGGGCTGCTGCTCAGAGGAGACGGGAGTCCCAGCAGGAGCTCGGGGGGCATCTGTGAACCGCTCTGAGGAGGAGATCCAAAAGCAGGAAAGTGCTGGAGGTTCTCCAGCCCGATGTGGACCTCAGGATCTGAAGAATAGACGAGAAGAAATCCATAATCACACCAGATACAACACTAGTCTGAATTAAACTGAATTTGCTGCAATCGGACAGCTTGCTTATTGTGCTCGAGCACATCATTATTATCCCTCACATTTCCCATGTTTCCTATTTTCCTCGATTTCAATTCGTTTCTCTCTTCTCTTTTCATCTCTTGCTTTCTTCTGCCTCAGGCGCTTTCGTTTCTCCAAGTCATCTGTCAGAAAGAGAAAAATCCTTTTAAGCCCTTGCTTTTTGGTAGAACTGAATCATTCATCGATCCTTTATTTCTCAAATTTTTTGTCGTCTCAAATCAATTTCAGTCAATTAATGAAATAGAAATGACAACACCATTAAGTTATCGCAAAACTTATAAACTTTCTTCCTTTGTGTTTGGCAGAACCAAGACATTCATACAACTATGCTAAAACAGTCACTTTTAGTTGGTACTTATTCACATCATCGCTGTTTTACTGTACGTTTGACTTCAAATGCAGCCTTTGGGAGCATAAAAGGCTTCTTTCAAAAACACTGAAACATGGAAAATCTCTCTTCAAAACTACGGTCTGCCGTTTCATGCGAGTTTGATGATGAGGTGGAATAGTTTAACCTTTATGCGCATGTACCTGCAAAGCTGTCCAAAGTCTCTTTGGAGAGAACGGGTGGCTGAAGGTTGAGCTCACACAGGCTGAACTCACAGGTGAGCGGCAGGTGAGAGAGGTAACGATGCCGACGGCGAATTTCCTACAAAACAAGTTTCTCCGATCAGTTCGTTCAGTAGGCACCAGTTCAAGACCTTGTACATTTATCCGTCATGCTTCAGTAGTGCTGTGACTTCAGACTCTTTCGCTCCAGTACAAAGCGTTTAGTGAGCAGTAAACAGCTACCACTACTTTGTGACATGAATGTGTGAGAAACCGACCTCAGTGACGGTCTGTCCATCAATCTCCACTACAGTGGCGGTGATAGTCTGAGGGCTGTTCTCCAGGCTGCCGTACTGTCTCAGCAGACAGCGCACGTTCACTGGGTGCAGAAACATCTGCTGGCCATCCTCAGCTACAGATAAAAAAAGACAGAATTCAGTCTCATAGTTTCCATTTCCAATGCTTATATATTTATGTAAATAATAGCTTTAGGCCCAAAGTATATTTTCGTATGTATACATTTCGTTTGCTCCTGTGAAACGACTGACCCAGAAACTGATTACAAGTACACACGGTTACTAAAATCGGGTGGTGCACATTCCATTTGCGTACGCTTAAAAAAAAAGCGAAGTACACTTTGGGCTTTAAGCATTATTACAAACAGACTTGAACAAACACCTTGATAGAAATAGTAATTTGGGCCGTGCTGAGCAGCCTGGCTGTTCTGAGGGGTCTCTTCTACAGGTTTCTCCTCCACAGCACCTTCAGGCATCTCCTCTGGAACCTCAGGAACACTCTGAGCAGCCATATCTTCCTCGTGAGCTTCCTGGAGCTCATCGTCAAACGCTGAGGCATACTGCAGGATGGGCTATGGTAGAGCACAGGAGAAATCACGCACTGAGCTCTTGTTACAAGAAACTTACTGCATTTTTATAAACATTTACACAAAAGTTATTCATAATGCAGATAAATGAGGTATCTGGTTTGTTACGTAACGGGTCCGAGCCATTTCTCTGCATTATAGACATTATTAGTAACGCATGTGCATCAGAAGTGAAGAAAATAGAAGCTTTACAAATAAAGCACTTTAAAGAATCTCTGCAAAGACAAATCTGTAACATGACGGGCATTTCTGGAGAGAAATGACATGCAGACTGCAGTTAAAGGTTTCACTGAATATTGTTCACTCAATCAGGTGACCAGATCACAAGATCTCAGCGTTTGTGTCTATCATAAAACTGAAAGCTAGAAACTTGCAACAGCACTGGACTAAAACTTATCTTGCAATTGTTGAAGATTATGAATGACAAGCACAACATATGTAACGATGACCAATTGTGTAACAACCTAAAAAGCTAAAAGAATGGAGCAGTACCAACCTTTGAGCTCGTGAGGCTCTTGACCACGGTCACCTCTGGAGAGGAGTGCTCACACAGAGACAGTTTCCTCATGTCTGCCCCATCAACACCATTTTTACAGCCTGCCTTCAAAAGATGCTCCTCACGTTCCTGTTCATTCAGAGTCAGAGATATAATGTGAGGTTTATGTGTGCAGCGCAAGGGAGTTAACAAAAACAAAAAAACTGTAATAGTGTAATGTTTCGTAATGTTATTTTTATGTCATGTAGCACTTCCAGTAATTTATTTGTTATTTTTTATATCTGAAATAGTTTATGAAGCAAAAAAAACTTTCAAAAATAACATTCAGTTGTTCAATTAATCAACCCAAAGTCTCATCATGTATATGTAACAGATGTGAAAGCTATTGAAACAGCTTTAATCTATTGAAGTAACTTACAGCCACTACTTGGTCATTTACTTTAGTGCAGTTTTAACCAAAGTCACTTTAGAAAGTTATGCAATGATCCAAAGTAAAAACAAACAGCAGCATGACTGGTTTAGCTTGTTTCAGGGTTAAAGTGGTTTGCAACTTGGAAAACAGGCAGTCAAGGCAGCTTATCCAACCGTACAACTGTGCGTCAGAGTAAATGTATGCGTACCTGCAGCTGCAGCAAGGCGCTCTGTATGAAACAGGCCTGCGGGTCATCTTTCTCTTGGCTGAGCTGGGTTTGGAGAGCCACCCTCTCTTCAGCCAGCAAACCCAAAACCTGCTTCTGAGACGCCAGCAGCAGCTTTGAGTATGCGCGCAAATGCACATCTGCAACAAATGGAGGAAGGCATCAAAGACGGCACACTCAAATAAACGCCACCAAAGTCTCACGCAAACAGCAAAAGGGCTCACCTCCAAAATTAATGGGCTCTTCCACCTTCACCCACTGACAGCTGGGAAGAGCCACCAGCGATCCTTTCTCTCTCCGCATCAGACGCATAGTAATGACGTTACCGCTCACGTACTGACGCGTCTCCATTGCAACCACACTGAAAGATAAAGAAGACAAGCTTTAGTGACACAACAGTGAACAAACTGCAATGTCTTAACTAAATTATGGCACTTATAAATACTAGCAGTTGATTTAAATTTAATTAAAAAATTCTATTCATTAATTAATTTTTTTAAAGGGATAGGTCACCCAAACATGAAAATTCTGACAACAACTTCTAACGATAAATAATGCGATTTACTTTTACTTGATAAAACGTTATGAAGAGCTTGCTAAAATGTTCAATATAAATGTTTATGCACCAAAAGCGGAACAAAGCAGAGAGACTCATTTGAATTGTGTTATGTGAACATGTTAGGATCCTGGGTGTCAATTTAGGGTCTGAAAACTATCAGAATTCATCTCAAATTTGTGTTTCGAAGATAAACAAAGTTCTTTCAGGTTTGGAAAGATGTGAGGGTGAATAATTAATGATTAGATAATAATTTTTGGTGAACTATACCATGTGTGACCCTGGACCACAAAACCAGTCCTAAGTCACTGGGGTATATTTGTAGCAATAGCCAAAAATACATTGTATGGGTCAAAATTATAGATTTTTCTTTTTGGCCAAAAATCCTTAGGATAGTAAGTAAAGATCATGTTCCATGAAGGTATTTAGTCAATTTCTCACCGAAAATATATTCAAACTTAATTTTTGATTAGTAATATGCATTGATTAGATCTTCGTGTGAGAACTTTAAAGGTGATTTTCTCAGCATTTAGATTTTTCTGTTCCCTCAGATTCCAGATTTTCATATAGTTCTATCTCAGTCAAATATTGCCCTATCTATCCTAATCATACATCAACGGGAAGCTTATTTATTCAGCTTTCAGATCATGCATAAATCTTAATTTCAGAAAGTTAACCCTTATGACTGGTGTTTTCTGTACGAACCTCTTGAGATCAGCGCTGTGCACGGCCTCATAGCAAATGGGGCACTTGGACCAACTCTTCTCACTCAGGGAGAGGTAGTGCAGCATGCATGGCCAACAGTAGATGTGGCCGCAGCGCGTGATGTGGGCCGCCACAGGGGGATACAGGCAGATCGGACAAGACGGCACCTCGTGACTGTAGATGCGCTGTGTGCAACAAGAAAACAAAAAAACTCTATGAAGAACATTTGTAGAAAAGGCACTAACAAGATGCACAAGAAGGTGTGAAGTCTCAACTGACCACTTGCTGCACACAGTCCCAGTCCACCAAAGTGTCTGGATCAGTGAAGTGGGCTTGATAGTCCTGATCATCAATTACCACAAACTGGCAACTGGCCAACAAACAGAAAACACACGCATCAGCTTGGCATTTTTCTCATTTTATCAGCTTATGTTAATAACACAGAGTTTAAGTACTGTTACATGTGATGTAACATCGATCCATACAAACATATGCAACCTTCCGCTGTACTCACTTAGCCTGCAGGAAAAGCTCCTTGTTGAAGGGCTTGTGTCTGTGACCCCATTTGTTGCGACGGCCCCAGCAGGAGTGGCCATCAGCTGCGGAGCCAAAATGGCCTCCTCGTGGCTCAAACGTGAAGTTGAGCAGGTGGTTCAGACTTATCTTTTTGGGTCCAGCAAACTGAGCCGGGCTAAACTCTGCCCGGCGGTTCTCTGCTACCTAATGACAGAATCCAACAGTTAATCCCGGTTAACCCCTATAAACACATGTCTGTTCTTTGCATTACAGGCTAGTAGGTAATTAACCAACATGATCACTGCAACCTCCACATTAGCATGCGATAAAGGAGGAAGCATAACTACAGCCCTTTATGGCAGTACAAATGAATCATAATCCAAAGGTTTATTTAAACGCACCTCTTCTCTTCTCCCACCACCAGCGAGTCCATACTGTCTCCCCCCACCGCCACCTCTCTGAGGGGGTCTCTTATCAAAATTCTTGCTTTTATGTGGCTGGGAGCGGCGTGGGCCTGGAAAGCTCTCAGCCTTGGCAAAAGTGGGCTCACGTTTGCGGCTATAGCGCTTTGAGCCCCCATTATTCTTACCATCTAAAAAAAGAAATGTAAAAAAACATCAATATATTACTCGAAGCATAACATTTTTAACAGTCTTAGCTAATCAATCCTGTCACATGCTGCTCGTAAAGCGTTTCAGAGAGGAGTACATGATAAGAGCAGAGGGGTGTAAACACACACAGTTTATCACCCTTCAGCAGAGACCACCCTCCTGTGCGGTTCACAAGCCCACATCAAAACATTATCAAAACTAAAATATTTCTCTCACTGTTTTAGCGCTTATCTACAGTGATTTGATTCTGATATGCTGGAGGCTTTCCTGGGTCCATCCACAAGCTAGAGGGCAATACAGCACTGAAGCTTTTCTTATGGTCACATGGCAGACAAGAATAGGTCCTGACCATGATCCTCATGCATCTGATCCGCTACTGAGAGGAGGGCAAAATAGGCCCAAGAATAAGTTTGCCCCTTGGGTAGACCAAGAAATTCAGGACAATTATATTAGTTTGTTAGGTTAGTTAATGGGAATTCAGCTTTGATATTGGTTTATCTGTATAAGAGTGCGACACGTACACACACATATCTGTGTTATCAGAAAATGAGGTTACATTGGGTGAATATTTGCATTTACAGACACTGGGCTGATATCTGTAAACCCAGTCTCAAGTTGGAACTGTTTTATTGAAACACATTAACGGAGCACAACATTTAAAAAGGCACAAATATCCATTCAAGTTTAATGAAGACGCAATGTATAAATATAAAGTTTTAAAAAAACATAAAAACATAAGAATTTGCTTTACCTGCCCATTTTAACTTTCAGATATTTCATGTGATTCCAGGCAGCCCCTTTTAATGTGTGATCCTGGTGTTAAATTATATTTAATAATACTCAAAATATTTATATCAATGAAACCAGTTCTGCTTTTTCCCAAGATTTTAAAGCTTTCAGCATTAATTTATTATGCATGATTTAAGTTAACTAAGATATGTTTAATACCCTTTTAAAGGTAAAAACACCCCTATAAAATAATTTCAGAGAAAATACTGCCTCTTAACAAAAGTTCTTGGTTGTTTATTCAGGAAACGGGCCAATCGCTGGTCGTGGCTACGTCATCTCGGCAGACACAAACAAAACCATGCCGTAAACCCCAAACACATACACTTTCCCCTCACAGTTGACCACGATCAGCGTGTTTTAGACGCTGGTTCTTTACCTGTTTTGGCTTTAGAGTCTGTAGGTGTCGGGCCTGTAGAGCTGGAACGGGGCGGGATCTTCGTGCTGCTGCTGTTGTTTGCGTTTGGGTTTTTCTCCATATTGAGGCCGAACTCCGGGGAAAGAGCCTCCGAGCTCTCTAGCATTAAACGGGGAGAACAACGGGTCGTTGCGAATGCGGGTCAGGCGACAAAGGCCCTTATTCATTTCTGTCAGACGCGGAGACCCCATTACGGCGACATCTTGACCACAAATAAACCGAGAAAAACAGAGAGACACAATCCAAATGTCTCAGTAAAAAACGCTGTGTGCTAACACAAAAAAACAAGTGCCCAAAAAGCGGGGCCTCGCCCCTTGAAAAGCGCAGTTTTTCCTTGGCGTGGGAAGTGTTGCGCCCCACAAGGCGTTAACCGCTCTCCAAAAGAGGAAAACGGATGATTAAATGGGTTTTAACCCAAATTTTAGTTCAGCTAAATAATATCAGGCATATGGCGACAGGTCGCCAATCGGGAACCGTAAACACCCGGATGAGGGTTATAAGCCTCGCAGGGTTGACGAATTGCGCATGCGCGATTTCAGCCGCTCTGATTGGTGGATTTGGCTGCAAGATGTGGTGTAATGTATGTGTAATCTCGCATTCGCATACCTTTTATACCCAGAGATAGTCCTGTTTTTGCTGTGGAAGCATTTATTGTTGCTTATATTTGGTTAAATCGAAAGACACGTTTACGTATATAAAATAACAAAGCAGCAGCATATATTTTAATCAATACAGAAAAAATACAAAAACACGTGACCCACACAACATACGGCCACAGTTCATACAGTACTATCAGTAATGTGAAGGAAATGCTATATTTACAAATCACAAAATGTTGCCCAAAACATAATCGCAAATGTGTCTCGTGGTATTAAAAAAAAATGTTAGGGCTCTCTTTGCTATCAGCACATGAAATATAAATACATCTCCATGATTACTGCATGGTTAAACCACTCTTTTAAAGTTTTTTTATTAGGGGTTTTATGTATTTTCATCATCATCATCACTTCCATCTTCATCAGCTTTGTCCTTTAAGACATTACTCAGGGAACAGCTCTGGATGGCTCTTCTAACCTCTTGTTTCTCAGCTGCATTGTGAACAGGAAGAGGAAGAGAAAGTGTGTATACAGTAAGTGAAACATATCAGTGGTTCTCAAACTTGGTTGATTTAAACTTCAGAATTAACATCCTCTTATCAATAACTCATCCTCAAATTAGTCCAAAACTGATTTTTTTCTTCTTCTACATAACACAGAGTACTCAGCAGAAGAAAGAAACCTAAACAGTTTTAAAGTTATGTATTTCTAAGCTTGCCATGTATATGTATTAGTATACTGTGCTTAAAATTATGGAAGCCCTTAAAGGCCCTGCATGATTTCTTTTCCTAATTTGTTATTACTGTGTGATCTCAAAATAATGTTTTTCTGTTCACGTCAACGTTACAAAATAGTTGTTTATTGTGATCTCGACTTTCCATGGTCTTGACATAACAAATGTTTGTTTTCTTCTTGTGATCTCGACACAACAAAATAGTTCCTCTTGTGATCTGAACATAAACTTCTGGTCATCTTGATAACTAAAAAATGAATTGCCGTTTTTGTGATCTTCACATAACAAGACAGTTGTGTTCTCATGATCTTGAGAAAAATAATCTACTGGTTTCTCTTGGTTAACAACAAAATAGTTGTATTCGTTTGATTGAAGATTGAAGATATATATATATATATATATATATATATATATTTTTTTTTTTTTTTTTTTTTGAGTTTAAAATATTCTAGCTGAGCCCCCAGAGTGAGTTTTTTTTTAATTTACAATGTTTAGCCTTATTGTTTCCATGGGGACGCCTCATACTTGTGATGTGACACACCGCAGTCTCAATAGCGCTGTGTGACACATGGATCGTTTTTTTTGTTTGTTTTTTTTCTTCCTTTTTTATTATTAATATTTACAAACATACTGACTATATTATGACATATTTTATATTCCAATTTTGAAAAATGTGCAAGTAAATGTATTTGGTAGTTTAAACACTTTTACAAAGACCGTCTTGTTGATCTATACCGGGTGTTGGGCGCTGCCATGTTAGTTCGCACTGAATCCGAGCTGTGGGATTTACATCACGTAAACACATTAAAGTAAGTCTCCGGTAAATGGGGAGAAGAGAAGAGTAAACTTTATTGTAACCTACACAATCTTTATATGCTATTAATAAAACATGTCGTCAGATTATATTATATCATTATTGCCATTTCTATGGACATCAGCGTGTATTTTATAAACTATAAATGTATGGTTTTGCTGGTACTTATGTGTTTTTAAATGTATGAAACCTACAATTAGCAGTATATGATTGAAAACACTGCATATTTGTAATAATATGGCAAGCGCTCAGCACGTCCAATCTGGCTCTGCGCCAGCAAAAGCACGAGAGCAGATTTGAATTCACCAGTTGATGACGTTCTGCACTGAACGTTGTAATCACACCGGTGTGATCATACGCTCAAGGGACCAGCCAAGCCCGATCTTAAAGGTTTAATGCCACTGACCTACAAAAATTTAGCCAAATACAGTGGTTAGTTGTGCCTCATAAGTGCTTACTGTCGCAGTCTGGGACATTTTTAACTATATTGTTCAAGAAAGTTGTTAATTTCATCCTATGAAATTCATATATAATCAAATTAGATCTTTCCAGATTGAGAATTTGCTCTATCTGAGGCTGAGACTAAAAAAGGATAAGAAACAGACAATTATAAAGTGGAGGAGATGGAACTCGGATGGTCTTTTACCACTGTCCAGACTAGTCAGCTAGCACTTAATAGGTAACATGCTATGTTTGTGTATACAATAAAGCCATTGTGTAAATGTGTGACCTCAGTACTGGAATTTCAAATATTTGTCAATCCCATTCAATCCCATGAAATCCAAGCACTTTTCAGTTTAGACAGAATGACTTTCATTTCTCTTTTATTTCTCAGTGACCTCCAGGCTTTATCTTCAAAGTCTTTAAGGACAACCATTTGTGATTCCAGCAAGCTTTGACTCCAAAGCAGTGATGGGACGTAAACTGGACCTGTCTGGTCTGAGCAGTGATGAAGCAGAGCATGTGCTAAGAGTTGTACAGAGAGACATGAACCTCCGTAAGAAGGAAGAGGAGAGGCTCAGGTAACAACACGCGTGAGTGTGAGACATTTGTGAAGATTTAATTTGATTTCATTTGACTGCCAGTTCTGAAGCCTAGAGTATTGAAAAGTATGACTGTTAGGGATGCTCATATTGACCGTTTAACCGTTAACTGAAAGAATGAATTTTGACCGATTATTACTATCAGTTTAACAGTTTAAATTGTTTTTTATATATATATTGCTTTCTTTGTCTGTTGTCGGAAACTCTGCTGGTGTGAATCCAGATTCTGCTCTTGATATGTTTTGTGTGCTGTTTTGTTTTCGTACATATTAAAATAAAAACTGAAAAACAATGTTTGCGTATTTAATCAGACACTCATCAGTTCTATTTTCATTCAATTCTAATTTAATATTCTAATCTAATCAGTTAACGATTAATGTTCGGATAACGAACGGTGGTTGTTGGTTGGGAAAATTAATTGAAATGAGCATCCCTAATGACTGTTATTTTTTATTCTAATGCTAATTCAAAGATGGTGGCTCAAGATGTGTTGTGCCAGGTTTGACATCCTGCAGCCAGTAGGCCGAAGATTTTCAGAAAATAACTTACATTTTGAGTATCTCACACATATCCATCATATTGTTTTAAAAACACTTAAAGTATAGTACATAAGTCATATAGACTGCATAATGGTTCTTTTATGCTGCTCTTTTTAACTTGACAGCTTAAGATAAAAAGGTAAGAACCTCTTGTGTTACATCCTTTTTTGTCATGCAATTAATCAGAAACTCAACCAAAAAGCTCAAAGATCCATATTTATGTGCAAATGATGATAGTGAATGTGAATGACCAACTCTTAATGTCATGTGAAATGCAATGTGTAAAATCATATATTGTATTTCAATATATTCTTTTATTCCCTTTTCACTGTATTTATTATTGAGGTTGCTGGTAAACTACTTTTTTTTTGGTGCATTCAGCAACTGTCTCCACTTGTAGTGCACTCTGGAAAGAATAATGCATAACAAGGCTGTCAATGTGATGTATCTTATTTAGATTCAGAAGCTATATGACATTGTCGATACTGCATCTCTTGGCTAGAATGCACATGTGCAACATGTTTGTTCTTATATTGAAAATAGAATAAACACGCAGTGAATGTTTTGCTTTTAAAACATCGTCAGCACTTTAGTTTGATTTTCTATGAGGCATTGTTTCTGTCAGAACTCATTGGTATAGGTTGCAGAGTTAGATGGTAGGAGGGCAAAGGTTATAGATCTTAAGATTGCTCAGTGTTGTGAGTGTTTTGTCTGACATGATTAGCTTTGGTCTTGATCTTTTTTGGTGAGTCAACAGCATGTCATACACTCTTTAAGTGAGCATATAAAAGTATATTTTCATTTACAATTTATTTACTAAATTGAGTGTTTCTCAATGGGGATGTGTGAGATAGATGGCAGTGAAGAGTATAATCAGTCGTTGAAGCACTTAAAACTTTAATTGCATCTTTCAATCTGCCTTGTCTTGCCTGATTTTGACTTAGGATTGTTCCCTGATTTGTGATCGTTTCCTGCCTGACATTTGCCTTTATTTGGATTACTCTTTTGTTTTGCCCTGGGGCATAGTTGTTCTTTTTTTCTACTAAACATTTTGTATTTCTATAAATTAAATAGAAACCTAAAAAATTTAAATTATAAAAAGACAAAAATGCATAGTTGCTAAATAAAAATAATGATGACTACAACAAACTAAATTTAGTTTTAAATAAGTACATTTTAAAATAACAGTAAATCTAAAAAAAATAATGGATAATTCTTATTAAAAATAATGGATAATTAATATTACTAATATGTACTAGTATGTAAATAATATTAAAATAACAGCAAACAAATAGTATACAATACTATCTTAAAATTCAGCCTCTGTCCCTATGATGCCTTAAAATACTGTCTTACTAGGCACCTCAAAATGCACTTTTAGTGATCATGTCTGCTGATAAGCTATGGTTTAGAGACTTGCCTTTATTGCAGTGATTCAGAATAACCCTCAGACACATATTGTGTATTTGCAGTATGTTAGAAATAAGCAAAGCTGACAATCAACTGAGAACTTTGTGAAGAATCACAATCTTTGAGAAAGGTCATGACCTTTCTCTTCAGCTGTAAAAAGCTAATCAGGCACCTGGTAGAGTTAGTGGCTCTGTGTCATCCTGAAATGTGTTTGACTGTTGATCAAACACCAGCTGTCCCTTTTGGAAAACATAAGGACGTAGACACACACATACACACACGCATTCATTCATGCTGGGATGAGTGGTCTGATGGCCTTGTACTGTACGTAAAAAAAACAAAACAAAAACAACTCAGGTGTGTGTTTAGACTCGAGCACTATTCAGAGGGTTATTGTTTCTCAGTGTGACATCTGTAAAAGTAAATTTAAATGGCACTGGGATAAAATCCATATATTTGGAATGCAATCAATTAAACTCTTAAGGAAGAGAGGGAGTTATGACCAGTGTTGGGGTAACGCATTACAAGTGTAAGGTCCGCCCACTTTGGCCGGATTCTGCATGTCTCGCTTCCTAGCGGCTCTGGGGAAAAGCTTTAGTGCTTTCGGTTTTTTAACTTTTGATTCTAATTTTACTTTAGGTTTTACCTCGTTTTAATCTGACTCCAATTTTTAAGTTATTTATCTGATAATAAAGTTATGTATTTTAGTTACCCTAATTTAGATACTTGATCATTTTAGATCTGCTTTACTTTCCGTTTCCCGTTACGTGTGGGACCTAAAGCCATCTGGGTCTACATCGGCCGAAATGCAGTACTGTAAAAACACAAACCCGCCAGACTGATAAATTGCTCAGAGATTGGTTGGAACCCGTATTGTTTTTAGCCTACTTGGTCCTTGTCTTACCCAATTTGTCAATTTCAGTGATATCAGAAATCAAGAGGTGTCCAGATAAATCCTTCTCTGCTCCGCTCACTGTGCCCCTAGTTTGCATATCTCTGGCCGGAAATTTATGCGCGCTAAAGCATTCCCTACACACTACTAATCACAAGGATTTCAGCGGTCTAGAATGATTCAAGAAATAATTTATTTGTCAGGTAAAATTTATATCAAACCAATTACATAATTAAACAACATGAATTCAATTTAAATTTAGCAGAATGCATCATATAGGCAAATCAAGAAATTATGTTACGCCAATTACATAATTAGACAGTGTGTTTTCAATTCAGTTTAATTTAAAAGAATGCATAACTTTGATATATTAAGAAATTATGTCTAGCCAATTACATAATTAAATAATGAGAATCCAATTTTACCTAAAAGGAATTGCATACCTGACCGAGAAACACGCTGCCATGAGGGAGAGACTTGGGAGTTTTAGTTCCAGAGAGACTCCCAGTGGCAAGGTGGAGGCGTCTGATTACAGACAATCCTCCAGTTCTGTTTTGCTCTTCCACCTTATATACATCCGACTAACACACACCCACACAAGCTTTTAAGCACAAAAGACCATTTGCTGGTCAGGTTTTCCCGTAACCCCGGGTCTGCACCTGTGGGAGAGATTACCATCCGTTGCTTCGGGGGGGAGATCTTTAGACCATCGTACCAGTCGCGTTAATACCTTTGGAATTACATCAGATATGACAGTGAAAGAATATTGTCTTCACAAAATATGACACTTTGAGTTCGTATCTTTCTTGGTGATTTTTCATGAGAGGAGAAGAATGTAGGTAGGGGGCTCGGGGCCATAAAGTGGGTGAGTGTGAGGCAGGGAGGGGAAGGGTGGTAAACCAGAGTCAATAGGGGGGGGGGTCATTGTCTTTGGGTCATCCTGCTGTATCTGAAGATCTCGTTTTACGGCCTGCCATCTGCAAGCGTCCGAGAAATTCTCTCTGTTCAGCTTTCCCGGAAGGATTAAGTTTCTTTTAGACAAAAGGATAAAATTTCTTTTAGCCAATTTTTCCAATTCTTACACAAGTAACGCGAGTTACGTAATTATATTACTTTTTCAAGGTAACTACTAAAGTAACACATTACTTGTTGTGCATTAATTAATCTCACTCTCAAAAAACAGATTTAGTATTCATCATAATGAAGTAAAATAAACGACTAAACCGGCAATAATTAAATTACACGTGTATCTAATCTCATTTATTAACGCTGGTGACGTTTGAAGATCCTGTTCAACCATACTTACTAGGGGTGTAACGATACGTCGTATCGTATTGAACCGTTCGGTACGAGACGATTCAGAAAAAAAAAGAAAGAGAATAAACTGTGTAAAATATAATGTATTCAGTGCTACGCTCAACAAGGCAGCGCAAACGACGGGACAGGGAACCCGCTTCTGCTCCTCCCACCCCCAAACAGACAAGAACCAGAAACGCACACATTACAAACTATCACCCAAGAAACAGTGCCCTGGATGTCAGTGATTTTTGTGAACCATTACACCCCTAATATATATATATATATATATATATAGTATGTCCCAGTCACATTTTCTTGGTTAAATAAACATGGCTCTCACTACCAGAACGAAAGCCTGTATAGCATTTTTACATAAATGTAGTAAAGATTTTATATGTTTAGTGTTTTGAAGCATTTTACGTTTATTCCAAAATAAACAAGGCAGTAGCATAAAAACAAATATATAATAATAATATATGTATATATATATATATATATATATATATTATTTAAACTGTTATATATTTTACTTGTAAACAGACATTCAGCTCTTTTTTTTTCATCATAAGCTTATTATAAGATCCTGTCACCAGAGTTCGATATACTGTACACTGGTCAAACACAGATGATTCCTCACTAAAACGCCCCGACAGATTATGTTTTTTAGGCCATTTCATGTTTGATTTTGACTTGACAAAGTTGTGATAAGTGTGGGATGCCATTATATTATTAATTCAGACCGATTAATGAATTTATGAATGCAGAACGCACATAAAAAAAAAAAGAAGGGAAGAATTTATTGTATTGGGATGGAGGCGTTGCCTCCTCTCATGTGGCTTTCCCCCATTCATTCTCAATTACTAGGGGTGTAGTGATTCATCATAGTGATCATCCCTATCCCCCTGTTAGTGAAGACTTGAGTGAGCAGAGAATGAATAGTTACATTTTTTTTTTATATAAAATCTAATATGTACAGTATAAAGGTTTTTTATATATACAATGTAATTGTATGCAATGCATCCTTCCCTTAATGAATCTGCTGATGCTGCATTATTTATCACAGGAACATCCCAGCTGAAGATAATGTGGAAATTGCATCGCTCCTTTTGACAAGAGCGTTCCAAATGACTAAATAATGACACACGTGCTCTGCTCACTTAAGTCTCCACTTACAAGGGGATAAGGATGATCACTTGGATGATTTGGAAAATGACCATGAATCGTATGATACGTGATTCCCCTATCAATTACCCTCCACCAAACCCACCACATGATTTAGAGGGTCTGTTAAACTGTCACTGGACCCAGGGAAGGCAAGAGAGACATCCTGATGTAAAGGCCATTGCAAGTCCGACATTTTTGCACATTGAAAAATAAATTTGACCTTACGCTGTGTCAATCAAATTTACAGCACTGTGATAAAAGAAAATCAGATCTTTTTTTTAAATCTGCATTTTTTTGCATCCATAGCAGGCATTTAACCGTACAAGTGAATGGAAAAATCCAGAATGCTTATTGTCAAGTTCATCCACAACTAGTTTGAGATGTTCTGAGCTTTGAGGCTTCGCACTTTATTTTGCTTGAAGTAGCCAAGATTTGTACACTAGTTAGGCTGTGGCGTTTCAGTGATGCTTAAAATGATGACACTAAAGGGCCCAAAGTAAACGTCTGCTAAAAAAATGTTCTCCATACCATTGATACAAGGGTGGATTGATCCAAGTTTTCATGTTGCTTACACTCTCAGAAATCAAGGTACAAAAGCAGTCGCTGGGGCAGTACCTTTTCAAAAGGAACATGCCCTTTATTTCTTAAAGTGTAAGACCAGGCAACCTTTTTCCAATCCGCTATCCAGGTTTGGTGAATTTGTGCAAACTGTTGCCTCAATTTCCCATTCTTAGCTGAGAGGTTGGCACCCGGTGGATTCTTTTGCCGCTGTATCTCCTCTGCTTCGTTCCAACATGTTTTGTGTTTAGATATGCTCTTTTCCAAACCTTGTTTGTAAGGAGTGGTTATTTGAGTTACTGTTGCCTTTCTATCAGGTTGAACCAGTCTGACCAATCTCCTCTGACCCCTGGCATCAACAAAGCATTTTTGTTCACAGGACTGGCCCTTAGATATTTTTAAAACCTAGAGATGGTTGTGTGTGAAAATCCCAGTAGATCATTAGTTTCTGAAATGCTCAGACCAGCTGTCTTGTACCAACAACCATGCCACGTTTATAGTATTAGCCACTGACCCAGTTGTTTTTCACTATTTTCTAGAATCTTTGGCAGTATCTCGCTGCCGCTTTCATACTTTTCTCCTGCTGGTAATTATTACCAGTCAAGACAAGATTGTGCCCAGCTTACTGTCTTCACTACACCATCAACTGCCATATTCTACATTACACCCTATGTATATCCAGTAAAAAGCTAATGAAAACCTCCGATAACAATGGGAATCTCAAATGATCTCTTTGTGCACCGCCTGAAGAAAGTTTCAGTGCTCGCACCCCCACTCAAATCTCCCCAGTTCCCAAGGCAAATATGAGATGAATATGTAAAGTGCCGCCTCCATTATTACATTTCTCCTTTTGTTAGTTTTCTCTCTGTTGGGTTTGCAATTATGTGCTCTGGTTGCTGTAGAGAACAAAAGCAGTAAAGCAGGAGTCATGATCCAGGCAGTGCGTGAACGCTCTGGGGTTTCGAGGAAGTAAAGAAGTCCACAAGCGTTTGATTAGAACTCGGTCCATGTCCCATAGAGGAGCTTAGTGAATATATAAGTCAAGCTCAGATTTTAATATGGATGGGGAGCACAAAGCATCTCAGCCCTTCTGGGTCTCAAGAGCTTTATGTTCAAAGCCCAAGCCACACGGTAACTTTGCAATGAATGATGTATTTTATTAATGCACGTGTACTCAACTGGCAGGTTACTAATAAGTAATGCACCCTAAAGTAATAGTAGATTTATACTAATGACCCGAAACAGTGTTCAGAAAAACAATGATTAGGGTGTAGGTGTAAATGCAGACAGATATCGCAGAGCTAAAGCCAAACCAAATTTGTAATTCCCTTTGGGATAAAAGAAGCAACAGAAGACACCTCTGGCATTTTAGAGCATGACTAATATGAATACACTGTTGAAAACTAGATTCACATACAGAAGGGCTCACAGTCTCATGCCAAGTATCCTGAAATCAGCTGAAGTTTACACCTCATGCAAATAAAGTGCACATAAACCCTAACTAAAAAAGAACTTTGATATGGCTTTGTTATATATTTGCAAAACTTTAAAACTTCTTATATTGTTTTCTGTGAATAAGTAATTGAAAGGATTTTCACATAATTCTGAAGTAAATATTCTAGCCTAATAGACTGGTTACTCTAAATTCTTATTCAGGACTATTCACTATGGCTTGTATGGCCTTACTTCAGCTAGTTTTATTTTCCCAAAACTTACTAACCACATAATTTTTTTTTCTAAAAAATGCAAACATGTACATCCATCCTGGTCACATATTATTGTAGCATAGTTTCTGCTGTATACAAAAACAATTACATGTTGGTCAATAGTATGTTCTAAGTAGCTGAAATAACGTCCGAGACATACATATTGTAACCCTCGTTCCCTGAAGAAGGGAATGGAGACGTCACGTCGGTGACCGTTGAATAGGAATCTCGCTTCGAGATGCCAAAACAACTCTGCGTGTATGCAAACACGCCAATGATTTTCATTGGCATACGCTGATTAGGATCAGCTAAACCCTTGCCAGTATAAGTAGGTCAGTCGATCTAGCGTTCCTTAGCTTTTCGCTTCGGAGCCAAGCAGTTCATGCGAACGTTCCTAGAGCCATTTCTACTCTGCGAGCGATGGAGAAAGGCTGGTGTACGGCGTTGCAGCGATGGTGGTTCCAGTCGAGTGGCAGTGACATTTTGCATTGCACTATCTGCATTTGTTTACCGAGTGGCCATCTTCCCTGTTTGCCCCAGCCTTTCACAAAAGAGCAAAGCTAAAAGAGTACTTACGGTGTGGTACGTCTTTCAAGACGCTCCTTTCGAGGATGTCCTACCGCCCATGTGTTGTTGGATGTGGCCGTTACCTGGCGCCAGCGCCTGACTGTGACAGTGAGGAACTCCCCACGGGGAGCGCCCCCTGTTGCCCGCACTCCGACACTGTTGGAGTCTCCATTTGGGCAGCTTGATTAACCGAAAACGGTGTCAGATGTCACTTTTGGAGCTACCCCTGATGATCAGATTACTGCATCGGAAGGAGAGTACGTTCTGGAAATGAGGCATTTTGGAGCGGTGTCCGATGGACACTCAACCATACCGGATACTGATCCAGAACTGGTCGCTATGCTTTCCCGGCTTTCATCCTCCTTCACCACCCTTGACGGCGTAGCGAGGGGCTACACGGGGGTCCCCCAGATGGAGAGCTCTGTTGTGATGCAACTGTGTCCGCTGGCTTACCTCCTGGAAGGGTAACCCGTCGCTCCCCTCCCGGGCCTATAGGCATTCGTCGATGATGATGCCTATCGAGCCTGAGGAGAGGCTGTGTCTTCCGTACACGCTATGGCGTTGTTGCAGGTGCATCAAGCCAAGGCACTGAGAGCTCTGCACAAGGGTGGCCATGATCCAGAGGTTCTTCCGAGCTTCGTGTCACGACGGACCTTGCACTCTGAGTGACGAAGGTTACGATGCGTGCCCTGGTTTGAGCGATGTCCACTATTGTGGTCCAACAGCACCATCTTGGCTGTGTTTGGCGGACATGAGTGATACAGACAAGATTAGGTTCTTGAATGCTCCCGTGTCGCAGACCGGCCTCTTCGGCGACGCGGTGGAGATGTTTGCCCAGCTGTCCCCACCGCCAAAGAAGCAGACTGAGGCCTTCCGTCACATCTGCCGCAGGCGGCCAGCTGCACTCGGGCCCTGTTGGCACAGCCTCAGCCTGCTCGTCGCCGAGGGTGCCCCCGCTGTCACCCTCTGCTCCTCCGCCACCAGTGCAGCAGCCACGTCGAGGAGCCGACAGCAGGGCTCCTGCCCAGCCAGTCCAGGCCCCTGCAGGAAAACACAAGGGCAGGAGTTCCCAGGACGGGTGACCCAGGGATAGAAGGTACTGTTCTTCGGAGTGGACGAGCTCTCCACTCCCTCTTCCCCTCAGGCTCTCCCTGTCGCCCCATGTGTTCACCAAAGTGGCCAACAGCCCTGACTCCTCTGAAGGAGAAAGGGGTTCGTATACTCAACTACCTCGACGACTGGCTGATACTAGCACAGTCAAGAGCTCAGTTGTGCGAACACAGGGACTTGGTGTTACAACACCTCAGCCTGTTGGGACTTCGGGTCAACCGAGAAAA
>JAUCMU010000143.1:16570072-16581727 GCA_032275025.1 Enteromius treurensis
ACCTTCTATGTACATATCAGAGAACAATTTAAAATATTCTCTCAAATCATTCTATGGCACCTTTAAAAAAAAAAAAACCGCAAAACAAAATATTATTACAACATTTAAAGTAAACCTTTTAATCTGACATTTTTACAATATTTTAAAAGTGAACCTATAAGTGTATAAAAGAAATGGTCATAAAAGTCTACTCTAAGTACACTTCAGTGGCCTTTTATTACAATTTCGACAATTTATTTTTGACTAGGGAAGTTTGCACAAATAAAACCAATTTGTCCTTTCCAAAGAAAAATATAAGAAAAATACCACTTGTGCCATGTACTGTGAAAAGTAACAAACCTACAAACACAAGCAGAACAGATTACTTCCAGATACATTGACAGATGACACACTAGAGGAGAAGCATAAAAGACAAAACACATAAAACTTGATGCAAAAACAACATTTTCATTGATTCAGCAGTGTGAGCAATGGCGCTTGAAAGACCTAAAACATGTAACAAAACGTGGCGACGGGGTTACCCAGTAAAGGTGAGGTAAATGGCCAAGAAAAATACTCACTCCGCACGCACACAAACACACGCTCAATCACCCATCCATCCATCCACACAAACACATGGACACACAAAGCTTGCTGTCAAATGCCAGAATAATCAACTCTCGCGTGCTGTCCAGACTGAGTTTAGCACCACTGAAATTCACGTAATGCTGTAAATAAACCTTGTGATTCAAGTCACTCAGCTGTGAAAGCATCTCTTTCAGCATGCTGGGAGTGACGAGGTCAAACAAGCACAATAAACATAAGATGAAAAGGTAATATATTCTAATCAATGTCCCATAGTCACCTATTACAATAAGCCATGTGGATGAAACATGGACCCAAGGTGAAGCGTGTCCTTTCAGTGTCACTAGTGTCACCAAATGCGATTAAATGTGAAAATAATGACTGTTTTCAAACAGGTTTCCTTGACCACCTCTACAGGCTGTCATTGGTCAGTCAAATTCACACTATTCGTTGAGCTGTTGCTGGGTCAATCAAACAAACAGATGTTTTGATAGTGCCATAGAGTCAGTGTTTACACAGCAAATTGTTTATAGTAGTCCTGACAAGTAATTAACTTTGATTAATCGCATCAAAAATAAGATTTTTTTTAATTTTTTTTTACATAATATATGTGTGGGTACTGTGTATATTTATTATGCATATTTAACATACATACATACAATATATATTTTGAAAATATTTGCATGTATTTATTTACATGTATATTGGTAGTGTCCTATGGTGTGACGTAGCAAAAATGTAGAAAACAAAAAGTAAAATAGAAATAACATGAGAAAAAGTACAAATAGTACATGATACAAATAGCATGAGACAGTTATTTTTTTTTTGTCAAACTATAGGACACTACCCATTTATCTATTTTCACATAATTTATATTATATAGAAATATATTTAATATATGAATAACATACTTTTCTTAAATACTGTATATGCTTGCATGTGTGTATTTATATATACATAATCAAAATATACAATATATATACATATAATATGAAAACAAAAACTTTTGTAAGGGATTAATTGCAATTAATCAATTTTTACAGCAGTTTACAGCCATTACTGCATTATAAACTAGTATTTTACATTTTGAAAAAAACCTTTGCAATTTACAATGACAAAAGTTCACAATCTGTGGAATTTTTTCTACCCTCACAAGTACAAACTCAACACAAACTGCATCAAACACAACTGAAAATAAGAATAATATCTCAAAAAAGTATTTTCTAAGACTAATTTAACTAGAGTTTCAAAAGAGGTCTCAACAAGTGTGATTTGATTTGTCAAAATATCAAAATCTGCAATGAGCCATTAGATATTTCATAATTTTCATTATTTCTTACAAAATTATGTGAGCTATTCTTTCAAATGCTTGGGGCTATACACGCTTTAAAACATTTTTAGAAAACAAGCCTTATGTCATCAGTTGAATATTTTATATTTAAAGTTAATCCAGACTCATTGTAAAAACTTGCCTGTTGTGGCATTTGTGCATTTTACTGCCTCCCTCCTTTTTGACACTTTTTGCAAACAGGAAAGCTTCATTATGTTTTTTCTTGCAACAGTTAAATGAACATCCGGTGAGCCTATAGTTGACATCTGGTTGCCGAATCAATAAGGATACATTTGCTGAAGCAACATGCCATTTTAACTTCTTTCTATAAGTTTGTGAAATCTTTTATAGTGATTTGTTTCACTTGTACCTGAGGGCTCCATATTTAAAGTGCAATACTTTACCAGGTGAGCTACCGAGCAAGTTTACTACACCAGAAAATTCAACTTGATCTCACAGCAATTCGTACATATTTTACGCAGTGGCTAATTTGAACAAATTCATACGACCTCACTCAATTCAAATGATTTCTTCTAAATCGTACGTATTTTGACCTAAACCTAACCCCGCCCCTAAACCTACTCGTCACAGGGTTTTAGACAAATCTTACAAAATCATACAAGTGAGGTTGTACAAATTAGCATGCATTTGGCACCTCGTACGAATTCGTACAAACTGATCATGAGACTGTGTTGGAAAATCCATAAATATGGAGCTAGTCATGTGGTGCCATTAGAATATAATAGTTTTGAGGTCATAACATAGTATCTTTGCAAGTAACTGTATGGGCTAAATATTTGATCAATAAACTGCCATTGCAATTATTAGTTGTGCGTGTACATATATGCAATAAAACTGAGAAACCTGTTAGAGCAGGAATGCTGAAACATTGCAGAAAACAATTGTAAATGCGAACGTGAATGTTGATGCAGCTTTGGACTGTTTGTTTAACATAACAGATAAGAAAAACAGAATGTGTTGCTCTCAGCAGGCCTGCTGAAATGCGTGTTATTCCTCTGCAGAAATGTACTTTCATTTGTTTGGAAAGCAGTGGACTGTTGAGATATGTTACTTGCTTTCTCTCTAGATGAAGGAGATTCCAGTTGCCTGGAAGCCATGAGTAATCGGAAATTATATCAAAACGTATCATTGCTCTAAGCATTGGGAAAATACTTATGAAACGGCTGTTGTCAACAACAGCAGTCCCCAAGGGCATGCGCTCTGCCATAAAACTGAAATCATTTGCTGGAATCATTCTTTTATTCTCTTGGGCACCACCAAGTTTTTAATAAAAAGCATTATTTCACTCATGCTGTAAATGAATTTGCGTTTTTGGACTGCTTTTTAAAAAGAAAAACAACACTGAATCTCTAGCAATAAATAGTATGCACTAGCATTTTATAGCACCCAATATTGCATCAATCTGAGCTTTTTCACATATAAAAATTCACACATTCAATCACTAAAGACTAATTTTCCATACAAGGTCAGAGTGCGTACAATATATGACAAAAACACTAATCATTTGTTTCCTGTTCTGGTCCTGTTCCTGTCCAGACCCAACATGAGGAAACAACCCAGTAACCTGAACCCATAACATGCACTTACATTTATTATTCCAACTAATGCCTTAAAGAGTCTCTCAGAAAAAGGCCAGATGACATCACCAATGCCCCAGGTGATGCTGATACAAGCCATTAAAGGGCGGAGGTCTTATGTAAATACAAGCATTCATCTGGCCCACTGTGTTTTACAAATGACACACATGAGCAACTATTTTCTTATTTCAGCTTTTATTTATTTTTATGTATGTGATGCATTGCTCAATTGAGCTGAGAGTTGAATTTTGTGGGTGGGAATTTTTATTTTTGTACTTAAGGCTAGTGCTTACTCTAGTGAATAGTTATTTAAGAAAGTTAATTTTACACACACCTTACAGTGTTAATAACTATTGAATATTTTTACTATTAGCGCTTTTGAGAAAATATACAGTTCTTTGAAAATTAGTGGATTTTCATCAAAATTCTATCAAAATATGAAAAAGGTAATTAATTATTAATGTCGTTGAAACATGTTTTTTATACTCACCAATGCTGCATTTATTTGATGAAAAATGCAAAACAGTGATACTGTGATAATTTCATTCTAAAAAAAACTCTTCTATATTTTAATATATTTTCAACATGTAATTTATTTCTGTGATGCAAAGCTGAATTTTCTGCGGCATTACTTCAGACTTTAATGTCACACGATCCTTCAAAAATCATTTTAATACTGATTTGATTGGATATGATTTCATAACTGTTGAAAACAGTTGGGCTGCTTTATATTTTTTGGAAATCATTTTTCTTTAAGGAAATAAAATAAAATACAAAAAACAGCCCTTATTTGAAATGGAACATTAGAGAAATATCCTTTAAAATATAAGAAATATCTTTACTGTCACTTTTCTTCATTTAAAGTTCCTTTAATAAAACTTATTTGAATAAAAGTGCTCATATTGGAATGTTGGTGTAATGTGCAAACAAACATAAACTACTATTTATTAATATAAATCTACAACATTTAAAACACCCAATAACTTGACCTGTTTTTGATTTATGCTGGTATGGGTTTTGGCAATTTGTAACAATTTCCAACTTAGTAACCACTTCCATACTGTATGTGACAACTTGTACCAATTTCCCCTACGTTTTAACTCAAATAAAATCTGATACGCTGGTTCAAAGCTGTAAGAAAATCAAATACACATTTAATTAATACATTAACCATAAACTGGTTCAAAAATAGGGTGTACTATTTACATTTCTCTCTATGACATGCTGAAAGTGATATAAAAGGATTTGGTGCATTAAGGTTTTAAGAGCAGACTCAGTCAGGCATCTGAAAAATCCTCAGTTTAATGTGAGAATGATAAATTGGCCACAGATGTCTGTGTGGGATACGCTGAGGGACGAGCGATATGCTTGAGAACAGGTGATGCCATATGTTGTGAAATCAGATCGCCCTCTGATGCTCGTGGCTCATATTGTAACTGATTGTTACGCCTCGTTCTGCAACTGACTTTGAAGCCAACGAGATTCAGATGCTGTGCCAATGCAAACAAGGGATGAGAAGGAAGGTTTCGAAAAGTAAACTGTGCTATCACCCAGAACCGAGTCCGGGAAGGTTGATGTTTGTGGAGTTGGAGAGAGTATAGAAAGAATAGCCAAAAATGAGTCTCATTTACTTACACTCTCTTTCATATTCAACTTTCTTTCTTCTGAAGAGGTTTTTGAAAACTTTAGCTCTTTGCCATGAGATTTTAATGTGAACACACTTTGTGGTGTTAACAATCACCTCATTATCATTTATCTGAAAGCAAAATAAAATGCTAAACATATCTTGAAATGTGAATATTTAAAACATTCTAACATGTTGTTACAATACAATTAAAAAAACATATAAAACGGTCCAAGTTTTTCAGTCCAGAAAAATCCCCAGCTCTGCCATAGACAATAGTAGCCTAATCACTATGGTTAAAACTATACAGGCACAAGGGTCATTCTATGAAAATATATATTTTTCTGTACCTAGCCTTTACAAAAATATTATATTACACTTGAAAAAACACTTTAGGGTTACAATGTTTTATATTTTAAAATAAAACAATGTGCTACTTGAACAATTTTTACTTTCTTAAGCCATCATTGTGGCAATATTTGTTTTTAATTATAAAGAATTCCAAGCACCACAAAACTGCTTGTGCCCACAGCCAAGTACAGAGGAAACACGCTTTATTTTGAGGTCAAAAGCAGGTTTTTCTTCCACTTAAAATACATTAATAATGTATTCATAAACTGTCAAATATATGATGTAAATGACATAAAAAAACAAAAGGCCAAATAAATACTATAAAATATATAATAAAGGTAGTGGTGCCCTGTGTTCCCGTTTAACAAATATTAAAAAAAAAAAAAAAATCACACTGACAACATCACCTAACTTTATTTTTCCTATTTGAAGATCTATGAAAAAAGGCCCATGTTAAGTCAAACATTATAGAATACCCAAGACGTGTCACTTTGAATGGGAAAAACCCATATTTACGCAGGCCCACTCTTGCTTGACTGTAATCAGTCTTTTTAAATTTTTCTGATATTTTCCTCTTTTTTTTTAAATGCCATCTCTCTCTTTGATTTGCTACTATCCATCAATTGAGCGCTCTCTTCACTCTTTTAGTACAAGACACGCCTCTTTACTGCTGATTGGCTACAACAAGTGTTTTTTTCGGTCGACACTGTGGACCACGGCTGTGCTGAGGATAAAAGTGTTTTTCTAGAATCACTTAAAAGCAGCGGGCCGGACCGCCACTACGTACATCCTGTAAAATTGGATTAATCCTGTTTACCTCACCTTTCGTCGAGTGAGAGGGATGGATGGGGAGTCATGTCCCCCCTTCCCTATGAAATACACTGCATCATATGAATGAATTTTATAATACTGTACATTGAAGGTGGATGAACTATTCCTTAATCAATCAAGACCAACATGACATAAAACCAGTGGAATTGATAGAGCTTGTCCAGCTCATTTGCAAAGCTCTGAAGCTATATCTCTATTTCCCTCCCACATCTCCTTGAGCAGCTGAGGTGGACAGCGGTATCTGCACGTGTTGGGTAAAAAGATTAAGAGCCAAAATAAAAATGGATTTACTGGTGTCTTCCACAGAGCAGATGTTGGCAGGGCACGACTCCATTTGACTTGTAAAAATGGAGCGGGAAGACAAGGATCTGGTTCAAATTCCAAGACGCTCATTCCACGGAATTGCCATTTGGGTTTTTATGAAGGAAATAGCAGCATCTCTGAATCCAGGAGCACAGAGAGTTATTACGAGAGTGGATAGATAGGCCTTCAGTTCATTGTCATTCCATGGTTTGTCTTAATGAAGGGGCAAAGCCATGGGAGTCTGTAGTAAACTTATTATTTTAATACATCTGTTTTGTATTACTTAAGGATTGCCAATATGATTTTTTTTTAAGAAGGTTAAAAAAGGTTGCTGAGAAGATGAATGTAAGCACAAACTTACAACATTGTGACAACTTGAAATAGGAGCTGTTCCTGTGCTGTTTATTAAATATATTCCACTTAGCCACAGACAGCTACTTCATCCTCACACTACTCAAAATCCAGCTTCAAACTATTTTTAAATCCACTTGTCATAATAAACCTTGTATGTTTGAAAGCAGGGCCTGTATCTAGTGATCCAAATGATGATAAATATGCAATACGAATTTCTGCATGTGAGAGAAACATGAATTTACCTTTTCATTGGCAACTTTCTATGACCTGATAACAGTGAATCTGTAGGAATAAAGTGATATAAAAAATGAAAACTCTCATCATTTCCTCACCGTCAAGCCATCTCACATTTATATTTCTGTAAAAAACATGTGTTTATGTGTTTAACAATATTTATGAAAATAATTCATCTCTGTGAGTCTATATAACGCAAGTTGATGGGACTCTCAATGCCAGTTGTAGTGGTTTCCCTGTTTTTTTGAGGAGATTATCAAAATGATGTAATAAACTAACATTTGCACTCATCAAATGACTGGTTTTTGACCCCTGTTTTTAAAATGACATTCCACGCGAATCAAAATGAATGAAAACATCCAACAAAGTTTTAAATCTGAAATTGTACCGTGCATAAAGTTATTGTCTCTCAAAAGAAAGAGTCGACTCTGAATCTTTGAAACGAGTCGTTTTTACAGCAAGTCAAAAGCTGTTCCGTGCTGATGTCAAAAATTAAACATTAACATATTGCCCGTCCACTTGTTGGTCTTTTCCCGAAGGTCTGAATGAAAATGCAAATTCATGCTGCTTTTGTAGCATTAGTAACTCACAAACACTGCTTAAATTGAAATCAACCAAAAGAAGTTTTTAAAAAGATTAATCGTTGAATGAAACGTTTGGGAAACAAAATTAAATGCATATTATTAGTATAAAAGTGTTTTTTTAAGACCTCGCATGCATGTCAATTAATTATTTGAGACTCCCAAAAGCAAAATATGAACCTTTCATAACCTATTTTATTTATTTTTTACAAAATCTTAGTGTTTCTCTCAAGAAGACACTAGCTCCCTTGCCATTCTTCTTCAAATTGAAATGGCAAACTGAAAATATAGGCAATGGAAACAAGGCAATTTTGCAAATACTGCCACATGGATTATCCCTTTAAAGAATTTCTGATTAAATCGATGTTAAAAACATTTTCAATATGCTGAAAATATGCTGATTTATTTATGTTTAATTTATGATGTTTTGTTAAGAAAATAACAAAGATTTAAAATGTGTACTGATACCAGAAACATACATCTGGTAAATAGTGTATTGGTCAATTTCAACAATATTTTAAATTCTACTAGTTTCAGAACAAAGGTTTTAACAAAGGTTTGTGATTTTATCACATAATAGCTGTACTTTTTTTTTAAAGACTGCATGAACTTAAAGCTTTAGTGACCTAGTATGACTCATTCAGGTGTCTTTTCTTCTTTACCAGGTAAGTTTGAAATCTTTTGTTTGAGTGTTTCCCGTTCCCATGTCCCATGAGGCTAGTTGAGAACCTTTAGGGCACCGGAAACACTGTTATATGGCATATGAGTTCCTTTCGGAGCCTGAACATATTGGATGTTAAATCTTTTCAAAGAGGTCAGTCAATGGAGCCGATCTGTTTTAGACCTCAAACTGAATGTTTAAAAATGAAACAGACATTCATAAGTGGTCTATATCTTAACCCCCAGGCTTTAATAAGTGCTGCTTGAATTTTTACAGCACTGAACCCTTTTTTTAGGTGATATTGAAGACGATAAAGCGGGCGTTCATTGCATTCCTTACCCTGAGACTTCCCTCTGTGAATCCATCGTCAGCTGTCTTCTTTGATCCAAACGTAGAGGAAAAATGAGACAGCCAGCATAAACCGTACAACACTGAGTTCTCATTGATATCATCCAACACAAGCAACATCAAGCAAATCACATTAAAACGAATGCTTGTTATCATGCTTTACTGTTAAAATAACAAAGATCACTGAAGAGAGAGTAGCTGTATCTGTTTTCACTGCTAGTGGGCATTTTTAACGCATAATGGTTCTGTTAATACACATGATAGCATGTTTATATAGCAGCAAGCTCGGCTCCATATGTGAAAATCAACAGAAAAATGGAGAAAAGAAAGAGCTCGATGTAAATCAAAAACTAGACCCCCGCCCGTTGACAGATAAAGTGTAAATCCATAATGTGCTGAGACATTCACTTTATAATGTTAATGTTATAGTTGGCTAACGTTGGGAATGTTGTCATTATACAGAGAGCACAATGAGAGAGACAAAATGTACAATATTTCTCTTTTATTTGGGTTTATATATATATATAGGCCTATATATATATTATATGTGAACCTGGACCACAAAACCAGTCAAAATTGAGGTTTATACATTATCTGAGAGTTGAATAAATAAGCTTTCCATTGACGTATGGTTTGTTAGGACTATAGGACAATATTTGGCAGAGATACGACTACTTGGAAATCTGGAATCTGAAAAACAAATCTAAATACAAAGAAAACCACATAACTGTTAATTTACTGATATTTGTTCACATAATAGTTGGTTAATTTAGGTAGCAATAAATTCCAATAGTGCTATAATTGTTGTCACTTTCACAGATGTGTTATTTTCACAAGTTAAAAGGAGTAAGTACTCAAGCTGTGATTGTTTAAAAGAATGTAACTGTTCATTATCAAAATCTTATCAAAAAGTGTTTGTATTACTTTTACAAATAGTCAACTATATTTTTCATACAAATCTAAATGGACATATTTCAAATAATGTTTTTGCTGAGATGACCAATTTGAGAAGACATTAATTATTTTGTATACTACATAAATGTGTAGTTTTGAGTTGCGATTACGCAATGACGTCATCACGCAAAGATATATATTGATAAGAACCTATTTATTGTGCATCTGGATGTAATGTTTTAACATAATATAATACACGGCGCCTTTGGGAGTAGAGACATGACGGGATTACGCTTGTCAGATCCTACGCTATGACGTCACTGTTATGCAAATTAGTGCGTGGCGTCATCTGGCAACATTTAGCTACTTTTCATTATAAATAGTTGGCAACACCGGACGTGATGCCATTTCGCTTACCATCTGCAGTTCTGAATCATGACCGTGATCTTTTATAGCTGAGCCTCTTTTGGAAAGCTTAACAAAGTTACCTTTTCCTTACAACCAAAAACGCACTGCGAGTCTCTTGCAGTGCAGCCGAATGAAGCGCGTTGATGAGCGTCATCTGTCTCTCTTGTCTATGCCTGCGCGGGCGCGTGCTTCCGGGAGAAATGCCCATACAAGGAGTTCCATCCTCGACTACGTCATTAAGAAAAACGATCGGAATAAAACTCCGAAACTTGGAAACTTATTTGTTCCATGCAACATAATCCTTTTGTCTCAAATAAAGAAAAAGAAATATAATTTAAAAGGCTTCATAATATATATACCACCAAATATTTCATAAAAAATGAGTTTGCTACACATTTTGAGTTTTCTGTAGTAATAAAAATGAAACTATTCTTCACTTATTCTGGATATGCAAGTATACTCAGCAACTATGGAAACATGCTGGCTTGTTTAATTCAAACATCATCCTAAAAGTTTTTAAATTAAACCTCAAGATGGTTCTCTTTGTTTTGTTTTTTTCTGAAGGAGATTCAATTTTTTGTTTTGTTATAAACCTAATTTTCTATCAAGTTTTTACATACATTAATGCAAATTCTTTAATTGCACACCTGTTTTTGTTGTGTTTCTACAAGAAATTGAGCAATATTTAAAAACGATTTCAACATCTCATAAAAGAAAAGTAATTAGGACTTATTCAATTTGTACTCAATACTGAATCTTTAATTCATCTTGTGAAGTACCCTCTGCATTCTTTTATTTATTTATTTTCCTTCTATTTTGTGCCTTTCAATTATTCTCATCTATTTTACTTGTAATTATTTTTGCATTAATGTTTAACCTCTTGTCTGATGTTGAAATACCTGTATTATTTATATATCTGTATATTTTTTGTATTACCTGTTCTGTTATTTCAAAAGTTCAATAAAAAAAAAAACTCTCCGAAATTAAATTGAAAAAAAAAAAACTTTGTCCATGCGTAGCATGAGAATGCAACTTTAAGCAACTCTGAATGCACAAAAGTCCCCGTTACCCCTCCTTTAAATTTGTCCAAATGAAGTCATTATCAATGCATTTTATTAATCAAAACTTTTAATATATTTATGGTGGTTAATTTACAAAATATCTTCATGGAACATTGTCATGGTCTGTGTGTAGTGAAGTACGTAGGTAGAGTCGAATATTCAATCCAATAGCGATACTTTAATAAATCCAAGGAGAACAGACAAGCAGGGTAGTTCACACAACATCCAACAACGTTACAACATTAATGACCGGAGACAGGGACTCGACTGAACGTAACTTAAATAATACAGACAATCACACTAATAAACGAGACACACCTGAACGTAATCAATACAGACAGAAACTAGGGCTGCGTCCAAAATCGCATATTTCTTAAGTAAGTACTACATTTAAAACCGAACATACTACTAGACCGATAAAAAAGTACATTCTTTATAGTATGAATGGAACTCGGACGTACTACATCCGCCATATTGATGCTGTCACGTGTCACGCGTCGTCACAACGGCGCG
>JAUCMU010000143.1:16600491-16616706 GCA_032275025.1 Enteromius treurensis
TAATCGTTTATAATTATATTTATAATTCATAATAATGAAACCAAGTACACATAAGATATAGACAATGGCTATGCTGTAATTTTGGCTCTATTTGCATGTAAAATAGAGTTAGAAGCAAAATAATTTCTATTTTAACTGAAAGCCCTGCTCCTCTCAGCTTTTCGCTGAACAGAACAGACACAGAGAGAGGTGTGCGTGCGCTGGGAGAACAAGAGCTCGCACTCGTGCGGCAGTACCGGAGACTCGCTGATGTTTGTCCAAGTAGTCTTTAGATTTGTCTCTAGTCGCTTTTAGGGAAAAATGTCGCCAAGGGGGTCTGAATAGTCGCTAAATATCGAGACAAAGTCGCTAAGTTGGCAACACTGATCTGTAGACAACAGACCGCAAAGAATGATGGGCACGCTTGGGCTGATGGGAATTGTAGTTCCCGCTACCTCCCGTTCGCTCCTTTCGCCTGAGCAAACTTTTCTCAGAAGACCTATCGTTTTATCGAGTCATGTGACTACGGTATTATCAAAAAATTTTGCAATTGCGGTACGACGGTATTTACAATGCCGTTACATCCCTACATTTTAGGGTTATCATTATGCATTAAAAACTTATGCAACATTTCTGGATTTAAAAAAATGTATAAATAAAATTTTCAATAGAAAACTGCCATTGGATTTATATTGTCTAGCTAAGTTCACCGGTCACTATTGTGACCATCAAGATTTATTTCAACAAAAATAAATATATGTGAATGCATATATTCATCCTAGGCACCCTAACGATAATTTGTACCAAAAGTCTCTGTCATATCTTTATGTTAACATGCTTCACTAGCCCTTCATTTTGGAGCTTTGATACCGCTATCATTTTCTCAAGGTGCAGACAGGAAATAAACTGCTCTGGTCATGTGACAATTTGCACTAATCATGTAAAACTTCACATATTTAATTAAGAGCCTTTATTTTTTCCCATATTTGCAGGAAGTGCACCAAAACATCAGGCAGTAAGCTTTTTAGAGCTTTATAAACCAAAAAAATTTTTATGGTCATTATTATGAATAATGCCCCTTCAAAAACGGATAATATGTACATCCCTAGTGACATTCAACCCCATTTCAAATAAAGTTAAGCTTCTGTAACAATACTGTACAAATCCTCCACACAGAGCGCAGGGCACCTCTGAAAAGCGTAAATGCAGCACGGTGATGTGCGGTGACTTCCAGCACAGCTATAAATACCTGGCAGCTGCTATTCCTGACCGTGTCACTGAGTGCTAATGGTTTGATTCGGAGCGGTGAGCCAGATATCCTGACCCACATTGTTAGCCGCCTTAGCAGAGTGGCCTAGTTAGCTTCAGGGTGCGGAAAAGAGCGCTGCCGGGTGTGTGATGATGAGGCTTGAGAAGAATGCACGCTGACCTTTCCACACGTCGCCCTCCAGATTTATACCTATAGATTTGTTTTTCTCACACACCTTGTACTCCAGTGTCTGTTTGAGCATGTCCTCCTCTTCTTTTGTGAAGTGCAGAAGTACTGAAATGGCTCTGATGAGCTGAAAAGCCTGGAGAGAGAGAGAGACAGAGAGAGAGAGGTAACCTCTCGTGGGAGAAGTCATACCAGCATCACTTGTGCTGTTATAATCAAGAGTTAGCAGAGGACTCTCTAGTGTTTGAAAGCCGGTGATGCACACACAGATTGGATTGTACTGAAAGGTGAATTAGTGTCAGAAAATTTTTTATAGGAAACTGTTGCATCAGTAATCTGCATTATATACCACATGCAACTGGAAAAGAAGATGACTGGATTACCATTAACTGCAGCTTAAGCATTGGCAAAAAGTATCTAAACACTAATCAGTCGAGCCCTCACCTCTGCCTCTCTGGATGACATGAACTTCAGCACCACATGTTTGAGGTACTCAAAGTTGATCTCTCTTGTGTCGGTGAGGTCTGAACTGTTGGTGACTGTGGTGTTGGAGGTGATTGGAGGCAGGCCTGAAGTCTGAGGGAGTCCTGGGGCTGGGGTTGAAGCTGCGATGGGCATCAGTGTCTCGGAGGTTGTCCTATCGGTTGATTTCTCCTGCCTGCTTTCCTGGAGTCTCTCCTTCATCTCAGAGTCAGGATCTGGCTTCAGTTTCTGTTGCATAAACGCATCACAAGGAAATGTTTACCGACAGCTGGCGTGGACCGTTCTGCATACGTCGATGCACTCCTTCTGAATAAACACACTCACCAGCTCTTTCTGTAATGTCCTCTTCAGTTCTGCAAGCCTCTGCTGTAGCTGCTTTATTGTCTGACAAAACAAATAAATATAAATAAAATAAATGGATAATTGTTTGACAACATTCACACACACAATCACATCCAAAATTATTTACATAATATTGCTTACATAATATACATGCGTGTGTGTACTTTATATATTTACATGTATATATTTATATTTAGAAAATGTATATATTTAATATATACACATTTTCTTAAATATATATGTGTCCATTAATGTTTATTTATATATACACACAGTACACATATAATGACTTATTTTGAATGCAATATACTATTATTATAATAACAGCACTTATTAGTATAGTCAAACAAATATGGCTTGACCCCCAGAAAAATCAAATCTGTGTTATACCAAAGGATACGTACAAAAATACGTACTGAGTAGGAGTTACATGACATGGGATAAATTTCATATTTATTTTAAAAAAATTCATATTTATATATGCATACACATACACACTCACACTTGTTCAAATAATGTAGGGTGACTTTAAAATAATTTGTAAATATTTTTTTGCAGGATAGGTTCAAAAAATAACGTGAAATTTTTTAATTAAATTTTTCTTACAAATGTTATTTGTATAATGTAATATGTACAGATGAAACTAGACACATTTATTAACATTTGTCACGTTCTTATAGGATTTTAAACCCACAAAAACACATAAAAATGATTGATTAAATTATTTGAAATAATTTATTCGTGTTAGATATATGTTCTCTTTAACTATAAAAAGTAAAAACTGAAGTCATAAGAGTATCTATTAAATACGTTCTCCGTTTTAATAATGTTCTTACATTTAAATACCAAGTTCATAATTAAAAACCGTTCTCATTTCAGTGGATTCTTTGTTCTTACCTTGTTCTTTTCGGCCAGCTGTTGCTCCAGGTCTTTATTGACCTTTTGTAACTGGTCAAGATCACTTACAGTAACCGTGCCATTCTGCTCACCGTCACACTGATCATGAGACTGTGCTGTTAAACTGAACACCTCACTCTCAAGATCAGACACCTGTTACACACAATCAAATATGCCATTACAAACACATCAAACTGGTAAGGCTGCAGCTGAGATGAAGCACACACTGACCCGTGACTGGTAAGACGAGAGTTGTTCTGTTGTTGTGAGGATTTCCTGCTGCAGTGATGTCAGCTGAGAGTTGTGTTCTCGCTCTCGCTCCTCAGCCTCCAAACGACGAGACTCGCACTCAGCCTGCAGAGAAGACAGACCGCTACGGGCCGCCTGCAGCTCTGACACACAATAAGAAACAGACGCTTTTTTATGCCACCATTAGGTATTATTGCATCACTGAATTTAATCTACAGTGCCTCACACAAAATAAAAAAGTCATTAAAATTTAAAAGTATAGATATTTAGTCGTACATCATGTTCAACATGTGTTATTTTATTTCAAGTAATGAATTTATGAATTTGAGGCAGATCTGAGGTATTGTGAGGAGTGGACCTCTGGATCCTCACCTTCCTTCAGCGTGTTTAGCTCCTTCCCTTTTGCTCCTAAATCCTGTGAAAGACGACTTACTTCCTGTTCTGCCTTCTCAAGAGAGACTGACGATTTGCTGACCTATCAAAGACAAGTAATAAATCAAGTTCTTGATAAATGAGTAAAAATTTGGTGCGTGTTTGAATAAGCCAGTGTATGAACCTGTTGTTGGAGTTCTTCTCTCTGTTTTCTGGTTTCCTCCAGAGCTTTGGCAATTTCAACACTAACTGTCTGTCTGCTGATCAACTCTGCCTGTAACACAGACAAATAAACGTTATACTGGTTAGCAACATAACTCAAGCTCACAAAATACCTCTCAAAAGTGCACAGCAGGACTAGATGGTAAGGTGGTATTTGATTAAATAAATGCTGCCTTGGTATACATAAATCTTATTGGGCCCAATCTTTTGAATGGTAGTGTATGTGACAGTGAGTCAGTTGTGGCAGATGACTCTCACTCTGGCCTGCTCTAGTTCTGCCGTCAGTCTCTCTACAGTGCCGTCAACCTCAGCTTTGCTCTTCAACAGTGAGGCTTTTTCCTCCTCCAGTAACCGCTTGAGAAAGAGACAAACATCAGATGGCTTTTAATAACATTTCTGTTTTAATAGAACAGTAAGATTACTGATGTTTCACACACACACACACACACACACACACCAGGCTGTCCTGATGCTTGCTGGCTTCCGTTTCTCTCTCTCTCTGTAGTGCAAGAAGTTCCTCCTCCAGCCTGGCTGTTTTCTCCAAGCCTCTCTGTCTCTGTGTGGAGACCTGCTGCTGTAGTCTCTCCCTCTCCTCTGCCCACTCTGCTTGCTGTGGGACCAAAGGTTAGAGGTCAACACTCTAAGATAAAACTAAAAGGAGATAGCAAGCCAATTTTTAATAACTCTAAATCCCATATGTTATTTTCCTTGTCCAATGCTAGCGTCCCAGTAGGTATGACTAATATCTGACAGAAGGGGGCGGCATTTCAGCAAAAACAGTCCGTGACTGAGCCAGACTTTGCCTGACAGCATGTACCAGCTTCTCTGCATGCGTTTCACTGTCTTCCAGTTGCTGTTGCAGACTCTTCATGGTCGCAGTGCAGTCAGCCAGCCTCTGCTCCAGATCTGATATCTGACACAACACACACATCATTCAGATCGTTCAGCCAGAGTCACATGACACGTAGGTTAACTGTGGGTCAACTCACCTGCGCATCTGTCCTCTCCCTGTAAGCTTTGGATGAGTCGTCTTTGTGCTTGACCAGAGTCTGCAGATCTGTGATGTTGCCGTTCTGCCGAGAGATCTGGAAACACATGAGAAACAGGAATTGTGTCTTTGAATTAAAGTTAAAAGTGTTTTGAAATGGGTCTCATTCACAATGAAATTTGATTTGATTCCTGATTAAATTCGGTATTTTTGTTTTTCAACTAATTAAGAACATTCTTTAAATACATTTTACACCATCTCTCAAAAGTGTGGGATAAGTTCTATTTTCATTTTAAGAAATAATTTTTTTGAGTAATTAAACTGATTATTAAATTGATCAAAAGTGTCAAATCAGCAAAAATTATTTTTAAATACATTTTTGATATCTTCAAAGCTTTGGTGTTGCCGAATTTACATTTAAAAGATTTTTTCTGTTTGTTTTTTTAGTTGACTTGAGATAGATGTGTGTGCTTTTGCTTTCTTTTTCCATATTTGACTATGAATACATATATATATATATTTTTAATTTATTTTCATAACTTTTCTTGGAAGTCCCAAATGTAACAATTTTCTGTAGAGCAGAGCTTAGATGCTGGGGTTTACCTGGGCCTCCAGTGAACTGACCGCAGTGGTGTGATTCGTTCTCTCCTCCAGTAACTCTCCTCTGGCCTGCTCTAACCTCTGCTGTATTAAAGACTTCTACACACAGCATTCAGATATTAGATGACTGAAACTGCAGTAAGACGATAAGGTATATGCCAGTGTCCTCTGACCTCTTTGAGCATTTCCTGTAGGTGCTCATCCTGAGAGAGGTTCGCTTCTAGTCTCCTCTCTAAGGAAGCAGCCTTTTCCTGCAGATCAGCCAATAGACGCTCTCGCTCCTCCTCGGTCACTGCAACCTGACCAATCACAGTATGGTATAAAAAGTTATAACAATGTGATAATAATGATAAAAAAAGTTATTGCATTTAGAGAGTTAAAATGTATGAATTCAAATGAATAAACCCAGCTAGACCCAGTACAGTAATAGTATTTCAAGATGCAAAAATTATTTTTCTCCTCATACTTGGTCTGAAAAACCACTTAGCTATAGAAAACAGACAAATGTAATATGGTGACATTTTGTTTTGTTAGATTTGGTAAGTTCTAATAATTAGGAAGCGTTTATTGTGATGTAATTATATAGATGCCACTCATGTGTGCGCCTGCAAAATTTAGCACATTGGCAGACACTTATTTTCACTTGCAAATGCGAGCGAAGGCTTTACTATCAATGGGTTCTTTGTTGAGTCAATCAGACCTTGTTTTTGTGCTGCTCATGCTGTAGCTTCAGCGTATTGTGTTCAGACTGGAGCTGCTCCATTGATTTCTCTAGTGCCTTTGCATTGTTTTGTGCCTGAAAACAAAGAAGAAACAATACAGAAACAATGTGGAAATGATTTTTATCATACCATTCAAGCAGAAAACGTATTCCACACTCTTTAAACAAATCTTGAGTGTGTTCCTTTGAAGTGTATGCTTACTTCAGGGGCAAGTTATGAAATAAAGGGTTTAAAACATTAAATATAAAACAAACTATGCTAAGGTTTTATGAATTTAAGCTTTTTTCCACAATAGTCGATAGTCAATAATTGCAATTCCATTATTTCAATACCACAGCAAACCTAACATGTTATTGATAACATGGAACATATCATGGAAATATTAGAAACAATATATTTCTATAAAATTTATGAGAACTCTCCATTAAATAAATCATTAGAAGTGCTATAACACTGTTATAAATGCACAAATTCAATAACATGCAGCATAAGTATGTCATGCATCTCAAATGTGACCCTCTTGCAGTGTGATCTGTACTGATGTAGCTGAAGGTTGCCAAGTGCTTACCTTTTGGAAATCCTCAGAAACCTGCTGGATCAGCTGCTGTAACTCCTGCTCTCGCCTCTCCAGAGCCACGACCCTCCTCTCAGCCTCTGTTCTCTCACTCAACAACTCATCCCTGAAAGAGAAAGGTGGACAAACTGCAGATTTCATTTTTTTCATCTTTGATACATTATTATGTCTTCTGAAAGAAAAACTTCCTTCAAAAGCCAAACAGTTTAAATCATCAATCGATGGCTCAACAGCCTTGGAAACATCCCCATCCCATTCGAAATATTTTTGTAGTCGGAAAAAATGGAAGTCAAGTTCGTCTGTATTTCTGCACACACCTCTGGGCCTGTAGCTGTGAGTTGACCCTGCACATCTCCTCGTGTTCCTCTCCCAGCTCATACAGCTTGTCTTGGGTTTGGCTCAGGGTCAGTCTCGCTGTGTTCAGTTCCTCTCCTCTCAGTTTGAGCTCTTTCTCCCGCTGATTTAGCTGTTCCTCTCGCCTCAGCAGCTGCAGCGCAAATTTTATGATCAGGATAGTTTAGTAATAACATGTACCTTCTTGCCTGTTCTGCTCTGTATATGAGTCTGTGTTTGCATTAAGTATACTTGCATTGAGAGTTTAGCAGGAGAGAGATTTGGAGGGTTTATAAGCAGGGTTTATATCAGTGTAAGGTATGTGAAGGAAGGTGATGCGTGTAATTTTTCAATTTTCTTGCTATAAACAACTAATACTCAAAGGCTCACTGTGCTGACCATGTGTTTGAGTTTGGCCAGTTCCTGCTGCTGAAAGCCCTCCAGCTCATCTAGATCATCTCTTTTCTGGAAGAGACTTAAACTCTGCTCTGTCATCTCATCTAGCCGAGCTGCCAGTGACAACTTCTCCTATTCGAAAGAAAGAAAACAAAATAGGTTCTCAACACTGATGCTTGACACATTCTTTTGAACTGAAAGTGACTCGTCAGGCTTGACAGACCTTCCTACAATCTTTACCAAATATGTCCCAAAGGAACTTTACCTGCTCTAGAGTAGCTAGCTTTTCTGTCCACTCCTGGTCCTTCTTGTCTAATGCTAAGGCCATGCCTTCTGCCATCTTGGCTCTGTTGGCCTGGAAGCTTTCATTCTGGTCTTGAAGTTTGCGCATGGATGCTGATTGAACACAGAAATAAGAAACAATTTAATCATTCTGATTTTGACATATTACAGAACATTTTCAGCATAATATCAATAAACTGCTCCTATGCCACCCATTTAGTTTTCACAGATGATGCTTTAAATTTAAAAGTGTGTGTAAACTTGTTTGCATTAAGTATACTTGCATTGACAGTTTAGCAGGAGAGAGATTTGGAGGGTTTATAAGCAGAAATATGAAGCTTATATTTTTAATAAAAAAAACTGTTGATTTCTATAACCCTTAAAGGAATAGTTCACTTACTGAAAATTTACTCACCTTTAGGCTATGCAAGAAGTAAATGAGTCAGAATAGATTAGGGGAAACGTAGCATTACATCATTTGATGAGTCCAAAAAGCTGATAAAAATATCTCAATAATCTACAATATCTTGTGAAGTTAAAAAACAAAAACAAATCCATCAATAAGACATTTTAGCTCCCCAGGCTAAAACACCAGTCCATAATTACATTTTTTTTTTTCTGTGGATATCTTGTTGCATTTATGTTTGGACTCTGTTGCTATGAGGAAACAAAATTTTCTTGGATGGCCTAAGTACATTTCCAGCAGATTTTCATTTTGATTGAACTATTCCTTTAAAACAGATTGATGTAACATTTAATTAGTGGCTAGGTGTTACTACAGATGGAAATGTTAGACCCAACATATTTAAAGTGTATAACATATTCATTTAGCTATTTTTGTTAGTTTCATTAATCAAACTCTTAGTAATGTCCAGATGTTCTTTTGTTAGTACAGCTGTAAAACAGATTGTTAGTAAGTATTTGAAGTTGATTTTAATCAGTGTATTTTTTCCTTTTACTAGAAATGGGATCTGAGTTTTTAGAGATTAATAACAGAACAAATTACATATCTTATATTAGGATGCTGTAGGCACAATTTACAATTGCCAAAAAAAAAAATAATAATAATAATAATTGTTAAAAGCAGCATTTTCGAGCTATACATTTCACCTCAATCTCAGAAGCCATTGCCCCAGACACATTTTCTAGGAGTAGAAAACTCCCAAAGAAAGAGGTTAAAGGAATATTCCAGGGTTCAACAAAAGTCAAGCTCTACGAACAGCATTTGTCAATAAACTCATTAAAAAATAATAATAATTGAAGCCACTTTATTGATACATTTGTTCATTTAAAAAAGCTAAACTTACTGTTACAGTTTGAAAAAAATAATGACTATAATTAAGCTTTAATAATAATTGTGTAAATTGTTCTTTTTGAAGTGAAAATACATAACTGACATAACTTTACAGTCAAAAAGTGGTTCTATTAAAGTAGTCATATCTTCTTTAAACAAACGGGGATAAATAATATTTGGTGATAATTAACTTTATAAAAAAGCTTTACTTCATTATTTGTGACAAGTTTAATCAACTAAAAGACAACAAACAGTTTAACTACTTTCATTTGTTGTTTTTTTGATCAATAGCCAACCTTATTTGTCTAGAAGACTACATGTTTGATTTGGGTGAGGTTTGTAAAAAGGCATCGGACCAACGAATGGAAAACAGAGCAGAGGAAGAGAAAGCCAAAAGAAGGAAGAGGCGGAAATGGGAGGAAAAGAACGGTACGTACAATCCTGATACTTCTCTAATGCAATCTCAAGCTTCTCCTTGGTCTTCTGCATTAGCCGAAGCTGCTCAGCGTAGTCTAGGGTTGGGGAATGGGATACCGACACACACAAAAACACGACCGGAGGGAGGCAGAGGAGGATGAGGGGGAGGGTGGGAGGAGGGACAAAACAGGGGGGGAGAAAACAAAGGGATAAATATGATTGAGAAGCTAAACAAATGGAGGGAAAAACAGAATGATTTTCTGAGATGAGAAAACCAGACTGATTGGGAGGCTGAACAATGCCCTTTGACCTTTACACTAATAGATCATCCCTGATCGGGTCAATTATGCAATCATCTTATCTAGTACTGCTCATTTAGGGTTAAAGGAGTTTCTAGATCGCATACCATGGCTGGCTGACAGCGAGAGCCAGGTATCTATTATTTATGCAGATTTTTCCAGGCCGTTACAGTGGAGTCATTTGCATTCAGTTTCAGGCTTGTTTTGTGGCAAATCTGCCAAATGTCATGTGCTTTATACATTTCCAATGTGGCAAAAAGTATAAAGCGCGTTTAGAGGTGTCCAAATACAGAATGAAATAAATTCAGTGCATGACGTGTCAGGTGAGAAGACTGTACACGTAACACCCCGTCTCTAGTTTTCACTTTTCTCATTGAAGCTGTCGCATCGGCCTTTTGTATCTTTTTCCTCCTTTCAGTCTTTTTCTCTTGTCGTGTTTACACGAGCTTCACTGTATAGTGTTGGCGATACCTGAGAGCTTGGCCTCCAGCTTTCGTATCTGATCGTTTCTGCGCTGAATTTGAGAAGAAACATCATCTCTAGAGCTGCTGCCATCAGAAGCCTAAGAGTGAATGACAGAGATGAAGACATTTATTTAAAAAACAAACAAACAAACACAAAAAAACTAGAAATGCATCAATATTTTTTATTTAATACTGATTATATATTATTTATAGTATTTTTTTTTGTATTAGTTCTTCCATTGTTATAGCCAATAATTAATAGGATTAGGAATATTAATTATTAATAGGAATATAAAAATAAATAAATAAAATGATTAAAAAATATAGGATAAATTTAATGTATTTAAATATTAAATATAATAATAATAAAAAGTTAAAAATATTAATTAAAAAATATTTTATTTAACAATGTGGTAAATTTTCAATTTGAGCCTTAAATGACAGCGAAACAATCTAAATGTAAAACCAGAAAGGAGTGTGAACAGTTAATTATAAAATATTGACCAAAACCAATAAATTAGAAAAATATCAGAGAAATATAATTGCACATCCTTTGTAAGAACTACAGAATGTAAAAGGGAGATGTTTACTTCTTATTTTGTTAAAATAACACCTAAACGTTTATCAGCACAAATGCAGAATTCTTGGGGTCCAAAACAATTGCTTTCTCTCAGCAACTATAAAGTGGCTTTGATTTAGACCTGTTACTGATACTACTCCAACAAGCCTGCAGCGTTAATTATTTAGGGCGCAAGACAACCTGAACCTAACCCTGAGTGTGTTTGCCTTTAATTGCTAGAGGACAAGAGTGTCAGGTTACACCGGTTTGTCAAAGCATGTGACATTATTTAGCACTCGCTAATTTCACTAGTTTCCCAAGAAGCATAGCACAGCACTCTAGTAATATCTTCGTCACACTACCAGGTTGTTCAGGTGCAGCACTGTGCAAACACAGTCAGTAAACAGTCATATAACTTTAGAATAGACACCGTAAATATGCCAGCCATTTGAAACAGGAATAATTACTATGCTGATTTATTAGGGCCATTCTGCTTTTGTAATAGGAAATGATAAAGAATTTACTATGTCTCCTTATCAAAATGTGTCTGCAATCACTTTACTGATACCTAGATGTGTACACTTGGAAGGTGTCATTTTAGTTCATATTCCATTAATATTCTCATAACATTTTAGTTATTTATCATAATATTAAAAATATAATATTTTTTGACCATAATCCATTTCTAAATAAGCCAAGAATAAACAGTACAGCTTATGCTGCATATGCAGCTTTGCCATCATAGGAATAAATTATATTTAACATATAAATAACTGTATTTTAATCAAATAAATAATAAATACATACGTAGCCCAAACTCCTGAATGATGGACAAATAATTGGTACAGCACATAAAAGCAGTCAGTAAAATAACGTGTGAAAAAGTGTACATTAGATAAAAGAAAAGGAAAGCAGCATCGATGGAGATATCCTGGTATCATCACCGGCTAGAAATGTTTAAACAGACCCAACAACTGAAGTTATGATATCACAAGAAGCTAGAGACTCAGAACTACTCATAAGCAGAGAAAGATCAACTCACAAAGTCATCTCCAGAATCTGCGCCCACAGAAGTAATGGACTCTTTGCTCATGGAGCGAGGGATGCGGCCGGAGCGGGGGGCAGTAGCAGCCTCCTCCGCCAGCTTCTTCTTCAACTTTGCGAACATCTCTGTAGTGTAGATGAAGCGTATGTGTGTGTGAATCAATGATTTGAACGTCGTCCCAACTGTCAACGAGACACTTTAGGGTCCTCGGAAAGCTGAACGGGTTTTATTCACAGCGTATGCAGATCTCATTCTGGTGTTACTCTCTGCTGCCTTGACTCTGCGGAGAACAATCACAACATTAGTATTAGCTACATTAGCAGAGGCTCTAGTGGTCAAACTTATACAATCAAACAAGGTTTATAACAAGCAGACAGTATTCTCAATGAAATAAGTTTACTGTGCTGGTAACCTGCATGTTAAGACTGAAGTACTTAGTACACATCACTATCTAGTGTACGTTCGTGCTTGATTATATAGTTAGTTGAGGTGATATATCAAAATCACACTACACTTACATTATTAACGCTAAAGTTAAAGATTAATTAACGCAGATGAGTTGTTTTAAGTAAGACATGGACAATACAGGAAAATTAAATACTATGTTTAAATACAAATACTGCGCTTTTATGTTTTAGAATAAGGTGAATGTGCAAGGAGACAATGTTTACATGGCTTGATAAGCTACATTGCAGTAAGCTAACCAGTGTCAGATTTATGACACGTAAGCTTGATGGCAGAAAGCATTCATCCATCACACGCTGATGGTGTATGACAACATTCGACCCAAAACTGTCGATAAAAGGTGGAGAGCCGAGCACTTATCAAAAATTGTAAACAGAGCTAGCTAATGTTAGCTCTTGTCTATCTCCTTTACTAAAGCAACAAACAGACGAGCGTAAACCTACCGTAAAAGCTCCATGGAGTCTGACAGAGCTAGGGGGTCATTGTCATGGAAATCACGTTTAACGCTAATATTTCTCCAGGCGTTACATCTGTGCGTGCTCTTTTGTCGGGGCTAGCAGCTGGCTAACCAACTTCACACGTAATCTCTTCAGTCACCAGATTCCTGATGACGTTCCAGGAACAACTTTGCGACTGTGCTCGTCGCTGATTGGGCGTCAACAGCAGGGAGGCGTGGCTACAGGTTCGCGTGATTTCATGTCAATCTTGAAAGCTGTCAGACTCACAAAGGGTCCCAGCAACAGTCTTGTACTGTTATTATTCAAATATATAACGTTACATTAATGCATTTACAATAATAAGATATTAAAATAATAATTAGTGAATGTTTATTAGATTTTACTTTCAAATAATGCAGGCTTTTCTAAGGATAGACGTTTCAGTTTTCAGAATCACTTTTAAGCCATTGAAATTCAATCCTGGATGAAGCTTGCTATTTAGTTTCTTTCTAAATATAAATCTGCACATGAGCTTTCACTATGCAATTACATATCTACATAGATAGCATAGAACATATTGTAATACAGATAATACAAACGAAACAATAATTGGTACAAAATAAAATGAATAGCCAGTTAACTGAAACTACATGGATTTTCAGGATGAAATGTAGCCATTATCGTTCGTAATGTTTTATTAAAGTCAGTGGCCATCTGTTTGGTGATCAACATTCTTCAAAATCTTCTTTTGCGCAAGAACAACGAAATTCATAAAGGTTTGGAACAAATTTAGAATGAGTGAAAAATTACATATTTTTTTTATTTTTGAGTAAACTATCGCTTAAAAGTTGCCTCCATGCAGTCCTCACCCAGCAGGCGTATATAGGATTCTATATTCTATGTATATTCTATTCTATATTCTATGATTCTATGTTAGGCTAGTAACCCAAAGGTTGCAGGTTCGAGGCCCAGGTCTGGCAGGGATTGTAGGTGGGGTTAGTGAATAACCAGCGCTCTCTCCACCCTCAATACCACGACTGAGGTGAGATCCTCAGCAGCACTGGCGTTGTGTAATCACCACCAACAATCCATGCATCATATTTTGTCATTTGTTGGCAAAGACCTTTTAATTAACATTTAATTTACAATGCCATTCGGGACTCTTTTAATTGGTTTATTATAATAACCACAACCTGAAAGCATCTTTAGCTCTAAATAATTTAAAAACAACTAAAAGTTATTTTGATAAAGGACAAAGTACACTACACATTCATAACTTGTTTTGAAAACCTGTGTAATCAGTGCTAAATTTACATGCACTGCTCTAAAATGTAAAGGGAGAAAAGGAGCAGTGTGAATGTGCCTATAACAACACATTCGGTAACAATGTTATTTCTATAAATATTTACATTGTACCTGCCTCCATTTGTTTTGTTTTTTCCCTTTGTTGCTACGTTTAGAAGACTCGTGTCAAAAGCAATTTCTGGTTATCATTATTCTGTGTCTTAGTCTGCTAATATTGATGCTTCAGGATAGAATCATAATCCCACCACAGGACAGATGCAAAATTGTTCCATCCTTTTGCACAACCAGAAGATGGTGCTGCTGATGATAATGACCCATACTGACAGCTCCCAGGACTTGATGCCGCAGAAAATCAACGCAGAGCTCCGAATACCACCACAAACAACAATACATTAATAAACAAAGAAAAAAATAAATGTTTTGAAAATTAAAAAATATTGTTATAATATTTTTAATAACATAAGCTCCAAAAATAGATCCATATTATATATATATATATATATAATTCAATAGAATAAAATTATTAGACTAGTCGTTAAGTGTAGCGTATATAAAAATCCCTTCAGACAACATTTAATTCACATGTGATGGCAACGATGGTACATTAACTATTGTTTACAGAGAAGCAGAATGAAGTAGCATTGTATATGTTTTTTTGAAAGTGTTTAAATATTTTAAAACGTGTTTTCTTATTTCTATCCACGGTTGAGTCAACAATAGGCTATAAAATGAAAATATTTATGATCGCCTGACTGCATGAACCAGCCAGCGAGGTTTCGATGCGCCTGATTTGAACCAATCAGACGCTTCACCGTCCTTCACGCGCTGAGAAAAAACACACATTTAGCCACAGCGGTTGTCTCGTCCTGCATTCTGATTGGCCAGTGAGTGTGCGCTTCGCTACTACTACAGGTCGGTGCGGATCAAACACCTTGCAGTCGGTTTAGAGCCATTGAGAAAAAGGGGGTCTCTCTCGGATATGGTGGAGTAGGCTACATCGGGGCGGCTTGGAAACCACCTGGTTTGGAATAACCCGATGGAAACTGGAGGACGGGGGCCTTGCGAAGTCCGTCTCGAGGAGGTTTTCATGGAGCGTTGAGATTATTATTATGTGGTGGCTTGCCTTAATGATGTTTACATCTCCGGCTTTCCCATTCATCGTGTTTGTGTGCATGGGGTTATCTGAGGCGGTTCATTCCTACGATGCGCTGCCTTTAGTAATAAGGAAATCTCGTTCAGTCGCCGAAGAGCATCCGAATACGAGCGCGAACGGGTTTCCAGGGCACCGGCTCGGTATTGTCGCATTAACACCAGCGCCCACGATCACGTCCGCCAGAAAACCGATAAATGTCGCCGCACCAGCAGCCACCATTAAACCACCACCAACAACGGAGCCCACCACCCCATCTCTGTCTAATCCCACTTACATGGCCGCGTTTGCTCGGAGGAAGCTCAGCTCTGTTGAAACACAGATGAAAGAATCGCAGATGTTTGACAATAAAGCGGAAAGATCGGGCGTCGTACCCGACTTTAGCACAACCTCTGACAATTCCCAAGGTGAGTTAAATGAATAACTTAGAAATAGAGGAATGCTGCAATGAAGAAATCACATTTGGCAATAGACGTGTTATTTCAAATCAGAATTTTTCTGCTGTTTCGTCTATCTAATCAGCTATAGGCGATTATTAGGCCTTGGCTGCCTTCTGCTTCGTGATCTTTCATTTTAATCTCGTACTGTACCATCATATCATTCCTGCAGTCCGCCGTCTGCCTCTCAGCCATCACTTCATTAGCAGTCACAGCCATGCTACATGATATATTGATGAGGTATCGATCAATAGCACGTTCACCCTCACTCTACCGGTATCTATCTATCTATCTATCTATCTATCTATCTATCTATCTATCTATCTATCTATCTATCTATATGTCTGTCTATTTGTCTATTGTCTGTCTGTCTATTTGTCGGTATGTCTATAATCTATCTATCTATCTATCTATCTATCTATCTATATGTCTGTCTATTTGTCTATTGTCTGTCTGTCTATTTGTCGGT
>JAUCMU010000143.1:16616816-16655413 GCA_032275025.1 Enteromius treurensis
TATCTATCTATCTATCTATCTATCTATCTATCTATCTATCTATCTATCTGTCTATCTGTCTGTCTGTCTGTCTGTCTATCTATCTGTCTATCTATCTATCTATCTATACGTCTGTCTATCTGTCTATTGTCTGTCTGTCTATTTGTCGGTATGTCTATAATTTATCTATCTATCTATCTATCTATCTATCTATGGATTCTGTCTATCATCTGTCTGTCTGTCCATTGTCTGTTTGTCTATCTGTCTATGATCTGTCTATCGAACTGTCTATCATTGTATCATTCTATCGATTTATCCTTCATCTGCCATACTCTAAATCTTTTCCAATCTATCCTTCCATCCATCCAAACATAATATACAGCTTGACCTAAATTTATTTACATAAAATTCTTAAATAGGCTGATATCTAATGCTGGGTAAGTGTCTATTCATTCATATAATGTGGCAAGTATTGTAATGTGCCCATATAGGCCCTTCATTGACTGAGCTGCAGGGTATGTCCTAACTAATCAGTTGTTTATCTGTCCTGACTTTACCCCATCAGTACAAACAGATTCACGACCTGTGGGCTCTGTCAAAGGTGTTTTTCTGATGTATAAATATCCAGCTGAGATTATTTGCATTTCTGTTAAAATGGTTTCCTTAGTGTGTCGCTGGTAGGAAATAAAAGCCACAGATTATCTATTGTGTGTATGAGTTAAAGAACCAGGTCACACTGTTAATGAGAGTGAGGTCAACATAAATCTTGCATTTACATGAGATGGTTGTTTGGTTGCACCAATTGTTCATGTGGAAGTATCTATAGACTTGGCCTACTTTTCCATAATGATGCTAAATCCCCACAATAACAAAACCAGCAGTTATCTGCAGTGCACTGACATAGGGGTAATTGACCCCAGTGATTTCACACTGCATATCTTGCTTGCACATATTTACTGTATTTTGAAGAAAAACACCAAACATATTTCCAAAACAGAAACAAGCAGCATGTACAGATGCTGCTTCTCTGCCCTGCCATTGTGATTAGACATTCCACAGCCATTGTTCCTGATGCTGAGGTTATAATCAGGAGACAATGTTCAGAAAAGCATGGACTGTGTCTGAACCGGCCTTTATTAGGACACAGGAAGTGTTAGGGGAGCCCTTTAGATAACAGTCTAAGGGCCAGAGAAAGTGGGTAAGAAATCACTATATAAGACACTATATGGAAATATACTTCCATTTTCAGGGTAATATAGGCATCTTGTTAAAAAACGGGTGATTAAAAAAAGGCAGATTCAGAATTTAAGAATTGACTCTTTACATTCATGAGCTGGAATTTACAAAATAATCCACCATGTCCATTTGCAAACTAAATGTTGCTCTGGAGTTAGATTAGATGGTGTTTTGCAGGTGTGTTAGTGTATATATATACATGTATGGCCAAAATTAAATGATAATTAAATATTATTTTTGTTGTACTGATTTTGGAGTCAAATTTTGGTTATTTGTATTATTTGTTTTGTTAATTCTTTAGGTTTTAGTTTTATTCTATAATTTCATACAATCTAATGGTATGGTAATACTCCATACAATAACATGGGTAGTTCATCAAGAAAAATGTAATAATTATTGAAAACATTAGTTTATCTTAGATTTGTTATGTTTAATTATACATTTCCTTTCATTTTATTCTATAGTAATGTGACTTTTTAAAAAAAGTACAATTGATTTTGTTACATAAATTCAAATTCAAGGGTTATTTGGAATTTTAAAAGGAATACCTAAAAAGGCGATTCAAATTCTCAAATACTCAAAGTACAACATCTGTTTACATGTTTCTTTCACTAATTCAGCTGTCAGACTTTCTTCTTATGTATAAGACCTTAGCTAGAGGGACATCTGACTGCACATCTCAAATACTGTAATGAAAAAAGATAAATCCTTTATGATTTTAGAGGTGAGCCACTTTGACCTAGATCATAACAGCTGTGCATTAGATGGCCCAGTGAACTCTTTACCCCCTGCGCTCGAGTAGGATAAGTGCCGTTTCTACCGGACGGTTAATGGACGGAAGAATATGTTTGTCTGAAAGATGTGTCTCAAGTTTTTTCTTTTGTTGTCTGACACTCAGTGTCCGTCTTGTCTGTTAGCTTTGTATCCAACACTGAGCGACCCCTTATATACACTGGCACCCTACTTCAAAATGAACAAATCATTTAGTTCCTGTGTTTATTTGCCGACGGTTCATTATCACAGCACGCCTGAGGTCAATGAAGCCACATCCCATCAAAGCTTCGCCTTCTCATCTGATTCAGTTGTAATCGCTCTGTCATACTTAATATTTTCATAATATTGTCATAAAGCGATGAGTCTGGTCTGCAGCCTCATTTACATGGATGTATGTATAATCTGTCAGACTGGGATGTGTAAGCTTCTTATCCGCGCCCTCCACAGCCCCCCTCAGGAGCAGAAGGTGTTTACGAACACACTCCACAGCTCCGTGTGCGAGAAGGTGTGTCTGTGTCTGCATACAAATGATGTTTTTCCCTTTCGGCAGGTGCCCCTCTGGGTGACCTAGTGAAGTAAATCTGGGAAAATGGGCTTAATGGAGTTCATTGATCTGAATCTTCAGTCATATGCATTAAACTGCACTTTGAACATGCCATTAATGTTATTGGTGATATTACATAGGATGTGTTTGTTAATAGAGGTGACTGAGTGCATTTATTATTCGGTTGTTATTTATACATATTATATCAGTCAAAAGTCTGGGTTTTGGTGAGATTATTTTTCTTATTTTCACCAAGGCTGCATTTATTTGTTTAAAAATGATGTCATTTTATGAAATATTTCTGCAGTTTACAATAAGTGTTTTTAATTTTAATATATTTTAAAATATAAATTATTCTAGTGTTGAAAATTCAGAATTTTCAACAGCAAGTTCTCTCTTCTTCAGTGTCATGATCTTTCAGAAATCATTGAAATATGGTGATTTGACGCTAAAAAAAAATTAATTGTCAGTTTTAAAAACAGTGACTGAAAACATATTTTTTTAAACATTTTTGGATAAATACAAAAGTGAAAATAACTGTATTTGTTTCTTAGATAAATAGAAAGTTGAAAAGGACAGCATTAGTTTTAAACAAACTCTTAATAATATATATATATATATATTAAAAGAAAGAAAGAAAGAGAAATATACTGAACCCAAATTTGTGAACCGTAGTATATATTGCAGGGAGGATATTTTGGCAAGGATGCTTCTAAAGGAATTGCAATGGTTAAATAATGAATATAACATATTATGATAAATAAAAGAAAAAAAAAGGAAAAAGAAAAGAAAAACCTTTCAACATTTAATCATCCTCATCTCATACCAAACTCATAAGACAACATAATTTATGAACAAATTACACATTTTGAGCTGGATCTTTTCAGTGAATATCGAGCGCAGTTCACAGAATCAGTCATCAATCAGACCGATCTGATTCTCAAGTTCACTTGGGTTCATTCAGTGATCCGGTTACAGCTCGCTTGATTATCATCAAACAACAGCTTAAATTCCATTCTGTTCCTCACATAAACCTCTCATATACCTTCAGAAGACTTGTATGAATACCTTTTTATGCTGCTTTTTTCTTCATTTTTGAAGTCACTTTTGTATCCATTGTATATAAAAGACTGACTAAAATTCAGGCTTTGAATGAAGTCAGGCTTTGGAACAACATGACGGTGAATAAATAATGACAGAATTTACATTTCTGGATGAAGTGCTCCTTTAACACCTCGCCTGGCTTTGATTTCTGTCCCCTGAACTAAACGACCCACCAAAGGGAATAAGCCGTCCTCTCTAAGGGATAAGAGGTTGCTTCTGAGACACGTGCTTAAACAAAGGCTGATGAATAAAAACATGTATTACATGAAAGATGGATTCAAATGAGCTTTTTCAGATTTACATCAAAACGCATTTGATCATGCAGGTTCGAATCTGGCTCTCTCTATTAGTTGTATGTATAAATATACAGCTGAGCTAACTATATTCTATTCTAGATCTGATTGCAGCTGATATTGCTGGTCATCGCCAAATAATTCCAATCGATTGTTTTAAATGCAGCAGCTCTGCTGGAAAATCATCTTTGATTTAACATCAGTTGGTATAGATTTGGAATTACACAAGCTTTAGTTGTGCTCAGCCGAGTTTGTGTTTTTCCTCCATGGACCTACATCCTCTCCTGCATACTAAAGATCTGCAGTCTTTCAGTCTAATATCAACTTAATGAGCTATCAGAATCAGGCTGCGGGGAGTCATTTATTACCGCCGGCATGGAGTTGTGTGATGCATAGCAGACTTGAACTTGAAGGAGAAGTTTACTACAGAGCAGCAGTGCTGCATTAACAAGACTTTATGTTGCAATGCTATACGGGTGACAGTTTTTATGGATTTCTCTGTAAGTATCGGGGATGTGTATCCCAAAGGGCCACTTGGAAAGATTTTGCTTTGTTAAACCTACATTGTAGCCAAACCTACATTTCAACCTGAATAGAGCTATTTCAACCATGATCCAACTCTTTCTTAAATTTAGTTTTGTTGTTGTAATCTAATATATATAGGCTGACTGAGTCATAATATATAGTATTTCTGAAATAAACTTGTATTAGTTTAAATAAAGTTTAAAATCAATTTAATTAGACAGATGTATTTTTTAGTATCATGCCAATCTGACTTCATGAAAACATAACTATTTTATGTTTTGGGCAAATAATAGCTATTTTATATGAATACACTGAAAGCATTTGCATATGTTTAACTATAAAAACTAAAAGAAAACAAAAACTGTTGATTGCTTAATGCTAAGTTCCCTTAGAGTAAAAATAACTAATTTTACTATATATGGTTTTGATGAATGAAATTGTAATTATTTCTGTATTTTCATTGAAAAATCATATTCTTAGTTCCTTCTTTTTTAACTATAAATGTGATATCAATCTATAATACTCTATTTTATGTTAAAATTATGGAAATTGCTGGATTCTGTTTTTTTACTGTAAATATTTTTACAGTATAGTAACAATTTATTCATTCTTTACATAAATTATTTCATATTTTAGATTAGAATTTTTGTGAGAATGATATTCATTGCATTCATGTGCAAGTTTGTGAAACTGTTTGTTTACCATACGTTTTGTCTTCATACGTCTTCAGTAATGTTACTGTAAATAATTAATTTAGGTCAAAATCTGAACACATGGTTTGATGTTAATTAAGGGATTCTTGTGCCGTACTAAATAGCCTGTGGGTTTTTTTAAGACCAAACAAAAAGTTTGGGAAATGCTGTCTTAAATCATTAAGTTATTAAGGAGAGCAGATCTACGGGATGACTTTGTTGGTGCTTTATATCAATATTTGATGATCTTTGCTTGTCAAAAATTCATAAGCACTCATTTGTGTGTGTTTCCTGTGAAGAGCTGGTGTGTAACTGCAGCGGTGAGGGAGTGTCGGACCCTGACGAGTGTGACCGTGAGAAGGGGCAGTGTGACTGTATGCCGGGGTACACTGGGCTGCAGTGTGAAGAGTGTGAGGAAGACCACTTCACCAACGGCACCATCGGCTGCCTGCCCTGCGCATGCGACTCCTTCGGTGCCGACGGCTCCAGCTGTGACAGGTGAGAGGCATTGTGGGAAAATTCAATTCCTGTCTGTCTTGCTATAGAAGCTGTTCTGCCAGTTTTATAAAAGTAGACAACAAACACAAAAGAGACATTTCTTGTTGTTACTGTTGAAAACAAATGTTCCCAGATCTCCCCAGAGGAATATTTCTGTCTCATTTTCTCCCTAAAGTATATAAGTAAACAGATAATCAGGCAGATTAGCTCAATCTCTCACTCAAAAAAACCTCGAGGACGTATCAGCTTCCCGTTGGCATATTTCTCCTGTGCTTTAATTGTTTAGTAGCTTTACAGCGAGGCATGCTGAGTATTGCCAGTTTGAGCCTAATTAAATGACATTCCCTGCAGGGAGCAGATTGTTGTGATCCTGGCTTTGTTTTGGGGCAAGGGCATAAAAAACTATTACCAAAATGAGGATTAAGCTTACATTTGATTTCTTTAAGGATGAATGTAGAGTTGCGTTGACTACAGTTGAGAATATGAAGTAATAACACTTCTGAACTGCTGCATATCATGCACTTTAGCTTTTAACTATAAAGGTCATATTGTATGATCTGTTATATACTTTCTCAAAAAGCACCCATACACGGTCACTCTGGGGAAATAGCTATAACCAATCAGGTGGACCACCGTATTTTAGATCAGAAATAAAGCTTTGATGTTGTGGGATCTTTGAAATGAAGCTTCTTATAATAATTCTCATTATACTGCACTTGGAAGGCTATAGTTTTGTGTAAAATCACTTCTAAGGCCGGTATCCTACCGTGTTCATACCTCAAGAGCTCCTCAGGGAAATTATAACAGCCAATATGAATCCAGTGCGTGTTATGAATTCTTATATTAGCATATCCTAATAGCGGTTTCAAAACTGAACTTGCACTGGGGTTTTTGTTCTTCAGTAGAGTTTAGCTTCCAACAGTGCACATTGAAAAATTGATTTCTTAAAAGCAAAGTTGTGTGGATATTTCCCAAAAAAGAGGATATGATTATTTTAATCTTACAGCGGTGATTTTAGGAATTGTACAGGGGTTAAATCATCTACATCTCCCATTATTACGACAATAGCTTTTGTATTGGGATTATTTTATGCATTTTAACATTTGTAAAAGGATAATGACATGATCCCTATCTCATTATACCAACGCTATCTCATGACCAGTTCATTCGTATATTATGAGGTGGCTAATTTTTATCTATTCGTACGACCTCACTCATACATAATTGTATGATTTGTCCAAACTCCACTGCAGGTAGGTTTAGGTGTAGGTCATTTGTACAAATTCATATGAATTGTGGAACCTAACGTACGAAATATGTATTTAGCAAATATCGTTTGAATTTGTACAAGTGAAGTCATACGAATTAGTATGAATTAGCCACCTTGTAAAATATTAATATTAATTTATCTTTAGTTACGATTAGTCTTTTGCTTGTGATATTAATAAAAATAATAGTTAATATGGAAATAATATACTTTAAAAGAATACAATTAAGTCTGAACTGATTTTTAATTTTTTTTGGGGGGGGGGGGGGATATTTAATTGCAAGCATTGTTTGGATTATATATCTATTAAATTTATAAGGCAGTTACATTTTTAATTAAATTGAGTTTAGAGTAAACTGTTTTTTGACACAAAAAAGTACACTGTAATATATTTTTAAGTTATAAATTTAACAAAAATAGTTTCTAATGTTTTCAAAGGAAACAGTATTTCAGTCGTTCTACTTAAAAATTATATTTTTAATACAACTTTAATATCAATACTACTGAAACTTGTGTGATGTATTAAAATCTAATTTACTGTGATTGATTTTTTACACAGTTGTTATGATGTTGCAAATTACTGTATTTAAAATTAATCTTATTATTGAATAACACACTACAGTTATGGTGTTAGATTTATGTTTATTTAGCTTTTAGTATGTAGTTAACACACCCAAATTAAGTGCACATGTTTAAGACACAACAAAAGATTGTAAAAATATTATGACTGTATATATGCTTTAAAATAAAACAGAAAAGTGAAACAGAAATACACAAACAGTGCAAAGTCTCAATGAAGTAGTGCTGCTCAACCAATCAGATTACAGGACTGGAATAAACTGTTCTATAACAACCCCAAATTAGTCACCAATGAGCATGCATTGTATGACACATCGAAAATATAGGTTGTGTTGTGTGCTTTAAGTCAGTAAAGAATGATGCAAGTGAAGGTTTTAGTATCTGCACAGCTTCAGTTGCTTGGAAACCAGGTCTTTCATACATTCTTCCCCCTTTAGGAAAACATCTAAGTCTTTCACTTTGAAAGCATCAGACGAGGTTTAGAGCAGCCCAGTTCCACGGTTGTCATGGTTGTGAAGGATGCAGGCAGGAGAATGATGCTGGCATCTCCATGGCAGCGGAGAGCGAAAGCGAGCGGGAAGGGGGTCCAGTCGTTGTGTAACACTGACCTAGTTAATATGCAGCTGATCTGCCCCAGGGTCTCTGAAACATTAATGAGCTTTCTGCTACTCCTGCCTGCTCAACGCAGTCCGTCTCTCTGAAAACACACTCTTACACACATACACAAACAATCCAAATGATTAAGGAAGCCCCTGGTGATAGTATTATGATGTATTAAGTGTAAAGCCGGTGGTGTTGGATTGCTAAAAGCTGGCTGTGCTGACTGATGCTGGTCCGGTTTTTATTTTATTCGGTTATTTTAACAATATTTTAGCATGTAAATTGGTTACGAATAAAACAAACAGTCACTCATGACTATTGATGGGAATAACAGCATTATAAATAAACAGCGTTACTCACTGCATTATTTTTTTCAGTAATGAGTAATCAAACGAATTACTGTTTCCCCCCTTACAACGCCCCTTACTGTTACTGATAATAAAATGTGGCGTTACTATATTTTATTATAATATTAGCATTTTATTTTTCAGCCCATCTGCATGGATGCACAGTATTTTTGACGTACCATAAATTCTGTGAAGATGCATGGGTCGTCATCGCTTTGTCTCACACCCGCAAAGAGTCTTTCATAACATGCAGACTCGACGCAATACATCCTTTGTTGCATTTTCCAGTTAAAATAAGGGATTTCCTTTGGAATTCCTCAGCTTGTAAGAACTGCCTGTTTCTCTGGTAGAACGGCAGAACTAATGCGCTAATGACAATCTTATTGGCTGGTGCTCACCTATTATTGTCCCTGTTTTGATTACAGAAAAATCAATTTGAGCGAACGCGTAGTGATTTAATATTCATGAACCCAGCAGCTAGGGTTGGATTATATATCGAACGATACATTATGCGCATCTCATCAGTAAAGCCGGTTCTTTGATTAGCGGTAAATCTCCGTCAGCTGTTTTTTTAAAAGGAACGCCAGTTTATGCACAGAGCGGTAGATCACTGAGTAGCTGCGCCAGTGAATCACCCGCAAAACTCAACGCATAGCTTGTCGGTGATCTACGGCTGTATTCATAAGCTGGCGCTGCATTTAAAAACAGCTGACGGAGATTTACCGCTAATCAACAAAACGGCTTTACTGACGAGATGCGCATAATATATCGTAATATATATATCGCCCAGCCCTACCAGCAGCTCATTATTGCTATGATATTGTTATAAGTAGTATAATTTTTAACAGTTTTGTTTTCTTATAATTTTTTCCCTATTTTTTATAGAAACACTAAATAATAAACAAGCACCACCACCAGTTAGTTTTCATTCATTTAACATTTAACATTGGGGGCATCCAAGTACCACTTTCCTGGTAATGAGTTACTTTTATAGTGCTGTAACTCGGTTACTAACGCAGTTACTATTTGTAAGAAGTAACTAGTAGCTATACCGAATTACTTTTTTAAAGTAACGTGCCCAACACTCATGACAAGTAATTAAATCAAATCTGTGTTTCATCATGTGTTTTAATATTTCTTCCAAACAAAACGAGATTCAACTTTTTAGTTTTCCGTTCAGGCGTGGAAAAATGAATAAATGGGAATTTCTGCTGATTGGTCAGGAGAAGATCAAACTGTGCTGTCATCAGTTCTTTAAAGATTTCACGCAACAGAATAATAGTCCTTCGCTGCTGCAGTTTTACTGATTCTTAAAGGGTTACTCCATTCCAAAATGATAACTTTAGGAAATCTTAGGAACACAATTTAAGATATTTTGGATGAGAACTGGGAGGCTTGTGACTGTTCCAGTGACTGCCAAGTAAATACCACTGTCAAGGTCTAGAAAAATAATAAAGGAGAATACTTTTTGTATGAAAAGAAAACAAAAATAATGACTTTATTCAATGATTCGGCACCGTAACGTCACTGTAGCGCCATTTTAGAGAGCATCCACTGGACACACTTAAGGCCCGTTCACACCAAGCATGATAGCTATAACGATAACTATATTTGCGTCCACACAGCGAATGATATTGTATGCTTATTATAAGCTCAAGCATGTCTGTCGCTTTAAATTTTCAAGCGCTTGGTAGGAGGATTGATTCTGATTGGTTGTCAATGTTTCTATCGTTCATCAGCTGGAAGAAATTGTTCTGAAAATGATTTAAACGGTATCGTTTCTCTATTCTTTATCGATATAGTTTGGTGTGGATGCTGCTATTCTTTAACATTGAGAAAGATTTTCATAACTATATCTTTATCGTGATCGTGCTTGGTGTTAATGGGCCTTTAGCGTATGCTCTTCTGTGTCAGTTGTGATACACAGATGCACAGATTTACGCTTTGATTTGAACGCTAACAGTGTATCTGTGTATCACGACTGGTGAGCGTACGCTAAGTGCATCCAGTGAAAGCTCTAAAATAGTCAAATTCACATGAAGTATTTTATTAGGTTTTTTGATTATTATTAAAGCTAATATTTTAATTGAAGTTAGTATTTAATGTTAAATTTAATTAAATGAAATTTAATTTCAATGCTTGAAAATGTTTTTTTGTGAAATGTGCCATAAGTGTCATGTGACAGAGTATCATATTACAAATGATATGTCAATACCATGCTGGTATTGGCCAGACAGCTTTATTTCTGGTATTACAGGTATTTTCAATGGTATTATGATAACAGATAATCTATATCATTTGCCAGCATGGATTTTAATATCCTACTTTAAAAAAAAATCATTTTAGAAATGTGTTTTAAGCCGCATTTACCAGCTTTTCCTAATATACAGTGCTGTGTTTCTACCCAGAGAGGCTTGGCTTTTTTAATAAGGCTACATTTATTGCTCTGGAATGGGGGTGGATGCATTTAGATAAGCATCTTGATGCTAGCAGCTACAAAACGCCACCCTGTTTGCTATTTACACAAATGCAAAATGTGCCGCCCTAATGAATGGTTCTGTTCAACAGCTGGCTTTAGAGACACACAGACGACGGCTCTGTCTGCTAATGAATGCCAATGCAAGGGAAGGCCATCAGACAGGGTGTGATTGATCATTATCTGACCTTGATAATCACACTGTCTGTGTGTATGTTTGTGTGATACAGTGTGTGTTTTTGGGAAACAAGACATCTCTATATGCTTTCACTGACTCATCTTTAGAGTCCATAGTGTTTTTAGGAAGGGCAGATGTTTGTGCTTTGCAGCTGAAACCTGGTTGCATTGAAGTGTTAAGAGAGAGCCTTTCTCTGTTTCTTGATCTCCTTTGCGCTTTCTCTGGAGATTGTGATTGATAGGTCATATATGTCACACCTCGCTCTCATTCCCCAGAATGCTCTGGGAGCCGAGCCGTCGTCATGGCAACCTGTCTATTGGCCCGTGCTCATCCACATACAGTATACACGCACACCCACCCACACGCTCTGCCACAGCAAGTGCAAATGTATCTGCTAACACCCCACTAATGTTAAAAGGATGTGTGTTAGATCATAAAGCTGAGTTTATTTATTTATTTATTTATTTATCTTTTAATATATTGCAGCACACATTAGAATGTGTTAGGAGGTGTTACATCATTTATAATGGGAACTACAGTAACTAACTTGATTTAGGTTTAAGTCAGAGTAGATGCCATATTTACCTCAAGTGAAAACAAGGGAAAGTAAATCTCATGAAGAAATGTCCAGGTCATATTTTGCAACAAACTTAAGACCTGTAAGGTATATATTGCAAAACTAAGATATGATATATTGCATAAAGAAAAAAAAACTTTATTCATTCATTCATCCGACAATTATTCCCTGCTTCCTTCCTTCATTCATTCCTTCTTCCATTCATTCAGCAATTATTCATTAATTAATCCTTTAATTCCCTCATTCATTCATTCGACAATTAGTCATCAATTATTTGACAATTATTCCTACATTCATTCGACAATTAGTCATTCATTCCTTCATATATTCATTCAACAATTATTCATTTATTAATTCAACAGTTATTTATTAATTAATTTGACAATTATTCATCACTTATTTGACAATTATTTATTCATTCATTCATTAATTAGACAATTATACATGCATTCCTTCATTTATTCATTCAACAGTTATTTATTCATTCAATTGCCAATCATTCATTCATCCATTCAACAATTATTCATTCATTCCTTCGTTTCTTCATTCATTCGGAAATTATCAATAAGCCTAATTCATTCATTCATTCATTCAGTTGACAATAATTCATTAATTCATTGATTCATTCTACAAATATTAATTAATTAATTCAACAATTATTTATTCAGTCATTAGACAAATATTCGTTCATTCATTTATTCAAACGACAATTACACATTTTCCACATACATTTTTCATTAAGATAATAAATAAAATATGACAATATATGAAAATCATCCTCTCTGAACATTTGTCATTTTTAATTAAAGTCAGCATTAAATTAGGTACAGCAAATAATACATAGATTATTCTGATATTCTGATTAATACTTTATATGCAATTATGTTTAGTTTAATTATATTTGCAATTATATTTAAGCAAATTATTACAATAATGATAAGTTATTATATATTATACAGCAGGTTACTGTGAGTCTTAACTGTCATGCAAATAATATAATTACAATTATATAGTCTAGGTATTACATCAACGTCTGTGCATGTGCCTGTGTGTGTTGTAAAGTTGTAAAGTGTCTTGTATATTTCTTTATTTTCTTTGTTTTTTATATAGTGTGTGTGTGGAGATAGACAGTATGCATATTTGAAACCTACATTTTTACACTGTGACATTATTTTTACTCAAACTGAAAGATACAGTACTACACATTGCACGCACTATACATCTGTTTCTCACTAGCTCATTTTCACTTGCATCATATTAAATATGCATGGTCTCTGACTAAGATCTAGTCAAAATAGGGTGTAGCACTCTTTGTCTTTTTTCCCTCTGTCTCTCTCTGTTTTTTCTTCACTCCCCTGCTTCCTCTAGGCCACTAATGTATAATTTAAGATGTGTGTCTGTGTGTATTTATTCATTCAGATTACAGACTGTGTGAGCGTATGAAGCTGCAGAGCAGGTGTGATTCTTCAATGCATTGCAGGAGGCATCTGTGCGAAACTCAAGTGTCACAATTTCCATATGTTACTGCATAGTGATAATGCGCTTGTAAATTTTATAAAAATGATTTAATTTATTAGTTGAAGCGTCAAAGTAACTACCCATTGAAGGGGAAGATCAGCTCTGATGCTTTGTTTTTTTTCACCCTCTTTCTCTCCCTCTCTTTTAAAATCTTCTTACTTCCTCTCAAATCTCCTCTTTCTTTTGTGCTACACCCGTGGGCTCTTTTATCGCTGCTGCTGTTGTTTTTCTGGGGTCCCAAGCGTTGAGCTCCACTCAGCATGGCTGAGCGCTTTAAAGCTTGTCCCACGGGTGTCATCATCCGCCCCTCTCTCATCTATCACTCGCTCTACACACACACAAGAACCAATCACACAACCCCTGGAAGCCCCGCCTCACCTCAACCTTCACCCCAGACCTGACGCAACAGCCCTGGGGTGTGAGAGTGTGCGTGTGATTGGGGAATATGGAGGCATGTTTATGTGTTTGGAGAATAGACTAATGACTGTTTTACAAGAGCGAGGACTAAAGCATCCATTAAATGACATCATAATCAGCAAAATCACAAAATGAAAGAGGGATAAGCATAAGGGCTCATTAGTGGACTTGCTAAGGTCGCGCATCCCTATATTGCTATTGCTAAATACTCTGTGGGTGAAAGAGAAACTGTGCCATCTTTACTAATGGATGCTCAGTTCTGGCCAATCACATGAGCTGTAATCGCCATGTGACTCTTAAGAAAATGTACAAATACTGTATAATGAGTTGCTGTGTTATTTTGGTGCTACGTAAATAGACAAACTGTAATGTAATCATTTTTCTTCTGGTTGTCTGATCACTTTTGAGAAAACCAGCGTTTCCAGGTGAGTTACGAAGCACGGCAGCTGGTTTGAGCTGGTACTGAGCTTGTTCTAAGCTGGTTCTGTGCAACTAGCTCCTGCTCAGCTCATAACTAGCTCTTGACCAACTAAAAACCAGTTTAAACCAGCTGGCATGGTTGAAAAGCTATTATATGTTGTTTTTTCATCAAGGGGTTTCCTCTCTTGATTGGTTTTGTGATTTCTTACATATGTAACACTTCCAGCAGCTTCTGTAGTTTCAGTAGACTGTTGTTATTATGTGTTGACAACTTTACAGGCAAATTGTGATTAAACACAGTTAATGTGTTTGTGTGTGAGCGAGAGAGAGATGCAGAGGGATTCCTGGAATCTGGTCTGAAGCAGCAGATGGTTTTCAAATGTGGTCTGGGCCACAGGTCCCTCATGTGTACCCACATGTAGAGATGGTGGAATAAAAAATGAAAGGTCTAGACTGCTTTAAAATGTGCATGACTGCATTTTAAACCAGGATTGTTAGCTGTCTAGGGCGAAGCCACGTGTGTGTGATCAGATACCACAGGAACTTGATGCACAGAGAGGACGAACAACTTCCAGTCTGCCAATGTTTTCGAGCAGTGATGTGTTTTTTCATGTGTGTTTTCTGTGTTTCTCTCTTGCAGCTCAGGGCTGTGTAAGTGTAAGACAGGTGTGTACGGGCCCAAGTGTGATGACTGCCACCCTGGCTTCTTCCACTTCAGCAACACAGGATGCCAACCGTGCCAATGCAACAACCACTCTACCTACTGCCACCCTCAGTCAGGTCAGTCTAGCACATTTAAAGGGTCATAAAAACACCTATTTCAGAAGAGGTAAGACAATGCACCAACTGCTTCTGATCTAGTCAGTTTTACAAATGCACATTATTATTCACCACTCTGCACAAAGCAAAATGATCCAGTATGTTGTACATTGGTTTTTGTAAGTTTACTGTATATTGCACAGATGCACACGCATCCTGTGACAGCTATAGTTTGATGCACAAATAATTCCACAACCATTTGCATTTAAAAAAAAAAAAAAAAGTGATCCATGTACAGATTTCTCACACATCGTTCATGATCTCTGTTTGAAGCATCTGTTATAGTGAAGCGTCACCGCAGGTGTGAGAAAATATATAGACTCAACACATGCCATGGTTAACACGAAAATACTGTAAACCTGGAAGATAAAATTAACTGCTTTCTCCTACAATTAAATTACTAGGTGCTAATCTAACAATGTTTGCTAATGTTTTTTAAATCTTAAAAAATTTAGTTTACTGTTTTATGACCCTTTAAGCCTCATTTGTCATTTGGGACAAATTTGGGCAGAATCATTTCGTTTAGTTTTTTTAAAATAGAATTTCAACTTGGCTATTTTAGTTTTTTTGCCACCTGAACGCACACACACGCAATTCAACAAAAAAGTAAGTCAGATATATCTTGTACGCCTTCAAGAGATTTTCACATATCCTCTGAAGCAGATCGATGTGCTTTTGTAACACATGCGTTTCCAAGCTTAGAAGCTTTTTTTTTTTTTTTTTACTCACACCTAGGATGGCTTCGGGGTGAGTAAAACATGGGGTAATTATCATTTTTGAGTGAACTATTCCTTTAAAAAGTACTATCAAACTAGTGACTAATGATATTTTTGATATTTGATATTTGTATACCATCATAAGCCACTAGGTTTTGGCTGCCTGAACATACTTTTATGCTATATAATTTTTATATAGCATAAAATATGACGCTGCATAACCCTGCATAAATTAATATTTTACTAAAAACTAATATTTTACTAAAAAAAAAAAAAAGTAGAAGAAGATCAATGAATGACAAATGAATTGCTGCCATGCAAAGGATAAGGTCTCTACAATGACTATTGAGCTAAATGCTACTTCAAAAACAGGAATCATATCCATTAGATCATCCACCTTGACAAATAATTGAACTAATCTGGTTCTTGTGTTCAATTCTCTGTCAGTCAAGCTATACTTTCAATAACAAATATACAAGCCTTCAACCAAGACTTCATATTCATATTCATATTCATATTAATTCATTCTAATGTAATTGTACAAAAACAAACTACTATCTGTTAAAATAATGAGTAAAAAATGAACTACTCTTAGAAATATTTTTTTAATATAAAGCATTTTTCATGTGTTTACAAATTCATGTAAAATTCACACAAGAATATTATGATCATTTTTATTTGAAACTTTATTTGTACTTTTTGGCCGAACTGTTCCTTTAAAATGATATCTTCAGATTTGAGATTGACTCACCTAGAGCGATTCATCACAACATCCTCCACACTTCCCTCTCTTTTTCTCTCTTCCTCCCTGTATCCTAGGCAACCTGGACTTAATTAACCTCAATTTGAATCAGCACCAAAAAACCCTATCAACATAATGCTCATGCTGGTGTGTGTGTGGTAATTTGTAAAGCAAACCTGACATCTGAGAAGTGTAGGCGTGTTTGTCTTAAATCATTCTACTGATGTCACAGACATGTTTGTCAACTGCTTGTTCAAGTGCATGTGCTCGTGTGTGTGTCTAGGAACCCATCTGTCTCTGTCTTTCCCTCTCTGCGGTGTGTGTGTGTGCAGATGGTAGTTAGGGTAGTAACCTTTCCTCGATGCAGAGAGCCACAGTCAGATTTACAGCCCTCCTCAGTCATAAAACCCAATCAGCATCTCCAGAGACTGCTTACAGTTCATAGACTCACAGCCGGCCCGCAGCATAATACCACACACACACACGAGACGCGCAGTAACTCACAGAGCCTAAACAATAGTGTGCACAGTACACAAAGGCTTTCGGTCTTTGGCAAGTTGGACTGCGTTGTCATTTTCCACGCAAAACTCCTACTGAAAAAACTGAACATACAGGTTCAAATATGATAAAGCCCAAACCAAATGCAGTGCTTTCAAGTAATTGTAACAGAGAAATAAGAAGAAAAATATAAACTCTGACATTAAGAGTGAACACAACTAAACCATAGGCAAAATCTCACAAAGAACAAAGATATGATGACACAAGATATTGCATATTTTCATCAACCACAATATGTGCCTTATATGTGTATTAAGGTAGTAATCTGCACAATTTACCTACTTACTGTATACGCACCCCTGTTAACTTCTGTTAATTTAAAATAATATACTTGAAATTACGTTTTAATTACATTTCATGTTTATAATATAATTAGTGCTGTCAAAGGATTAATCATGATTAATCACATCAAAACAAAAGTTTTTCTGTATATAATATATTTGCATGTAGTGTGTATATTTATTAAGTATATATAAATACAAACACATGCATGTGTATATTTTAATGAAAATATGTTATTTTTATATATTAAAAATATTTAGATATAATATCAAATATAAGAAAATAAATATATAAATGCATGTACATGTAAATACTTTTAAAATGTAAACTGTACGTGTGTGTTTTAATATAAACATAATAAATTAACACAGCGTAAACACATATATTATGTAAATAAAAACTTTTATTTTGGATGTGTGGATTAATAATGATTAATCATACTAAATATAATATGATATTTTATTATAAAAATACACTACTTAACTATGTATAATTAAAGTTATAAAGCTACAGAGCCCTGCACATGAAATTGTGCAAACAATTTACTAATTGAGGGAATGAATTGGTAAATCAAGTGTAACATTTAGCAAATCAAGCGAATTAAATAGTAATCCTGCGCACATTTTTTATTTTTGCATGGCATGTAATATATATACATATATAAGCATCATGAATGGAAAAAGTCAGAAGCTTGTGTTATTTTAGTTTTATTACACACTACTAAAGTATTTATTAAAACTGTAAATGAGCTTTTATATTTTACATTTTCATTACATTTTTGCTAATTATATATCTTTTTATATATAAATATTTTTTTTTTACTTTTTCTTATTTTAATTTTAGTAATTTTAGTACTTCAATTTTTTTTAATAGTTTTTGTTAAAATTAACAGCACTGACAGGAAAGTCTTTGTTTTATCTCTCTCCACTTAAAAACTCTTTACTAGTGTTACCTACAGCTCCAGTTTAGCATTTCTTAGATTGAGGCCTAAGATCATCATGAAATGACCTATAGTGCCCTTTAAACTCAAAACTGCTGATAGGTTCTTCTCTGAAAAAGCAGATTTGTTTGTTTTAGAAACAGCTTTTCAAGACTCTTACCTTGTAATGATTAACATGAGACTCATGTTCAGTCTGTGCTACTGCTAATAATCATTTGTTCTAAATATTCTCCTTCTCTTCCTCAGGTATTTGTTTGGACTGTCAGGACAACACTCAGGGCCACAACTGTGAGGATTGTTTGCCCAACTTCTACCGGCGTCATGGTGAGGGGTCCGCGGACGCCTGTCTGCCTTGTCCCTGCTCCTCCGAGACCTCCAGCGGCATCTGCCATCTCGGTGAGTCTGCGTCTCTGTGACACGCTGACAGGGGTCAGGGCAGCTTCTGCGCTCAGCTCATGATGTCCTGAAAGTGACTGGGAACAATAGCTGGCACAGAAAGTTTTTTGCATAGCATGCACTGATGGATCATGTACAAGGTCTGGAATAATTCATATCTTTTGATGAATTAGTCATTTGTACCCAACCTGGTTTTAAATTTTTGTCATTGCTAAAAAATTGTATGGTACTGAAGAGCCAATCAGAGGCTTTGTTTCCATCTCAGCTGCCTTTCCATTGGATGCAATTGCACAGCAACAGCCATGGTGATGTGGCTTTGGGTTGTCACTTTACATTTACGGTCACTAGAGCCTGAGGAGCAAAGTCAGTGAGCCAATGTGAGATAGAGAGAGAGAGAGAGAAAGTGCACTGAAAGTTCAGAACTCTTATATAAGTGTACTCAGTATTATTTATATAATTATAGGTCAAATATGTAATGTATAATGTACAGAAGGTCATCATATTTGTACTAATAATAATGATAGTCAGACTGTACATGATGCCAGGTATTACTACTTAACACACCAACAAATATATAAATATGTGGACATGAAATATTCATTTGAGTTGAAATAATTTTGCTGTCTTATAAAGGAGAGAGATGGAAAATGCAGGAGAGTGGAAAATGAGGGAGCTGAAGCGTACAGAGGGGATGATTAGCGTGTCAACAAACCCACAGCTGTGTCTTTCAATATCCACGGAAGACGGTTCATTTTAACTTTTGATTTTGCTGAGTGGTGCAATAGTTCAAGATTCGGGCTATTGACTGAGCGGTCATAGTTTTAAATTCAGCTAAATTCACCACTCCCCCATTGCGCTCCTGAGCTAAAGGTTACTCCTATAAGGCTACGTTCACATTGTCAGATTTTTGGTTGATTTCACTTAAAGCAGTGGTTGTGAGCTTTTAATGCTTGAAAAGCTGCACCTAGTGGCAAAGAACGAATCGACATTTTCATTCAGACAAAGAAGAAAAGACCAACAAGTGGGTGGGCAATATGCTAATGTTATTTTGATGTCAGCATGAAACGGCTTGGGACTTTATACACAGTGCGCTTTTGTGTTACACAACACAAAAATCCATGATAGGGGCACTTTAAGATGTTTATGATTTAGAATGTATGTAAAACTGACATCTGAAAGACATCTGTCAGATGTTTTCAAGATCAAATTATCTTTACCTGGCACCTTGCACTTTCAGGATTCACAACTGCATTCTCAGAAAATGCTGTGTAAACAAAACATGCACTTGAAGCTCATATGGTTATAAAACCTTCAAAAAGAGCACTAATTCTAGGCCGTGTGCGTGTGTGCATGTCTAAACTCTTGAGTCGTCTCCCCTGGTGGTGAAGCCTCGTCTGTTGGCATCACATTGGAGCATGAGGCTGGCACAGACACGGCCTGGAGTTCATGGCAGGAACGGGAGGAGTGCCGAAATGAATTCCTCTGCCGTCTGGCTGCTTCCTTCTGTCACTGGTCGGCAGTGTGCCTCCGTCTCTCGTGTCACTGGTCGTGGCAGCGAGGGGGTCAGTGGTGTGAGATCTGCTTTAGGGAGGGGTTGCCCTGGCAACAGCGGCCATTGAGAAAACGGATCAGCGGTGTCATGACTATTGAAACTGCTGGAGCCTGCGTTATTGCATGATGTTTCTGCTCGCAGGTCAGTGAGAGAGTGCTGCAGCAGGCAGAGAGGTCAGGAAGTTAATCCAGCGCAGTCATTCACACATCCTGCTAACTGGCTTTCTATCCAGTCATGAATATTTCATTGATGACACGTTGTGTGTGTGTTGGCAAGTGTTGAACACACTTAAATTAAGAGTCTTAAGGATGGCTCCTCTATATTCCACTTACAAGCACATCATGCCAATACCATGGTTTCTGGGTATGGCACCATGGTAATACCTTGGCATAGTAATCATTGTAACATAGAAGCAGCAAGTATCATAGAAATTATCATTGTGTTTACATCTATTTCTATCAAATACCATCACGTTACCATTTTGGCTTTTAGCATATATTTATATATAATATCAAATATAAGAAAAAAATATATAAATGCATTTACATGTAAATAGCCTACTTTCAAAATATATACTGTTTATGTGTGTTTTAATATATACACAATAAATAATTACAGTGCAAACACGTCTACTATGTAAAGAAAAACATGTCGGATGCGATTAATCGTTTGACAACACTAGAACATAAAAGCTACATTCTGTAATGTTTATTCCGTAGAATAAGGTTCAACGCTGGAAATTTTGTGCTGTGGTGCCATCTTGCTGTCGGAGTTGGAACTACAAGTTGTCCCTAAAAATATTTTACACGGGCTACTTTGCTAACGCTTTTCTTAGTACTATTTTCACTTTTTGAAAGACTGCATATATATATATATATATATATATATATACATATATTATTAAATGTTCATGTTTACCTAAATGTGGATACAGTTTGACATGTTATTCTGCAAATGGTCAATTAAAATGATATTAGGTTTTAGACAGAGTGAAATGGAATACATTTATAAATCCGAAATGACAAATAAGATTTAAAAAAAGTCAAAAACAGACAAAAAAACTTGTGAAGTTCCCTTCCACTTCATACAAGTGTCTTACAAAATATGGAACTGGAAACAATGAGACTAAAAAACGATTGCATAATTATTTTTAAAGTAACTACACATTTGTGTTATTATGCTCATTTATTCATTCATTATGTAATTCATTATGTTTCTGATCAGATCTGTTCGGTTGCATTTACAGATTCCAATGGACGGCCTGTATGTGACGAATGTAAGCCTGGCTTCTCCGGCCCGACATGCAACGCGTGCGCGGACGGTTTCTTTAAATCATCTGGAGCTTGTGTGCGCTGCGTCTGTAACGGGAACGCAGACCCTCGCTCCATGCCTCAGATCTGCCACCCTGAGACTGGCCACTGCCACCGCTGCATCAACCACACAGCAGGAGCACACTGTGAGAGCTGCGCTCGAGGATACTCGGGGGACGTCCGCTACCACAACTGCACCCTGAGAGGTACCACACCTGTGTGTGCTCTGTGGGAACTCACGCAGAACCTGAGTTTGACGTGTTGCTAGGTCAACATCTTTGTTGAACCTGGAACAACATTGTGATTAGCCAATCAGATTAGAAGAACCAGTTTATAGTTTTTGTAAAGTTTCGGTGAAGTGTCGGTGCTCAGTTATTAATAATATTTCTTATTATTATCAATTTTCAAAACGTTTTGGTATTTTTCCCGAGGATTCTTTGATTAACAGAAAGTTCAACAAATATCTTTTGTAATACTATAAATGTTGTTAGTCAAATCAGTTAATTGCATACTGTATAAAATATTATAACACTGTATGAAATTATATTATATACAAACATACATTTTATTATTTTTATAGTTGTGTGTGTGTATATATATATTGGAGTTCCAACTCTGACAACAAGATGGCACCACAGCACAAAAGACACACAAATACAGCATCAATTATTGTAATAGATTGTCATAATATTATAATAGTTAATGATATTTTATAAATAAATAAATATATATATATATATTTCATATTTAATTATATGCTATGCTATTTCTGTCCATCTAAAATGACCAGATATTTTTAAAACACACTCATGATATCATGAAACTTGCAAGCATTTGCAGATCCAGAGATCCTTCCTCAAATGTGTAATTTTGCAGACAGTTTCAGGCAGACTAAGCTGCAGCCCGATTCTTTGAAACTGCACATCTTCCTGCAAGTGCTCACTTTATTGATTGCAATATTTATCAGATGGTCATGGAATTGTGTGTCATCATCTCACGGATGAAAAAGCATGTGTCACTGCATTTTTTTAAATCAGTAATTCATAGTGCAGTAATGTCAAAGGTATGTGAGTGCAACGGTTGCTAGGATCCCGTCACATGAGTCACGAATAACGAATACAGGCTTTAATGTAGTCTGGATAATTTTTTATTATTTTATTACACCGTTCTCACAAAGGATAAGGATCCTTGTGGAGGCAGATGTTTATGGGCAGTGTAGACTTCCTGTGTGGGCAACATTAGATTAACTTTGGGGTTAAATGGACATGGACAGTGGCATAAGGATATCAAGATTTGAAGTTAAACGTATTGTATGTTTTTAAGCTCTTTTGGCATAGATTTGAACAGTTTGACTTCTGTATGTAGTAGGAGAGCTTGTTAATGCATTAATGCTTTCCGTCATGTGGAGGTGTCACACAACAGGACTAAAAATATGTTAATTCATATTATGAACAGATATTGCACATGTGATTAACAGTGGGAGCTAAACTCCCTTTACAGCCCATCTTGTAAGTCATATGATGCAATAATTGATTCCAAAATAGAACCCATTTAAATTTCTTGTTAAAGAAATATGTAGTTCAGCTGATTTCATGATAACAGTTAATCATGCAAATAGAGCAATTTCCTTTTGTTCTCCATTTTTTTCCTTTTTCCTTTACTGGAAAATGGATCATTTTATATATGATCAACATCTGCATTCTTTACTTACATGTCATGTCAATATAACTAACGAACTAACTTGTGAAATATTCTTTTTTTTTTTTTTTTTATATACATACTTGGAGTAATTTTGAGCATTGTTACTCCAGTCTTCAGTGTCACATAATCATTCTAATCATTCTACATTTTTTCCCTTCTTTTTTTTTTTTAGGGAAATTAAATTTTTTTTTTAATTCAGCAAAAATGTCTTAAAAAGATAAGGGTTACACTGTATTTGAAAGAGAAAATCATACAAATAAAATACTCTAATGACTGCTAGTTGACATGTAAACACCCTTGGCAAAGTGTGGTTTTGGATGACATCAGCATAAATCCTTTTTGGTGCAAATACGTGAAAGTAACTTGACGTTATCATTTTGATTACATAATAATGGCAATGTATACAAGTCAGACATGCCCCTTTGCCAGTTGGCCCAGGTTCTAAAAGATTTTTGGGTCAGCAAACCTTAATAGCTTCAACAGATCAAGTCAATGTTGAATAAACCGACAGCTTGGATGCCCAGGTTATGCTTTAATAGCTGCTAATTCTCTCTCTCTCTATATATATATAAGTACTTTCTATATATAAACTGTTAATGTAATAAAATATGTTTTTGTAGTTTGTCCCCATATCAGTGCAAATTATCACAAATTAAAAAGGATTCATGCCAATATTGTTCAAAACCCCACTTTTCTAAGGCGTTTCCAAACTTTTAAAGGGCAGTGTTGTTACAAAGTTACTTACTGTGTATAAAATAATATACTAAAATCTGTGTGTGTGTGTGTGTGTGTGTGTGTGTAACAAAGATATAGAGTGGAAATTGATTGAACTTTTTCTATATCATTTATATATTGTTGTGGAATGCAAATATGTCTGTGGAGCATTTAGTGGGCTGGAGCTATTGAGCGATAAAGATAAATGAGTAAACTACTTTCTGTGCGTATCCAAAGACAATGACTTAACTATATTGCTAATAATAAAGATATACATAATAAAAAAATAGTTCTAAGGGCAAACTCACACTAGGTAAGGTATAATTATAAAATAGGGTTTTTAAAGAGGCATCTGGAGTTAATGGTGGAATTTGCGGCTTTACTCACAAACTACAATAGCTGTTCATCAATAAGATAAGAACTAGACTCATGAATCTAAATGTAATTAAATTAACTGAAAAGTGTGATATCCAAGTACTAATAAAGATTTTTGCTGTCATAATGATAACAGTGCATATAGAAATAGTAATTGAACCACAATCACACCACATGTGTACAGCACCAGAGACACCTCTTCAAGTGGTTTGTGATTATTCTTAAATACTTCTTTGACTAATTGCATAATGAAATTTATAACCTTTATCATCTGTTAAGACAAACTAACCATTTAAATCATTGACTCTCTCTCTTTCCCTCTCTCTCAGCTGTGAGAATCCTCCCGACACAAGACACCAAGACCTCCACTACAGAAATCCCCAAATCTACTGCTTCTACACCTGCTTCCCGCCTCCTCACTTCCTCTTCCTCCCCTACCACCCACCCAAGCCTTCCGACCCTTCAGTCCGGCGCGGGAGACTCCTCAGGACACAACAGCACGGCCTCTGCTCTGACAGTAGTGTCCTGGACGCAGTTTAACATCATCATCCTGGCCGTCATCATCGTGGTGGTCGTTCTCCTCATGGGCTTCGTCGGAGGCGTGTATACGTATCGCGAGTACCGCAATCGGAAACTCAACGCCCCGTTTTGGACCATTGAGCTGAAGGAGGACAACATCAGCTTCAGCAGCTACCATGACAGCATCCCACACGCTGACCCCAGCGGACTATTGGAGGAGGAGCCCTGTGTGGTCGCAGCCAATGGGCAGTTAGCGCTCGCCACTGCCGCCAACATGTACAAAGCGTGAAGTCCCCGCTACGATTGTATCTTTTCCTAAAACGATAGTTCAGCCAGTAAATGGCATTTTCCCACTCTCATGTCCTTCCAAACCTGACAGTGACACACAAAAGAAGATATTTTGAAATAAAACAACATCGGGCCGATTTCAATAACTCTTTTAACGTTCAACTGAAGAAACAAAATCATAGTTTGGAATGATATTGAAGGGTTACTTCAACCAAAAATGAAATGCTGTTATTAATTTCTAACTCTCACGTTGTTCCCAATCTTTGTTCATCTTCGGAACAAATTTTTGATGCAGTCTGAGAGCTTCCTGACCCTGCATAGACGGCAATGCAACTGACACAGTTAAGGCCCAGAAAGGTAGTTGAGACATTGTTAAAATAGTCATTCAAAACTCATTCTCTTAGTCTCTTAGCAAATATCGGTTCAAATAAAGCTGGGCAAGATATTGCAAGTCATCCGCTCTGTTGAAATGCATCATGATACCCTACTGTACACATGGCAAAGACTGACATGCAAGAGAATAAATAATGAAATTAAAGTCTTTATTTTTTTTTCTTTGCGCACAAAAATGATTGCTGAACTACTGATGTCACATGGGCTGTTTTTGTTACCTTTCTGGACCTTGAATGTGGTATTGATTGCTGTCTATGCAGGGTCAGGAAGCTCTCGGATTTCATTTGTGTTTCAAAGATATTACAGGTTTGACGTGACTTGACTTTACATTTTTGGGTGAACTACCCTGTTAATGTGGATGATTATTCAAAGAAGGTAGCCTGGGAGCCAAATCTTTATTGGATTCTACACGCTATTTAGCTCCCCATTGCTTACTATGTGATATCCTCATGCGAAAGTGTTTTGACATCAAATATTTCAGAGAGGACTCAAGGAAATACAAGAAAAGCCATTAACATACTCCTTGGACACAAAAATGATAAAATGCTTAAACGAGCGTCAGTGTTAGGTTTGGTTTAAGGATGCTAAATTATAGTTAATGGGTACATCAAAGCCTATTCCACTTCATTTCAGAGGCAACTAAAAGACCTTTGGACTCACATGCCAAGATTATTTCACATTAAACTGCTGTTTGTATAGAAAACTCACAAGGTTTCAGACTGCCCCATTGCACCACCTGGGAACTTCACTTTGGCATTGTAATTTTCAATAGAAATCAGAGGAAGATCATTCAGTTTGCAAGGCTTTTGTAAAGGACAATGACTGCCAGTTTCAAGTCCCGTGCGTGTGTCTTTGACAGATACCGTTTCATACAATGGCGGCACTTCAGATTTCTTTGGAATGCGGTCTCGCTTTGATTTCCTCTTTACATAATTCCTGTCACGGATTGGTACCTGACTGAACATGCAACATAATAGTCATACCTGTACCACTAGCACCTGTTTCAGCCTTATTGTATTTGTGCGCGAGTGGGTGGATGTGTATGTGTGTGCATGGGCGAGCGAGAGAGAGAGAGCTGGGTGTTGTGTGTGGGAACAGTTTCAGATCTAACTGTGTAGAGCTGGATTCTACGCAGGAATGTACAAAAAGACTGGATTGATTCTGCTGCATAGTTTCATGAGAACTGATCAAGCGTTTGACACAATGTTGTTGACACGAAAGCCATGAAAGCGCAATATGACCCAGGAGGAGCGTGTTCAGAGGACTTTGTGAAGTGTTTCTGGGAACCTTTAAGGTGCAACAGTGGACACGGTGTGTTTTTTCCCTCCATTTATCTGCAAGGACCCTTTTAAATGTGATTCAGGATCATTTTGATGATTTTTGCGGTGTTTAAATTATTGTGTGTGTTTATTTTTGTCCTATTCAAATTTGTCTTGTTAATTCCTATTTATTTATCATTTGTGTTTTTCTCTGTGGTCCTATTTTTTATTGATGGATCTTCATGCTGCATTGTACAGTGTACCATACCGAATGCAAACTCTGTAGACCGAGTTGTGAGCACAACCTCAAAGATGTGTTGGAAGTCTAATTTTCTCTTCTTATTTTCTTTCTGATTGATTTAGTCAGGTTACATGTTAATAACTCACGGTACAACGGGATGTCGGTGAAAAATACTGTATTTTCTCATTTCTGAGTGGGCAAATGACTGAAATTAAAGGATTACTGAATCAAAGGACATGAAACTGCATGTCAAGGCGTGCGTCTTTTTTCGGTTTTAACGGAATGCCAAAAATTCCTTATATCACTCTCACATTTACAACACTATGACATTTACAACATTTATGAGGAATGATGTTGTTTTGGTCTTTTTTCTTTTTGATTCTATGAACAAAAGAGTTAAACATTTCTCAAAATGTCCACAGATTAAAGAAAGTCATATTAGTTTGAAACAAGAAATTGATGACATGTCAACTGTTAGTTGATTGCATCTGTGGTGCTATCAAAACATCGCTCTGCTTGTTTGATCATCCCGATATTAAAACATTTTTGAAACTATTAGTTTTTTTGCAGAAATGACACATTTTACCTTTAAGGTTAAGAGCAATGGCAATATTAGCATCCATAACATGCTTGATGACATTTTGTCTATGGCAACGTGCCACAGTCCTTGGTGTGAATGGGCCTTCAATCTAACAATTGGCCATCTGGAGGAAAAAAAAAGGAAGAAAAAGTATTTTTAGACACTTGAATATTTAAATTGCATAATTCTTAAAAAAGAGGCACACCAAATTAGCAGAAGAGGTTGCAACACCGATTAGCCCTGTGTTTAGGCTTCGCTGGACTTTCCCAATTGTACACAAAAATACTGCAGAACTGTTAATCATCTGAAAGCATCTGAATTTACAATGAACTGAATAAAATTACCCAAATAGATGTTTTTGCATTCAGAACAGCCTTTGTTCCTCGAGTGTGTATCTCCGTCCAGCTCAGCCAAGAGTATTTCTGACCCAACCTCTGTTTAACGCGCAAGCTGTTGGATGACGGCCATCTTTTAGGTATTTTTATAGTGATATGACTGAATGATGTTGATTATGTTTCAGAATTGTTTCCTGATGAGTGAATGTACATGTGAATCATTCAAAGTTTTTAAATGACTTTCTTTTAAAGTCTTACCGAGCATATCTTGTTCACCTGTTAGTGACAGATAGTGACAGGCCCTAAAAAAAGAAAACAAAGTGTAAACTATGCATTGTACATATCCTAAAGCAATATAGTATATCCTATATATTAATTCAATATTATAACAAAGACATAATGTTGTGTCAAATTTATTTCACACAAATCAATAATGAATCTGTTGAGTGAACTATTCAATGACTTAATTTGCTTCTACCTATTGACATAAATATGAAACCTGCAGGGAAGAGTCACAAAAGTGTGTACCCCACCATTAAAGCAAGCATCCCAATGCTGCTCGAATTATATATCAGCACTCTTGGAAAGCCATCCAATCAATCAACCAATCAAATGATTAATCCCATTGATTTGAATCTGGTATTAAATATGTTATTAATATCATTCTGGCAATTTGATCATCTGGGTTTTGACAAACGTATCAAATTGTTAGCACAAACCAAAAAACACAACACGCATTTCATTTGTGATCTTTTCCTAATAAATCAATGATTTGCATCTCAAGGTAAGAAAAAATTGCCAAGTATGCAGACAATTACGTTTGATCCTTATATGGCAATCTTTGACGTAGTGTTGAATCACTTCAATAAACCAACTTTGATCGTGATACAGCCACACTTTTTTATTGTGTCTGACTGCACAAGGCCTGCTGAACTTTATAAAGGGGTAATTTAAGAGGTAAAGGTATCACCATGATCACAGCTGCAAACAATAACTGGAACAAATGAAGTGTGAAGTGAACCCAACAGTGTATATCTGCGTATATCAGTATATCATAGAAACTGTCAGTTACTGTAAGCCCTGACTTGGAATGCAATGAATGGCCTACCTCATGCACTCACGATTGGATATTTTTTCGTCTAAAAATGCTAAGAAACACAAAGCTGAAAAGCAGCATTCCTTTTATGCAAGATCCGTTTTTTAAGCTTTCATTACCTAAATGGGAAGTCTAAGCCAAGATAATATGCTGATTGTATCAAGCGCTAACGACAGCCACGTGCTCAAACAGTCAAAGTTTTAAACAGTAAACTACAAGACGTTTAATGAATAACTGCGGAAATGAAACAAAAACAAAGCACTTTTATATTTTGCTTCAAATGAGAGGACCCATAGCCTAATTTATAACAGACAAATGAGTTCTGAAGTGTTGAATAAAAAGATATCAAGGTAGAAACCAGGTCGAATGCGTTACGGGAAAGCTGCAAATACCATCCAGGCTCCGCCTCTTATATGCAAAAACTAAACCGAATCAAGCATTGCTCAGAGTTTTTTGTCGATCAGATGTGAGAATGTGAAACTCTCTAAAGTCTTCCACTGAAGGAAGTCTTCCAATGAAAATGTTGTTACACACAATAATGTTTTTTTTTGTTTTTTTTTTCTGGTACTAGACAAACAATACAAACACGACTTTGGAGCTTTATGCAAATCGACTCTTTGTAGTAAAGTAATCAACACCAGAACTTTCTCTTTGCAGCCATGGTTTGATTGTTCTACATACCTAAAAAGCAACGTGCATGGCATTGTCATTCCTGGCCTTGTGCCATTCTTGTACCTATATAACTTCCTCCAAAGTATATCATTTTATGCCAAATAATAATAAAAACGGTTAGATATTTCAGTTTGAAGTTTTTTTATGCATAGAGCAGTGTTTTTGGTCTGATTATAATCAGGATTTATTAATGCTGCCTCTGGTTACCCTGGTAAATATTTTAGATAGTTTACATTCTTAAACAACACAGGGTTACTTTCATACAGGAGTCAACTACATCATGTTTTCCGAGGACAAGAATGCTATATAAAGGTCAAGATGTGTAGTAATCTTGGTTTGAGAAAGTATTGCATTTAATCTTCTGAGTGATGCTGGTGAAGTCATCACAAGCATCACTTAGGAATCGTGCACTAATTAAAACATTACTTTAGGAGATCGGGAATTGAGAAATCAACTTTTCCTTCATCCCTCCCAGATGTAAAAGGTCACTGTACCATATAAACCTCCCATTAGCTTCTCAGAAGCTTCTTTTGCTGGCAACTCTGATCTTGTAATATTTTTGGTAAGACAGTGTGAGGAAAGATCCTTCTGCAGATGACTATGACGTCATCAATCAACATCAATCTGCACGGCACACATGGTAGGAGGTGAGTAATACGATGGAGACAGTAACATAAGCAAGTTCCAAAGAAATAATCATAACTTTGTTTGTTTTCTATCCCTAGTTTTTGACCCTTTTTTGAAACTCTGTTTTGATTTTAATAGCTGTGCTGCATTCAAGACATGGAAGCAAATGCCCATTTCTCTGATCGACTAACAGCATGGGTCATTTTAGTTAAAAAACGTATAAGTCTTAATTCTAACTACCTGTAACATACAAAGGGATAGTGACAGGTGATGGCACTGTTACTCACACTTGCTTTGTTGAGACATCGCTGTCAGATAAAATAATGGTACCACGTGTGTATCTCGTCAAATTCAAGGTGAAATAGAGTGAACAAAAGAAATGTGTCTTACTGAAGAGAGATAAAATAATAAACTGATATTCTATTTTTATTACTGGCCTACTTCTAGAAACCTTTTAGAACATCCTAAAACCATCTAAAACCTTTCAGTCATCAGGCCAAAAACAAATCTGTCCCGATGATTTTTCTTTTTTTTATCTAGTTCCAATATTGGTTGACCAACACCAATTGAGGTGTTGAGCTAAACAAATAACATGCACTAGATGTTATTTGTTTAGCTCAACACCTCAATTTCCCTTGTGACAGCCTATCCCAGATATGGTGTATATTAATGCATGTAGTCACAAAAGTTCACGGAAGTGTCTCTTGCCGAAATGTCCACAACCCATCTTTATTTCTGATAAGATATGTGCCAACACAGACATTATCCAGATAAGTAAATTGTGTGACAACTTAAGTAAATATTGTAAGTAAAAGTCTCGTAAGTAAATATTGCGGTACTTCCCCAGTTTCAGTGATGCAATATTTTTCTGAAACATGAACTGTGTTTATAATCAGTATAAAGCATATATTTTAAGCAACTTCTGGACTTGGATCTTCTCAGAAAACAATTTTAATCTAATATTAACAGGGCTTGCGCGTTAATAATTCATTTATATCCCAACACAAATTCCTATCGGAGTCATTAAGGATGGCTTTTTCCCTCCCAAAAACTGTAAAACCTACTGACTTTGCTCATACAAGTTTTTACATTCATTTTATTATTAAAAAAAGCGCTAAAAGACCTTTAGGGATAGAGGCGTGCAGGCTCTTTAACCACTGCTTTACAGCGTTGAACACTTACGAGCTATGACGAGGTGTCATTTAATTGTTTATTTCCTCAGTCAGTAAGAATTTGGCTCTGAGTCAAGCAGATCTTGCATGAGCAAACCAGGAAGCGACACTGGATTGAGTGGACTGAAAGATTCATGCTTTCATTGTGCCGAAACTCCACGAGTAGGCTGTTTGTTTTGGGCGTTGAAGAAAACACGTGGGAGACATATACACATATATAGAGGGGTGTACAGGCATGGAGCGTCGCTTTTAAACTGTCCGTTATGGAGATGACAAACGCAGTTTTAATGGAGCCCGAGCCCGAGAGGCGTCTGAGGACAAAGTACCACTCACTGCGGCGACAGGTGTGCCTCGTCCAGTCCGTTAGCGTGCTCCTCTGCTTCGGCTGCTGCCTGTTCACGCTCCTGGATCACGCCTTCCCACCGTCCTGCAAGGTAAGACGAATAGACACGTCCAAAAGTCAAAGCCAACCAGTCACGTTACTGCTCAGTGACCCTATGAACGTGCTCTATGATCCTTTGCAACGGATACAGGGAGTGTATTATTCATACAGATAAAATATGTATAAAACGAGATTATTTCTGTCCCTTTTTTTTATTGAGTTTTCCAGTAGTGACTATGCCAATACCTTAGGCACTAATTTATACAGTAGTAACACTTTAGAATAGGTAACACTCGTTTTACCTCAATAAATTCTGAATTTTCTGCTTATTAATAATAGTTAGGCATTGGGCAGGACTAGAGATGTAGAATAAGTTCCTGTAGAATAAGGCGATTACTATGTGCTTAATTAGCACTAATAAATGGCTAATCTGGTAAAATGCATACTTTATTTTTACAGATTTATTAATTTATTAATATTTTTGATTAAAAATCTAGTTGTTATTTGGATTATGATTCATAGGGAATAGTTGAGCATGAGGTAGAGATTGTCACAAGTTGACCTAGTAAGAAATAAGTTGCTAGTAAATCTAGGACAAGTAGCTAGTAGTTGCTGTTAAAAAGCAAATTGCCGATGCACAGAGAATTCATATTTCACATTTTTGCAATGTGTTACTAGTAGCATTGGCCTATGACTGACTACTATTTCAAATGAATAAGTGTTAATATTTAATGAATTTGTAATTATACATAGCTACTTCTGTAAAAAAAGAAAAATATGCTGCTCACTGTTTGAATTGAATCAATACCTTGATCAATTAATTATTCATTGTGCATGTATTAAACTGTTTTCAAATGCTCTCTTTTTATAGGAAAGCGGGTTCAATGAGGCACCTACATTTGGTACGTTCATTATTTGATATTAAAGATAAATTCTATTGTTATTACTGTAATTTAATGTCTTCCACATTGCGGTTATGTAAATTCACAGTAATCAGAATTCATTTTTCATCAATTTAGGAATGCAGTATCAAGGCAATGAATTGCAAAGCAGAAATGAAGCAATCCCGACACAGAGAAACACTTTCACATCTTTCACTCGCTTGACAGGTAAGAAGTAATACATTGACTGCAATAAGACGTAGTACACAAGTAGAAGTAAACACAAAACAATTACCATTAAGATAAGATGAACTGTAAGCAATAGTTGTACTTAATCAGATGACGTATGTCTACACAGTTAGAAAAAATGGTATAATGCCATTTTCATTCTTGGAGATGGATAAATAGCCATAGAGTTACCATAGAGTATCTTTTTAAATCCTCACAATACTCTAAAATTTGGGTTTTAATTTCCCATTTGCTTTATGTCATATAATAGACACTCAAGTACTATAGAACCATATTAGCTGAGCTCCCACATTTTTTGTTTTAGATAAATATGGACCATTATTTGAAGCATAAAGCATTATATTGACCAGATGCTTATGAATATATATATATATATATATAAATTTTTGTCCAGTTGTATTCACACATTTCCATTCTCTCTAGTTGATAACAAGGACGTGTTCACTAAAGAAAAAGGATTTGTGCCATGGATGTATACACCAGAGTATCCATCACCAAACCATACCAAATACTTCATTCTGGATGACAATAATGAATCTCTGAAAGTCCTTTATGATGGAACATACAAGGTTTCTCTTCAGATTACATACAGAGATTTTAGTGGACATTCCGATAAAGTATCTCTTCAACATGATATTCATTATCTTACTGAAGGATATGGTACAGACATTACCCTGCTTACCCACTTGGAAACAGTCAACCTCACATACTGGAGGAAAAGTCTCTTCTCTGAGGGTATTTTTTCTTTTAAATCTGGAGACAGACTCAAGGTGTGGTCCGAAAATCTGAAGCTCATAGACGTTGGAGGAAAAATTTCGCAAAAAACCGCCTTTATAGCCTACCCTCATTTTTCCACATGAGGATACTGCGAAAATAGAAATCAAAAAAACAATTTCTTCTGTGGCTTTGCAGATCAAAATGGCTCCAATGAAGTATCATATTCATCAGAGATGAACTTATTGTCTAAACAGAATGATTTGAAACTCAGATATATTTATTGCTATAATTAATAGCAGAGGTATGTACAGAATACCATAGTATTTTCTTTGGTATTTTCTATTGAATGAGAAAGCTGTTCTGCTTCACGGCTGAGGACAAAATAGCCATTGGCTTGGGTTTTTAAAAGCTACATTTTTAAAACACTAAAACTGTGGAGGAATTTTAATTTAGAAATGAAGTTGTATTTTGGTTTCATTTTGATTGAATTTGGTACAAATTATAATGTTGTATACATTAAAACGCTGTAAACTATAATATTTATAACACAGAAATCTTATTATATGCTTTTTTGTTATCATTGTCTGATTAAGGATTTGGGCTGTTAATGCAAAGTTTACAGGTTCAGTTACTTTACGGAGGTGCATCATGGGTCATTGGAATTAGTAGGGTATAGGTTGCTTTGTATTGGAAGGGTTTGTAATTACCAAATATGACCTCCGTAATTTGCATGAAAGATCATTTTATGTATTTGAATACATCTTCATCATGACATTATTCTTTGACCATGACAAATCAATAAATCCTATTACATAAAGCTGTCTTTGTCTTCACATTTTTTTCCCAGACCTTTTACAGTATATAAAAAAAAAAATTCTGATATATTTCAGACAACACCTTTATTATTTAGTAGATATTTATTGTAATAATATAATACAAATTAGATTTATTTTATGTAATAATACACATATAGTATGTATGAATCCCAGCTCATGGTCCTTCCCCTCTCATTCCACACACCGCTTTCCTGTCTACGCTACACTGTCCTGTACAAATAAAGGAAACCTTAAAAAACAAAAAGAAATCTTTAAAAAAAAAAGTGAAAAGGGACTAAACTAACAATTATCTGATAAAAATCAGTCCTTGTCATGGCTAGACGACTGAGTTAGATCATCTCAAAAACACAGTCTTGTGGGACACTATGGTATGCAGTGGGGAGTACTTACAAGAAGGCTACTTATGAAGCAGTCTATGATCATGGGTGCCCCAGGCTTATTTGTGGGGGGAGTGAAGTCTAGATCACGCCCACGGAATGATGCATAGAGGCACACTTAGCTAATCTGGAAACACTGGGGGTTGGATTGTTTGAGTAATACAGGATTTCTGGGAGACGTTTGTGTCACGGTCTAATGTTCTCACTATAGGGTTGCTACACATCCTTAAGATACGGAATCATCCCGTATTTAAAGGTAAAATGCTGCGTCCCGAATCAAATCAATACGGGACACGATTTGCTACCTTTTTTACAAACTGGAGTATCTTAATTATGGAGTGGAACAGTTATGCAAAGAGAAACGTTCAGCTTAGTGATGGAAAAAGAGCTTTTTTGTCTCCAGGACAAGTCCCAGTAAAGCCCACGTGAGCGCAGCATGTTCTGAGCCAGTGGTCCCCAACTCCAGTTCTCGGGACCCACTGCTCTGCACATTCTGGATGTGTCTCTTATCTGGCACACTCCGTTCAGTCTATGGATCTCTCCCCTAACATGCTGATGATCTGAATCAGCTGTGTTAAATAAGGGAGATCCGCAATATATGCAGAGCAGTTGGTCCCGAGGACTGATGTTGGGGACCACTGCTTTAAACCTGCGCGGTTTAGAGCTCAAATCTGTCCCGTGAATACAAAGCTAGGGCTGAAAGTTATCACTGTATCTGTCCAGTAATGAACGCGTAGTTTGCAGAAAAGCATTTCAATTGATTGCATAGACTGTCTGACTTAAAGGGTTAGTTCAGCCCGAAATGAAAATGATGTCATTAATTACTCACCCTCACGTTGTTCCAAACCTGTAAGAACTTTTATTATTTTTTTCGTTCATCTTTGGAATACAAATCACGATATTTTTGTTATTAAATCAGCCTTGTTTATGTCCCAGGGGAAAGCATGCGGATGAAGGGAATTTGGGTGAACTGTCCATAGGGGAAAACAAACAGTTTATCGGTGACCTATTAAAACATTAATGCAGCCTTCTCACTTTTTTACCTGTCGCATAATCATTATTTCTACCGGTGTGCTGTGGTAAGCTTTATGCTGTGCTTGAGTGCTTATGAAGCAATTTATATGTGCAGTATTATTATTGTAACGATTCATAAATAAACGTGCAATTAGTCGACTAATGCTTCAAAGTAAAGACTAGTTGACCAGAATAATCTTCAGGTGAGGGCGGTCCTACAGAACACACAGTGCCTTTCAGTTGTGAATGATTAGGTGGGTGCATCATTCACCCGGAGAAGACATGGCAGTAGTGTTATGCTCTTGCCAATATTCTGCGGGGAAATTCTATTTTCTATGGTTCTCCAGATGTCGATTCCTGCTGTAAGGTGTTTGTTTGCTATTTTCCTGCAGTTTCTTATGATTCATAGTGTTTTGTTCAGTTAAATAAAGATATCAATGCATTCAAACCACTGCCTCATCTGCTATTCTTGCCTCAAGTCACTGTGAATATATATCAGCTATCTTAGTAATATACCTTTATAATACCATAGTTTTTATGATTGATGCCCTGTAGTCTTTATTGTGGGGGCAAAACATATAATCCATTCCAACCCAAACCAATATTTGAGAGATAAATAAACATTTCTCAAAAGCCTGTTGTATAAAATTATTTTTTTTAACATGATTTTGAAAAAATGTATGTATATAATTAAGTAAACCTAAGTTGCATCAATCCAAAAAGTATTTATCTAAAAGTTATTATGATTAAGTTTTTTTGATAAAAATCATAACTGGGAAACATTTTTTAAATCATACTCATAGGCCTTGCTAAAAAGTATAACTATTGATTAGAAACCAGGCATAAAGAGGATTATGTACAACGAAAAAAAAAATCAGACCTTAGAAATGTATTTATCAAACATGATGCAATAAGCTTTTGTAGTGGAAAAAAAAGCCATGTGTGGAAAGGTTTTTTTGAACTGCATTAGGTTTCTGCAGAAAATAAACATGTGTTTTTCCTTAATTTATACTGATAAAGCTGTAGTTTAGTACAAACACTGAGATTTCTAAAACAGCAACTTTAATTTCCTTGATTTTTCCTCCCAAGTATGAATGATGTAAATTCCTTAGAACAAGCAGGAAAAACAAGCTTTGCCATGTAGCTTGCAGCCACAATGGACAGACAGAATTTCACTTGATGAATGACTTTATGCAGTCATGTTTGGATTGTGTGTTCCTCGGTTAATAAATAAGTAAACTGGAAAAAAACTATTTTCTATCCATACCATTTTAATTGAACCATTTCCCTTGTTCCTAAATGTTGAGATGAAACTCCTTAGCTGATCCCTTTTCTTGTAAGGAGGAAGCTATATCATCTGACACTCGCATTCCCCTTAAGTGATCTGTTACTAAAACAGTATTAATTGTGAGTGCATTCTAGTGTCGTGTACCCTTAACCCTTCATTTGGGTAAACATGGGTCTGAACAATATAAAACACACACAAACAATATAAGCACAGTAACGGGTATTTATTGTAAAAACTGACCATAAGCAGTAAAAAAAGCATTACAAACAAGTTGTGTTGCATTTTAAGTCCTTCTGAAGCCATACAATGTCTTTATGCGAAGAAGAGAGTAAAATACAAGGTTTTAGTCACTGAAATGATCCATTAATGCACTCACATCTCATTCAAAAAGACACTCTCGTTTGGTAGAATGACGCAATTCATCACAAGACAAAACAGCATGATGCGAACAGTCATGAGACACAAAAGAGCCAATAGAAATTTACAACCAAGGCTGACAAGGAGTCTCTTGACGGCAAAGCAGCAGCTGCAGTGCAGATGAGTCACGGCGGATGGAGAGATGGTGATCGCATTCTCTCACAAATCAATCCTTTTGACTTGAAAGAATCTGTTGAATCTTCCGGTTTATCTTTTATTAAGGGATGGTAAGTTTAGGAGCAGGTGTTGGGTTATGTGCTCATAAATGTATAAATAAAGTAATATAAATAAAACTTTTGTGACTGTTTACAGTGAAAAATCACACCCCAATACAATAATGGCAATATCATTACTTAATATTTGAATCTAGTTATCCGTGCGTGGATCACGGATGATGCCTGTCACTGACTTACTGTCACGATACCAGCTGGATGTGTCATTGGGCTCTGTCAGAGGGCACTCCAGCCCAGTCTCCACCCACCTTGTCTGTCGCCAGGACTACTCATCCGTTCCCCCTCCCTTAGCTGTATTATCATGTGTATAAAGGTCCCCTGTTTGTATCTGTAATTTGCAGTTCATTTACCCCCGCATAGTCCCCTTTTAAAGCCCTTGTTTTTCCTGTTTTCCTTGTGTTTCTTCGTGTTTCCCTGTGTTCCTGGTTTTCGAATCTGCTTGATTCTACTCTGTGTCTGTTAATAAAGTGAAGTTTGCAAATGGATCCGCACCCCTTGTCTCCTAGTTACATTTACATTGTAATCTTTTCCGTGAGTCCATCACGGCGATTAAGTTTTGGTTGCATCAGCAACTAAAGCAAAGTCTGCAGTGTGGGAAAATGTACAGCAAGCTGACTGGGAAGATGATGAGGTCACTCGCAACATTAAAACGACTGCCATGGAAAATGAAATGGATGTTCTTGGCAGATCAACAAACCATCCTACCCAAAACTTGCAAAATTAGCCAGGTCAGTGCTATGCATCCCGGCCAGTAGCAGCAGCAGTGAAAGGGTTTTCAGTGCTGCTGGACACACCATCAGTGAGCGCAAGACCGTGCTGAAGCCGTCTACAGTGGATTCAATAATTTTCCTTCACAAAAACATGTAGCCTAATCGTGGTGGGTTTTTCAAAT
>JAUCMU010000143.1:16666477-16678977 GCA_032275025.1 Enteromius treurensis
CCGATCTCATATAACAGTATCAACCCCACACATTTTAATAGTATTGGTACCGATTATTGAATGACATTAGAATTTTTTATTGTATTGGTTGATATTGTAATTAATGCATATCATTTATTTATAAATATTTCAAATTGCTGGTTGTAGTTTAATTCATTAAAATTCATTTAGCTTTATTTAGACAAAACAGTTTAAACAATTTAATACTTTATTGGTTATCATTTGTAAAAATTAAGTATTGGCCGGAATTTAATGTCAGTGCTAATCAACATTAATTTTCACTAAAATGCTGCACATTAAAAGTGGTGCGATCCACCTCTTGTATGATCTACATCCTGGTAAAGTTCTAGCCTTCAGTCTGACCATGCAAAGCTACCTAATATTTCATGCAACTTTTGGTCTAGAATATTGAAATTCCAGATGCTGCAATATTACCTTTAAGATATGAATCTAAGCACTGCAAAAGACTATCAATTTTTCAATGTTCTGCCAGAGCGCTGAACACACAACAAAACTGTCGTCTTTGACAAATGACATTGCGTTCGATAAAAAGCTCATGTGTACTGCACCTCCAGCGAACTTCACCTCTCAGCTTTCCTCAGTATGGTCCAGACACTCCATAGCTGCCAATGTAAATGTCAAAAACATGTTAACACACAGAACAAAAGGGGCTCTGTCGTAACAGAACAGAGTTAATATCTTCAGCAGCTGTCTGGAGGTGGTCTTGTGGAGACCCACACCTAGGGGCCCGTGTAACTCTAGAAGCTGGTGGGCTTGAGTGCGTATTATATAGGTACATTTGGCAGATCTCATTCAAGAAGAGTTCTGCTTTCCTGTCATATTGAACTCAAAAATGTTTTTTATTGTGATACACTTTTCTTTGCATTTCTTTTTAAATTTAGTTTCAGTTCAGTTTTGTAATGGAAATTTGTATTCTCTTGTTGCTCTGTACCTCCTGTTGAATCAGACTTCTGAACTAGCAGGAATCTTTTAAACCTTGCTGTTTCTAGTCTGGCTCAACATGCTCTGACTGACAGCCTGAGGAAATGGCCTCTCCTCTGATCTCATGCGGTATTCCCATTCTACTAACCGTCTGATGAGCTTACCAGCTGATCTGAGACCCATGAATGTCTTCACTCTGACCTGCACAGTTCATATAATAGCTCACATATGAAGACAGAACAGTACATTAGGTGGATTTGAGAGAAAGTGGTAGTGGAAAAGTGATTAGACGTGAGGAAAGCAGGTAGAGCAAATATCAGTCATTTAGATGGCTCCAGGGGGAATAGAATGTAATCAATGGGGATTTATAATTGTCCTTAGACAGCTCAAGACAGTGACTCAAGTTTGAATGGATGATGGCAGAATAATGCCACATGTAAAAAGAACTTAATCTCTGACTCCCAGCATTCTCAGCAGGATGCAGTGATGTTTGTGTGCCTGTGTGTGTGCGTGCGCATTTCAGTGATACATTTGAGCTCTTATTTCTTTACAGATCAGGCCTCCTGTGTGCTCAAGCTTTTGTGCATTTGTCTTTTGCCAAAAGTGTGAAATAATAGCATAATGCAAAACAGCCAAAATTTAATCCATATCCTCTGTTTGTTCTCTGAAAAATCCATATCAAATCCTATTACTGTTGTAGTGAATGCATTTATATTTTGCTCTCCAATTTTCTCTAAATAATTCTTTCAGTTGTTTAAAATGCATTTTGGAAGTTCACTTTAAATTTATCAAAAAGTATTTAATTAAGCCATATATATAAATATAATATATTTATATGAATAGCATTTATTTTAATCACTTTTTTAAAATTAATATATTTTTTTAATGAATTAATAGTTTTTTTTTATATTTAATATTGGTGGATATCCATATTTAAAGGGACAGTTCACCCAAAAATGAAGATTTTGTCATTATTTAATTACATTCTTTTTGTTCTAAACCTTTATACATTTTTTGTGTGTTTAATTAATTCATTCATTAATTGCCATTATTATTATTATTATTATTATTATTTAATTAATGTAACATTATTTGTTAATAATGGAATAACAATAATTTCTCTGTGGTAACGTTTTACAATAAGGTTACATTTGTTACAGTACACACACACCATTTTAAAATATCTAACTGAATGTTACATTAACTACATTTGTCTTGTTCAATTTGATCTGGTTTAAAGGAGTTTTGGGAATGTTACAGCTTGACAGTTGTTTTAGACTATCTTCGCCTATTTTTATTGCAGTCATTTCTTCTTTCTTTTATTAACACATTTCTGTTCCGAGGGATCCTGCAGCACGCTATTTAGTAAATAACACCGCTGTTCATTTAACCCAACCTGTTGATCCCAAATCCCCTTTTCCCGCCTCTCATCTGTTTTGCCAGTCGCAAGACATCAAAGGCCCTCATCAACAAATGGAGGCGCAAAAGACTTACATGAAAGCCTGATTGTAGATGAAGCAGCTGATTATAATTGCATTTTGTATTCAATCGTTTTTCTGCTCTCTCTTTTCTAATCGGGCCGACTGCCAGCTTTCTTTTCTATCATTCGGTAATGTGGTAGAGCGTCCTCATTAGTATTCAAGAGCGATGCGCGCTAACTTAATTAAGCATAAGATAGACATGCGTATAGATGCAATCTGATCTCAATGTGTGTGAGCCCACGTTTAGCATGCGTTCAAGGGTCCTCAAAGGACGTGATGATGCTGTGATGGCAGGAAAATGGGGTATCTTGTCAGGCCTGCCAATGTGTGCAGCTTTCTTTTTCAAGAAGGTTTGGGACAAATGGAGAAGTGGCAGCTGAAGGAGTGTTCCACATATGAATCTGTTGATAGCTTGTTGAAGATGCAGTTGTTTCTCTTTCTCATCCTTTCAGGGGTGATCATCTCTTAAGTATATCTTTTTCAGATGTGCGATATTGCCTCTAGTGATCAGCATCCAGAATCCGAAGTGTTACACATCTGTTATTGCAGAAGCATATATTTACTAGATACTATATGTTTTAAAGACATGAAAAAGAGGGATTTTGTGTAATGTCCTATAATTGTGTTAACAGCATTGTACTCCAGCTGCAATGCGGAGGAGTTGATTGATTGATGCATGAACATTTACTCAGTATTCGACAGTTTTATCTGACAGCCCTGATGGATGCTTTTTATAACAAACCCAATGAATCTGATAAAACCTGTCTTGAAATGCAAACTAAGTACAAAAACATTCTGCAATGGCCTACCAAGTCTAGGCTTTATGTGCATTGCATATGAAACTGATCAATCCTTGAAAATTTTTGTTGGCATGACAGTAGCACACAAGGCAATGACTTCCATAATGCAAAATTAGTTTCAGAATTAAACATTAGAGAACAAATGTAAGCAGCTCGCTCCAGAATAAGCTACACATATAAGACTGTCATCTGTTTAGATCATCTGTCACAATTGTTTCCTTCTGTACACAGAGCAAGAAAATCAACGTAGAAACTGTTTTCACTCAGAAAATTAATGACAAAGAAGCGGCAAGTAACACAATTTTTTTTTAATTGACTGAAATTGTATTTTTACTAACACACACTGCAATAATCTTTGTTTGCACAGTGATGTGGACTTTCCATCAACTTCCATTGTTTACATAGAATAAATTATATTTTAGACTCCATAACTCCTCTAACCCTCACACTTATATTGTTGGACCTTTACATTTTCATTAAGCCATTAATTATGTTTATTAAGCATTTTTCCTCCCAGGCTGTTGACTGGTCTCAACATTTAGGTCATTGCAGATTTGACTATTTTTCATTGGACATATGCTCTCCTAAATATGAGTACAACCTCACCCACACAGGTATATGCACACTGTGCCCACAATGGGTCGCTGTTGCTTTGCAGTGATTAAAATTAGATCATAAATGACCATATTTATTGCCACTTATAATTATCGTCAAAACGGTGTAAATGAACCTCTGCCATGCCACATTAATGTTTACTTACTTACATACTTGGGAACACAGACAGCTATAAACTACCAAGAACTTTTTTTCCATCTGTGTCTCCAACTTTTTTTTATGTCTCCAACTTCTCTACTTTTTGCAGTTTATTAAAAAACCTGTAATGTGTTATGATAGCTACTGTGATGTTCAGGTAAAGCTCATTTGCACAGAAGTCTGCGGGGAGCCCTTGATGTGAATGTTTGCGCCTCAGGTGATGCTTTAACCCGGCACCTCAGTGTATACTTGTCAGTGTCTGCGTTGGAGTGGAGAGGAGAGGTTGGCGCAGAAAAAAAACCCTCTTCAAACCCACTTGCACTTATTTTCAAGCCCACATTTGCTGATTGTATTTATTTTATGCGTTCGTAAATATCAGATTGTCGTCTTTTCCCCCCCCCTCAACCCATCTCCCGAGGAAGGAAACCAGCCAAGTGTTATTCTTCATCTTTGCAGGTTATTCTGAGCGACACCGAGGATACGGAAAGCGCAAATGGTGCAGTCGTGCGCTTGAGCAACTTTTAGGATGTGCAGGATAATTCCGCATTAGAGGATGTGAGAGCGGATGCGGAGGAAACACAGGTCCTGCCTTACGCATCACGCATCGGGGGAAAAAATCTCACAGCAACGCCACCCAACCCGCCAGACTTTACTAGAAAGACAAAAGTAGCCAAGGAGCGGAAATTAATTTCACTCGCTGCTACCTAACACCGCAATACGAGCAGTTGGATTCAGCGACGCATGGGAACATACGTCGGATGTGAGAAAAGCACAGTATTTGTGAAGGATCTGTCGCGTAACGAGGAGACACAGCGGCATCCTTCGGGATCTTGATAGAACCTATAAATCCCATCTAATGCGTGACGGGATGTTCGGACTCAAATCTTTTTGACCTGAAGTAAAGTAAACCGACCCCGGTGTGAAGTGAAGAACATTATGATGAATGCTTCTGGATATCCTCCGAGAGCCATACCGGAACTTAATCGCGCAGTTTTGTGATCATCATCTCTCCGCGCGCAAAGGGATCCCTTTTCACTTTGACTGCCCTTCCGTGCCATCCAGCAAGATGGAAGTTTCTTACAAAGGGAGAACAAACATGTTGCGTCTCCATACTCTGCATTTCATTGTCATGCTGCTCAGAGGTAAGTTAAAGAGAGGGTTTCTTGCGTTTTTCATATAAACCTTATGACACCTGCAGTGTGAGATTTCCCTAACTTTAGATATTAAAGAGAAACCATAGTTTAAATCTTAAAGCTGTTTTTGGATCCTGGCTAAATGTTATCTGTTAAATGTAGTTGTGTGCTATTGTGATGAACGGAAAGCCTCGCCGTGACGAGCGCGACATCACAGTCACTGACTGACACGTTTGTGCAGCAGCTGGGGATTAGCGACGTCCGATTCGAGAACGAGTTGTTCCCGAGTCGAATCTTTTAATGAATCATTTTAATGAACCGGGATAAATCGGTCCGAACGCTCACCGAGACGACAATTTTAAAATTCACTCATTGCAACGAGAATCTCTTTCTCAGTGTGACCTACTCATTTCCAAATCAGAGACTGAAATACTCGGTGCACAAAAGGATGAAAAGGCATGACTTTAATTATTGCTTGAACAAAGCCAATACTATATAAGTATAAGGTAAAATTATAACTTTTTTTTTTGTTAGTTTTTTTGTGGTCAGCCCAGGAATTAAGGAAGTAGGCTAGTTGAGGTGGGACGTGTTGTGTTGCTTTCGTTACGTTGGTCATCTGGGAAGACATTTTTTAGTGTAGCCTATGGCATATCCTGGTGGATCATTTTTTTTAACTTAAATTTAAATCAGTAAACTTAAAACATAAACTTATATTTGAGCTCTTAAGTGACTTAAACATACTCATCACGTAATTAGCCTACACATTTTCATACTTGTTTCTTGTGGCATGCATCTAGTGTAGTTTTCATTGGAAAGGAATATATATATATATATATATATATATATATATATATATATAGCCTATATTATGTACAGTATCTACCTATATATGGAAACAATTTAAAACATGTAATAATTACCACCACTTGCCGGAAAAAAAATACTTGAAAGAATAGCTGAATCGTTTTCCGAAACGAACTGTTTCAAAAGAAACTTTTTATTACTTGCTGGGATTCGACCACACTCGCTCTCTAATGTCACTGTAGTATTTTTTTATTTTTACTCATCGTTTGAAAGAAGTCTAGTAGTCAAGCAAGTGTTTTGTAGCTCTGATTATTTCATAGTTTTATTTCACCATTGAAGAAAGCACAGTATATATTTTTCTGTTTGTGAGCGTTTCCTCATTTTGGAAACACAGAGTCTTGTCTGGATGTTTATGGTGTGGTTCAGTACACAGGGTGAAGTCAGGTGAATCAAGGCACTTTTGACATTTAAAAAGCATGAGGCTTGATTTCCCCTGAATTTACCTTTGTCTGTGGAAATGCAGCTGACATGTCTGTTATGAAAGAGGTCCATGGGGCTCGATCAGGTGTGGGGTCAATACATGGGACCACGACTGTGCATCAAATGACCTCTCTTCATTAAATCTAGATCACTCTGGCTGTGAGCTGGGGAGCATTTGGTCCTCATGTTAAATGGATAAAACAAACCTTTAAATGAATAAGGCCTTTACTTTTTCTTTGTGTTTTTTCCCCAGCCTCCTTTCTTGCTCTATTTTGTTCACTCTTTCTTTGGCCTTCCTCCTCCTCCCTCTGTACCTCAGTGGTCTAGTCTTGCGCGAGAACATGTAGTAGTTAGTGCTGAAATGACCTTGGAATTATTCAGGTCTTTGAGCTTGATGTTCAGCAGGCCCACACATTACTCACAGTGTTTTAAACTGTGAGAAAAAGAGGTGGATAGCTTCATTATTAGGCTGGAGAGATGTATGAGCTTTCTGGAACAGCACACTGTTGCTGAAGTGAATATAATGAGTGATGAATGAGTTTTTTAAAGCGTGCTCTTCAACTAAACTGAAATACTGCGGAGAAATAGAGATTATCTGAACTTGGGTATGATACTGATAAGCAGATCCTTTCCAAAAGAACGCAATCAACATTTTCATGTTTTGTTTTAACAAATTTACAATGTAACACTACAAACTAATAATCACTTGTTTTAGATTCTACAACCAACAAAGCATTAGAAAACAAAAAATGTACTGAATGTACAAAACTCAAGTATCTAAAAAACAAATAAGATACCAATATACTGTATATGCATACCCAATCTGTATCCCATTAGCAAACACACCTCATATTCATGACGAAAGTCACTATTATATTCAAAGCTTTCCTGTGACCATTGTCACCCTTACAGCTAAAAGCCTTTATAACTTGAAATGAATTAAAACCTTTGATGTGTTGTGTCACACTGGAGTAATTACACCCAGCTACTGTATGTGCATTAGACATGTTGAAATTAAGATCAGCTCTTTTAAAAAAAGAACATGTCAAGGCCAAGACTTCATTTATTTGAGAGCTGTTGTGGTAAATGAACACTGTTTGACTTAAACATCTTAATTTAATTCCCATTTTGTGTTTCCTCAGGAGTTTTCCAAAGACATGGATATAACACTTCCCCTTATCATAAACAAAATCTTTCAGCAAACTGTAAGAATTACAGCGACTTCAAACATAAAATTGCCCATAAATTATGCCACTTGTCTTACTCTCAGCCACCATTTCAGCAATGACATCTGGATAAAAAGCTGTTTTACTTAGACCTTTAATGGAGTGCATTTTATCGAGCTATGATGGACCTGCCTAAAGTACTGAGTTACAGCAGTACATCATGTCTTATTATGACACCCTGTACTTTGTGCTGACCTTAAAAGGTGAAGTAGAGGTTTTTATTATTATTCATTTATTTTTGATTTTCTGTGCAGTTTTAGCCTGTGCAAAATGGCATCTTAAAGTACAATTTTTAATATCCAAGGAACGTTGTAACTAAAATCTCTGTCATCCAGTGGATAAAGACAAGGTTAGTCCCTTTCACAAGAGGCTTGAGGCCTCATGCATAAAACGTTGCATAACTTAATATTTGGGAACCATGCAAATTTAACAAACACCATAGTCTGTGAACAGCACAATACACAAATGTTAATTTTGTGAATGATAATGCGTTTGCATGCACAATGTTACCATATACTGCAAAATAATGTTGAGTGGTTAATGAAACCACCAAATAATAATAATATTAAGTCTTGTATGTGAGTCATAAAAAAGAAAGGCCACCCAATTGAATTCTATGGTTTCCTGTTTCAGAAAAAAAAAAATAATAATAATAATAAATAAATAATTTGTTCTTTGGCAAGTCTAAACATTTTTTTTTTCTAAATAAAAGCTCAGATGAACAACAGCACATGACATATCACACTGTCTTTATTTATTTAACAAAAATAACAGGGGACAAACTAAAGACACCATTTAGACAAATGGTACAAAATCGTAAGTGAGTGAGTTCATACGAATCTCATGAATGTGCATATAAATAGTGCACCGAATAAAAACGTAAACGATTGATTGATAACGTATTGATGTGGAAAAATGTTTTTTGGCATACATGCGACACACATGTGTTTGGCAGGCATATAATACGCAGATTTTGTGTGCTTATGATACAAAATTTGTTGACATGCATATGAGTTGTGGCGTGCATATGATGCGCATCTACCCCACAACCTTAACTCTACTCTTTGCGTAGCATCAACATGCCAAAGTCAATTTTTGCATATCTATAGCACAAGTTGTTATTTTTATTTGGCGTACTATTTATACGCTCATTCATGAGATCGGGTTGCAAAATATGTGAAAATTTGTCGTGAGACTATGTTGAGAATACATGTCTGTTTCGAATGTCTTCCACTTGAGAATCCTTTTTCTGACTGGACTTCAGATTCTTTGGAAATTGCTGTATTACTCTTCCCAGATTGATGGAAATTGCTTCTCTAAGATCATTGATGATTTTTTTTCTTCCTATTTGCATAGCACTCCAGAGCAAAACTTCTGCTTTTATAGAGGTGCTTACAATTGCTGATGATCAGTTGCATCTGATTAACTTTGCTTGACCTAAAACAGTAAGGGTGTCCTTAGTTTGTCATCAATGTTTTTTTTTTTCATTTTGTCCTAGTTTTTGTTTGATAAATGGACTAATGATACAGTGTGATATCTCATATGATCCAAATTTTAAGATCAGTCAAGGACTGAAATCAACAAAGAGTATTTTCTGTTTCTCATGAATGTATATGGCTTTTTGGCTTTCTGTGTAGCCTACATGAATTTGTTGGTTGAGAATAACACAGAAAAAGGTATAGTTAAAACACCTAATGTATTCTGTATGAGCTTGTTATTTTCTTGACATATAACTTGACCTTTAAAGCGCCACTGCATTGGCCGCCATCTTGGAAGGGCTAGATTTAAAGTCACTGGTGCAATTGCGGTCAAGACCAGGAGGTGATTTTGAGTGTATTTGTCTAATATATTAGAAAAGTAGAGTAAATGGGGAAGAGAAAGGGGATCAAAAAGCTAGCATGAGCCAGATTCAACTGATTTGAAATTGAAGTCCTTTCCAACAAAATCAACAATTATCAACAATACCACTATATAAAAAGTAGTCTTCTCGTGTAGACCAAGGCCACCTCAGAGCGGTGTTGCTCAGGGATAAGTGGACAATACAGAGCACTTTGTGTCATGTTTGTATCATTTTCCATTAGTGTCTACAGAATGAGTCAATTTTTCATACCATTGAGTTGTACTTTAAAAAAAAATTGTGATTCCATAAAGAGTGCATTTTTAAACATCCGTTTGAATAACTTCACAGAATTTGTCAGGTCAAGTTTGTGTTTTGTCAGTGACATGTGAAAAGATGATAAGTTCTGAAAGAAGACTTGTTTGTAGCTAGATTATTGAAAACAGGCATTTAAAAGTCTCCCTCTCTTCTTTAAACAGAAAATGTCATAGAGATGCAATTTTGGATATTAACTCTTTAAATACAGTATATTAGCAGTATTCTTGACTAATGAACTAATTATTAAAAGAAACATATGATGCATTTTACATTTTACATATGATTTCTCACATCATAGGAATGCAAAAAAAGTATAGTTTTTAAATGTAAGAGCATGCACCGTATGGTACTTCAGATGATATTGTGTACACCCATAATGCTCTCCCTCTTCCGAGAGCAATTTTCTACTATGTTTGAAATGTACTGAAGCATGTAAGCTGTAGTTTTATACACTGAAAGGCATGTTCCGTGGTTAAGCGTTTGTCTCACCTGGGACCAAAACCAACCATCCTGCTTAGTCTGCTTCATTACCCAAGAGCTGCTCTACTGCCCACTGAGATTACAGGACTTCTGGGACAGATTTCAATATCTAAATACATTTTATGAATGCCTGTGTACAATGCAGAGTTTGCTAAAAACTTAGGTGTGAATGCATGAGTACAGTTCGGCCTGCTGGTCAGCAATACCTTCATCTCTGAAGTATGTTTATTCATTAATCTTCTTACTGTCCCTGTTGCGATCTTTCTTTGAAAACTCACTTTTTTCATGTTGTTGTGTAATATTCCCATGGGAAATGTGGTGGTTAAACAATAAAGAATAATGAAGTTATTTTAAAAGCACCCAAGAGGAAAGAAATGCAGTAATTACACAAAGAGTCACATTATATCCCAAAAGGATAAACATTATGTCCCAGTGTTTCTTCTGCCGAGGTCAGGTTGGGAATGAGTGTAGAGACACCAACTGCAACTGCAGGAACAATTAACCTACATTTTTCTGAAGAAAAATGGTGCTAAACTTACTTACTGGTGGTAATTAGGTTTCGTTCTGTGTGGTTGTATCGCATGATACGATATGGATGGTTGGGTTCCTGTTAAAAAAAAAAAACTAGCCCTAAATTTGAGCAACAGTTGCTGTACATGTCCACTGGTGCGAAGTGAGCGGGCATATCGAATTCATTTTCCATTAAAGCTGAGCAACAGGCTCGCACAGGGATTGTGGGATTGACAGGGGAGTGGAGCAAGTACTGATAGCATGGGAAGTTGAGAAATTCTTAAATTCTTCCATATTAGTATTTTAGTTTAGTTTTGAATACAGAGTTTTGGTGTTTTCAGACTGGGTTTTTTAAACAATAAACAAAAAAACATTTGTTTATTTGTACATATGAACATGCTTGTTGACCAAAAATAAATAAATAAATAAAACAACATATGTACTATATATGAAATATATATTTGTATTTATCTATTAATGTACTGTATGTATTTGAAATTTTTATGGAATTTATTTTTGAAACTTGAAATAATAGCTGCTTTAAAAAAAAAAAAAAAAAAAAAAAAAAAACTCTGTATCAAGCTTACTTAGCACAGTCACGATAAGATGGGATAGAAGGAAGTATTTTACCATTTAAATTGGTAAATTGTGTAATTTGTCCGAAAATGCAATCTCACTGGAAATGATATGCTTGGGAGAGTGCACATTTCATCCTGCTGCTACAAGAAATACTGGCTAAAAACAGTTTGGAGAATAAATAAAGTGGGTTTAAAATTGGAATGGTTATTTAATCACCTGTGCTGCAGAATTTGCTGATTCAAGCGCTTTCAGGTCTTTCCTAATACCTATTCAGGGAGGAATTTACAGATAATTATAGTCAATTAGGATAATCAATTAAAGGTCCTTCACCTAACCAATGAGATTCTCTCTTGATAAAATGCTGAAAGTTAAGGGCACATACACAGGGTTGTTTTTCAAAGATATTGTGTCTTATGGTGGTGTATATTGCTTTTGTGACAGGTATGGTCATGTAGAGTTGTTTCACTTTGAAGGGTGTGGGTGGTAAAAGACAGAAATGTGCAAAAATTACGGTTTATTACTTCCATCTGTGAATTCAGTCAAGACAATGCTAATGTTTTAGACTTGAATAAAAATAGTTCACTTACAGTAGATGTTACCACATTAACTGCATGTTTTAGGTTACCTTGCAATTTTTTTTAAATATATTTATACTATATTTAGGCCTATACTTATACTACATTTATATCGGTTCAAAAGTTTACATACGTCTTGTAGAATCTGCAAAATCATTTTAATTTGTTTTGTTTTAATGACATAAAAGAAATCATACAGAGTACATGCTATTTTTTAAGTACTGATCTGAATTAGACATTTAATGTAAGATGTTTACATATAGTCTGTAAAGAAAAAAAATTGTAATTAAATTTCAAATGTTTGCATAAACTGGATTCTGCTTTGTGTTGTTATTTGAAGGATCCACAGACGTATTTTTTTAGGGCTGTCAAACGATTAATCGTGATTAATCACATTCAAATTAAACACTTTTGTTTACACATATGTGTGTGTATTTATTATGTATATATAAACACACACACACACACACACACACACACACACACACACACACATACACTCAACAAAATATAAACGCAACACCTTTGTTTCTGCTCCGATTTTTCATGAGATGGACTTAAAGATCTAAAATTCATTCCAGA
>JAUCMU010000143.1:16686863-16700361 GCA_032275025.1 Enteromius treurensis
GGCTCGCCCCCCGGACAGTACGCCACACATGCTAAACTTTATCCTTCTTGATTATGAGGAAGCGCGAACTCTTGAAAAAAAAAATTAATAAAAGGGATTCTTATAGTGTTGCACAACTGTAGTTGAGATTTTGATGTCACATCTTTTACCAATGTTTTACTACATTTCTGGACCTGGATCATTTCAGTTGTGTGGTTCTCTGGTATCATCAAAATCTCTTAATTTGTGTTCCAAAGATGAACAAAGGTCTTCTGGGTTTGGAATGACATGAGGGTGAGTAACTAACACTTTTAGGTATTTTATATTTGTTATGATCTTAAATTGTATTTTTTTTAGGACCAACAGGGTTAGTTTCGAATGAGAGTAAAATACTCCGGCTGTAGATACCTGGTGATGTGCAGTGATGTAGGCACAACTTTTTGTCAAACACACCTTTTATCATTTTGTGTGGTAGCAAATTTTATTTATTTCATGTGACATAAGTGACTGGGTTTGTGGCATTTTTATTCTCGCAGAAGAAAATGGCTTGAGAAATGGCTTTGATAAATGCAGCAATGCAGCACAAATTCCCGCTGTGTTGGACGCAGGCAAGACCTCGGGATAGGCGACAAAAACGCACTGAGTTTCTCCCCAGCGGTTCTGTCAGCATGTGCTGAGATGAATGTTTATGGAAATAAAGGGTAGTCGACACATTCCAAGTGTCCATTTGGCTTAAGAGGCAAACAACTGGAAGTTGAGGCGGCTCTCTGCAGGGCACTGCAGTGGGTCTATTTCAGTGACATGTAAGGTTGGATTTACTAGCTTTACTGTGCCTGTTCTAATAAAGCTTTGAAACTGCACTGAGACTGGCAGCCCTGCTTTATTAGACTTTTAGAGAACAAAGGCTAATGTATCTCGCATCCTGTGGAAAAACGTAACTGACGTTTGCAAATCGTATTTTTTCTCCCCCTGTTGTTTTTCTTTATTCTTCTTTAATCGTTGTTCATTATAGCATATGATTGCACAGAGCTTACAGTCGTGTACTTGTGTTTGGCATATTTCTTGCTTTTTCCATTAGACAACTTCAATGTTTGACCAGGTCTGATTCACTGTGTGTAAAACGCATGTACTCTAGAAGTATGAAGGAGTTCAATCCCAGCATTTTAAAATGAAGGCTTGTAAATTGTAGTAGCAGATCTGTTGAGCTGAACTATTCTGATGAGAGCTGTCTGAACTCTCTGTCCCTCACAGCTATATTAAATTCAGTTATTATGTTTGGGGTCGGTAAGGTGCAATTATTTGATAAAAACAATCACACTTTAATTTGTGAAATATTGATTAAAATTAAAACCGCAAACCAGTTGGTTAAGAACCGTGATATATTGTATTGGTATCACTTCAGGAACGTTCTTTCACTTTTTGTCTAACTCTGCATGTTCTAGACGGGTCTATGTTTTGTTAATCTAGTGTCACGGCACTTAAATCATCTACAATTTTATAAATTTTGCAGTTTTAAGAGTTTTTTAGGCGAAATACGAAAAATAAAATATGCAGTTTGTTTATAAAGATGATGTCTATTTCAAAATTGCAGCAGTGCTTTAGGAGACAGAGATCCATCAGTTCAGCTGCTGTTCAGCTCGCATTACACCCACAGAGAAGGCCTCAGTGTCACTCTGTATACTTATGTCAAACAGTTAATCGCTATAAACGCATACAAACACATCCATTCATATGTGACCTAGACCACAAAAGTCACCGGGGAATATTTGTAGCCATAGGCAAAAATATATTGCATGGATCAAAAAAAAAAATTGTTCTATTTTTTGCCAAAAATCATTAGTATATTAAGTAAAGATCATGTTTTAAGAAGGTACTGTATTCTGTAAATTTCCAACCATAAATATATTTAAATCAAATTTTTGATTAGTAACATGCATTGCATTTTGATTTTCAAATACTCTCCGCCAACTATTGTGCTATCCTAACATCAATTGAAAGCTTATTTATTCAGCTATTAGATGATGTATAAATCTCAAGTAAAAAAAAAAAAACCCACTTATGACTGGTTTTGTTGTCCAGGGTCAACATATATATATATATATTTATTTATATATAGAAATTCCCACACATACAGTTTAAAAAAAAAAATTTGATTTACATGTACATATTTATATGAATATAATATATGCTGTGTATATATAGAAATCTATTTAATATGTAAACGTAACATATTTTTCTGAAATATATACATGCGTGTGTGTATTTAAATATATGTCCTGCTCAGTATTTTTATACCGTACTGGTGTGTTTCAGCAGCCATGGACATGTGTCCCTGCTTTTACCCCAGGCGTATTGTTAAACCAGAGTTGCATCTGTCATTGTTTATCCTAGGCATCACAATAAGCAAAGCTCTGTCGTTGCTTTATTTAGTGATGGAGAAGCCAGATGTTATCTTTTAGTAAATGCATTATAAGGTAGGAACAGGATATTTGCTTTTTCCAGCCCTATTGATGCAATTTGGCAGTCCAAAATTGTTAGCAATGTAATCCAGAAGCAATTTGCAAGAGGACTTATTAGCGCAATGAAGCTGAAGAGGCCATCATGTAGAAGAGACAACAGACAACAACATTAACAACTGCTTTCAAATAAACCAAATTAAAGCAGAAAGATTGCAAGCCAGACACCGGCTGCTCATCTTTGAGGCTAAGGGCAGGGAAAAAAACACATCTTGAAGGAAAGACAAAGAAGAAATGTGTTTGCTTTATAATCAGTGAGCACCTAATGACGACTAGTTGCCCTAATCAGCATATATGTGTCTCTGCATAACTCTCAGCAAGAGTAGATTAATCAGAGTCAACATGTGTTGGCGGGAGCGCTTTACCCACACACTCCTCTGTCTATATGAATACAAGATAGCTAACTCAAAGACAGAGTCCTCAAAGCCATGCTGAAGCCATATATACTGCATCAAGTTCTTCTGTGAGATTGAAAGAGCACTGACAAAAGTGCCACCCCCGAATTAAGTGCTTTGTAAACAACACTTCAATAACGCATGTACTCTATTTGTTTATTTCAGTATAAGAACAAATATCTGAGAAAAAATAACTTCCGACAAAGCAAAACCAAGAGGTGTTTTTTGCTTAGTATCAAAAAGAACGAAGTTACAAAAGACTTGAAGGGATTCGCTTTGACTTTTTGTTTGAGAGTTTTGCTTAAATTTACAGGGTAGGTAATAAAATCCAGGACAAAGTTCTGTTTTTTCATTTCCTCTTCGGGTTTAATGTACTGAAGCAACTTGAGACATTTGTACTGTAGGATGATTTTTTTTCCTGAAAAGTAAGGAAAGTTAGAATAATTTTGTAGTATTTCAGTGGTTATTTCATGTTACTTAATAATAATTGAGCCTCTGTTTACCAGATATGCACGTTGATCAGTATTTATATGTAAAATCTTAACCTAAACTAACCCTTAAATGCGTCTCAAAGCGTGTGTCATGGCGGATGCTCAAATCCACTATAATTCCGTAAATAATCCTGTTTTTGTGTCGTTTTTAGGCAAGAATGTAAGCCTATTGTTTAGACTTCAAATATTCAGTTTGTTTATAAAGATAACGTCTATTTGAACATTTGCAAAAAGATTTGGCCAGCCCAGTCTCACGTTAATTCTGTCTAATTTGTACAAATTCGTACAACCACACTCTCACTTTTTGCTAAATCATATGTATTTGACAAGTTGCTAATTCGTATGAATTTGTACAAATGAACTACACCTAACCCAACCCCTAAACCTACCCGTCACTGGGGTTTAGACAAGTAGTACAAATTGTTGTACACATTTGTATTAATTAGCATGAATTTGCCACGTCGTACGAATACGTACAAATTGGTCATGAGACTGTGTTGGATTTTGGGCAGAGTCTCATCACATTATATTTTATGTAACTTTAGTGTCAGACTGCTGCCTTTGCACTTTTGACTGAATACCACAGCAACTTTTATGATGGCTGTAGTTTTAGAATTAGGTTTTTTCTAGTTATTCTTCTTGTTATGTTTTAATGAGATTGAGGAAAAGATTGAAACTCGATATGTACATGTAAGGGTTAAATCTGTTTAACATATATAGCAGCTGTGTCTCTTCTGAAAACATGAATTAAACAGCTTGATTGACAGATTACCAATCAATGATTTGTTGAACTTTTTGAAGCATCTAAACTTGCTTGGTTTTTTCATGAAGGTACAGAAATTGAAAAATATCTTAATTTTCTTAAATATCTTAATTTCTGAAAATTAGTCTTGTTGCTTTTGAACAACATACTGTAAGGGTGAGTAAATTATGACATGATGATTTTTTCTTTTTGTCTGAACTAACCAATTAACTCCACCTTATGGATACCTTCAGAAAAAAGGGAGCAGTTAAAGTTGATTTTAAAGGGGGGCTTTTGTACATTTTGTTGTGATCCTTGAGATCCCGGGGCTGCCTGTGCCTGTGGAAATATCTCAGCTATCTATCAGCAAGGTCATGTACAATGTTTTATGAGCCAATATTTGAAGAGTAGTGATGCGCATCAAATTCTCTACCAAACCAGACAGGACACTCAATGTTCCAGGACTTTTCGCAATGTTCCTGAATGTTCTGATTGCTGCAAGCTGGGGATCTTGTGGATATTGAGGGTAACAAGACCAGCTGCCCATCCACTGCCTCATTTACAAGCAAAATAGGGAAGAACTGCTTGGCACTCAAATATTATCTTTCCAAAAAAAAGAAAAATTGTAATTGCTTTTTTTCAAGAAATAAATATTTTTGTTTAGCAAGAATGTGACAAGTGATATTTATAATGTTAAAAACAATTATATTTTAAATCATTGCTGTTCTTTTCCATCCATTTTCTGTATGACTTTCTTAGTTTTTACACAATGCAATGCTGTCTGGTGTTTGTCTGAGCATACTGCCTTGTATTCAGAAAGGCTTCTCTGTTGTTTTGTCTTTTTTGGAAACAGGGCTGTAAATTGGCAGCAGCTATTTTTATTTTTTGTCCTGCAAGACCAGGGCAGTGTTTTTTGAGAACTAATAGGCATTTCACGTTCTCTCAGTTAAGAATGCTAATAAACGCCTCTCATGCCCTGCAAGTGTTATTTTCCTCACAGACTGAAGTGTTCTCTCCCTTTCAGTTCCAGTTTAGGGAGGCGGGCGTTGTGTGTCTGCCCTTGTTAATGCCAGGGGACGCCATCTCCGCAGCTCTTAGTCTTGGCATGATGACATTATTGACTAACACACACACACACACACACACACACACACACAAACAGACCCACACACCTCGGCTGGCTGGGGGCTGCTTGGTATACTCTTTAAGCGCACCCTGTTTTTTGTGAACACACATAGATGCCTAGATGCCTTCTGTGCTACAGCTAATCACCTCTAGTGCCCCTTTAGCTACACCATAGCCCACCCATCCATTTTATCTTTAAATTATTATTTTCCATGCTTCCTAAATAATTTGCATTATTATGTTTCATATAAATTTGTATTTCTGTATAAATATTCAGGAATAATATATGTGTCACGCTCTCTCTGTGTGCTGATCTCAGCGCAGCCACTGTCACCTGATCACAAGCACCTAATTGGTGATTGGAGTCACCTGCGAGCAATCACCTGCACCAGATATAAGCCTCTTGCCCCAGTAGCTCAACGGCTGAGCTTGAGGTAACTTACCTCTAGTCCCTGTTCACGCCGTGTCTTTGCCAGTCTCTGTGAGATTCTGCCACACCTGCCGGCACCACGCACTTCTGATCCTGGCAGCCACATGATGGTAGGAACCTATGTAATGATTTTAGACTCAAAATGATTAATAGATGCACGCACAATTATCCATGCGCTACATAAATTGAATGCATGCTTCTTATTTCAAACACACAAATACCTTTCAATTTGAGTATGTGTACAATCAGGATTAAATGTTTGTACAGCGAATTGTACAAAAAAAGATCATAAATTGAATGTGCAAAAAGGAATCTGTGCATTTATGAATCGGGTGACACGCGTTCATTTATTAACGTTTTGTTCGAGCCGATCTTGTTCAGTTCATTTGGATTCTGAGACTACATTTTTGTATTTTTACAGTTTTTTTACAACACACAGTCAAACTACCTACACACAGGAATCACTCCAATCCATTAACGTGTGGACGATTTAGAAGAATTTGCAATGTGCGTTTCTACACTGAAACAACTGGAGTTTAACTGGTGTCTGCGGAATTATGAATTACATTAATGTTCTGGATTCAAAGTCATTTTGTGACAATAAATGTTCTATTTTCTATTAAAATGTTGTAATTTGCACATGTGAAAGGGAATCCGCTCATGCATTTATTGATTTCTTGCTCGAGTCGATCCTGTTCAGTTTATTTGGATTTTGAGACTTATTTTCCGTGGTTTTTAGCATCGACGAAACACACTCAAGCGTTCACTGAAAGGTAAGACTGCCAGATACCACTAGGTGGTAGTTGCAGTACAGGGCTGGCAATTATCAGCTTAATCTAGTTGGGTGGGAAAAATAAACAATTTACAATTTTAAGTTAATCAGTTAAGCATCAGGCTCCTTTTGTATGATGTATTATCTTTTGTTTTATATATAGGTTACTTTATTGACAATTAATTTACAATACAAATGAACCGAACAAGATCGACTCGAACAAAACGTCAATAAATGAACGCGTGTCACCCGATCCATAAATGCATAGATTCCTTTTTGCACATGCAATTTATGATATAATAATGTAGAACAGATTAATTTTATTCGCAAATATGTCTTTATTTTTTACAAATCGCTGTACATTTAAACCTGGTTGTACACATACTCAAATCGAAAGGTATTTGTGTTTGTAATAAGAAGCATGCATTAAATGTATGTAGCGCATGGATAATTGTGCGTACATCTATTAATCATTTTGAGTCTAAAATCATTCCATAGGAAACACAATCCTGATTACTTCACTGAAAGTTTACCTGTGTTACCTGTCTTGCCTGATACTGATATTACAATAGCCAGTTTACGTGATCTGACTGTAATAATTCCTCAGAGACATTGGGATCCATCTGCAAGGCTTTATTAAACAGAGTCGTCAAGCTAACAGTCGAGGGACCGGCAAACAGATGTGTGGTAGTCAATCCAGCAGAGTAGTCACAATCCAGGCAATAATCACAAGGGTAGGCAGCAAGAATCAGTAAAACAATAAACAGTCCAGGGTCATACACAGGAGAGCAAACACGGAGAATAACGCTCGGAATTACAACCATAGGGGCTAGCAAGACTTCGCACTGAACCTTAGCGATTTAGCGCTATAAATAGTCCAGATAATGCGCAACACCTGGGGCGGAAGCGCCGAGGTGCGTGGGTGAAAAGAGTCCGAGTGGGAACTAATATTGGGGGGAAGGTTCCCGCTGCTGCCGGTCAGAGAGAGCCACAGAGGTGCTCCCGGTGACAGAGCCCCCCCCCTGCGAGCGGCTCCCGAAGCGAGCCCTCTCCCGGTGCCGAGGTCTACCTCTAGGGCGAGGTGCAGGTTTGTCAGGGTGTTCTTGGTGGAAGGTAGTGGTCAGTCGGGGATCCAAGATGTCCCTGGAGGGTACCCAGGAACGTTCCTCGGGCCCATATCCTACCCAATCCACGAGGTATTGAAGCACTCCACCCCAGCGCCGAGAGTCCAGGATCTGATTGACCTGGTAAATGTCGTCTGCAGCAGGAACAAGGGGGGGAACTTCTGCGGCAGCCTCATCCTGGTCCCTCTCTCCTTCCGGGTCGGCAGCGGGCTTAAACAGAGAAATATGGAAGGTGGGTGAGACACGGTAACTGGCAGGGAGTTCTAAACGGAAGGAAACTGGAGTGATTTGTTTAATTATCTTAAAGGGACCCACGTACCTCGGACTCAACTTCTTGCTGGGCAGGTGTAAGCGAAGGTCCTTGGTGGAGAGCCATACCCATTGGCCCACTTGGTATTGCGGACCCTCTCGTCAGTGTCGATTGGCTTGCTGGGTGACTCTTCGAATGGCTCTCTCTAGGTGAATGTGAGCGGCATCCCAGGTGGCTTCACTCCGCTGTAGCCAGTGATCAATGGTGGGTAAGTTCGTGGGCTCCCCTGACCAGGGGAAAAGGGGTGGCTGAAAGCCCAACACGCATTGGAAGGGGGTGAGGTTAGTTACAGGTTTTCTAAGTGAATTCTGGGCGTACTCCGCCCATACGAGGTAGTCGCTCCAGTCAAGTTGGTTTTGGTGGCAGTACGATCGCAGGAAGCGAATGAGTTCTTGGTTAATTCTCTCCACCTGTCCATTGGATTGAGGATGATATCCGGAGGTAAGACTGACGTTAATATTCAACTGATCACAGAAAGATTTCCATACCCGTGACGTGAACTGGGGACCCCTATCTGACACAATATCCTCGGGTAATCCATAAAACCTGAAGACCTGGTTGAGGAGTACTTGGGCCGTCTCCCAAGCCGTGGGTGACTTCTGAAGAGGCACGAGACGGCAAGCCTTGGAGAATCTGTCAATAATGGTCAGTATAGTAGAAAAGCAGTTGGAGGGAGGAAGGTCTGTGATGAAATCCACGGCGATGTGTGACCACGGTCTCTGGGGAATGGGAAGGGGTTGGAGTACGCCGGCAGGTCATTGGTGAGAGGACTTGGTGGCATTGCAAACATTGCAGTTCTTTACGTGTGCTGTGGTATCAGGAATTAAAGTTGACCACCAGTAGCGATTGGAGACCAATTCTATAGTGGCTTGAATACCGGGATGACCAGAACTAGGGGTGCCGTGAATCATCTGGAGAAGGCGGGCTCGTAGAGCTTCAGGAACGTAGGAGCGCCCAGGAGGGCAGTCTGTTGGAGGAGGATCAATTCTTTGGGCCTCTGAGATCTCTGTGGATATATCCCATATGACAGGTGCCAAAATCATGGTAGAAGGGATGACGGTAGCAGGGTGGGTTTCTTGCTGGCGTAGATCGAACTGTCTGGATAGAGCGTCGGCCTTTCCATTCTTGGTGCCGGGTCGGTAGGTTATCAGGAAGTCAAAGCGGGTGAAGAACAGGGACCACCTGGCTTGACGTGAGTTTAGGCGCTTGGCCGTGCGAAGGTACTCCAGATTTCGGTGGTCAGTTAGTACTAGGAACGGTTGGGCGGCTCCTTCCAGCCAATGCCGCCATTCCTCCAAAGCGGCTTTCATAGCTAGTAGTTCTCGGTCACCTACGTCGTAATTCCGTTCGGCTGAGCTGAGCTTTCTGGAGTAGAAGGCACATGGGTGGAGCTTAGCAGGCTGACCGTGTCTCTGAGAAAGAATGGCTCCTATGCCAGATTTCGAGGCATCCACTTCTACCACAAACTGTCGATTGGGGTCTGGGTGACAAAGAAACGGAGCTGAAATGAAGCGATTCTTTAGTTCCTGAAACGCGTGGTCACTCTCCGTTGTCCAACGAAGTTTCGAGGAACCCCCACGGGTTAGTGACGTAAGGGGTGCCGCCACCTGGCTGAAACCTCTAATGAACCCTCGGTAAAAATTGGCAAAGCCCAGGAATCGTTGTACATCCTTGATGGATTGTGGTTTGGGCCAGTTGACGAACGCGCTGACCTTAATGTCGTCCATAGTTACTCCCTCTGCGCTTATCACATACCCCAGAAAGGAGTTGGTGGATTCATGGAACTGGCACTTAGATAGTTTTGCATAGAGTTGGTGATCGATGAGGCGTTGCAACACCCTCCTGACATGCGATACATGACTGACGAGATCCTTTGAGTAAATCAAGATGTCATCGATGTAGACTATTACGAAGAGGTTCAACATATCCCGGAAAATGTCGTTTACTAGTGCCTGGAACACGGAAGGACTGTTTGATAATCCAAAGGGCATGACAAGATATTCGTAATGTCCAGTGGTGGTAGAAAAAGCTGTCTTCCATTCGTCACCCTCACGAATGCGAATGAGGTTGTATGCGCTACGCAAATCCAGCTTAGTGAACAGACGGGCGTTGCGGAGTTGTTCAAGTGCAGCTGGAACCAGTGGCAGTGGGTAGCGGTACTTTACCGTTATTTCGTTGAGGTTGCGATAGTCGATGCAAGGTCGGAGGGATCCATCCTTCTTTTTAACAAAGAAGAAACCAGCCGAAGCTGGTGAGGTGGATGGACGAATAAACCCTTTAGACAACTCTTCCTCTATGTATTGCTTCATGCTGAGATCCTCGGGTTGAGATAGGGGATAAATTCGTCCTCTAGGGGGTGTGGCACCAGGAAGGAGGTCTATAGCACAGTCAGTCGTTCGATGTGGTGGTAGTTGTGTGGCTCTGATTTTGCTGAAAGCCAGGTGCAGGTCGTGATAGTGCCGGGGAAGTGCCTCCAGTGACTGATCATCCGGGGAAGCAGTGTCGTTAGCGTGCGTGAGTCTTTGTGGGTAGTGGATGCAGTTCTGGTGACAGCTGCGTGACCATTGAGTGATGCTCTGCTCCTTCCAGGAAATGTGTGGGTCATGAAGTTGGAGCCAGGGGCAGCCGAGGATCAGAGGATGACTGGGAGAGTGGATGACATAAAACTGAGTTGTTTCTGAATGGAGTGCGCTGACGTGCAGGGAGAGTCTTTCGGTGACATGGGTTACTCGGTCGTCGCCTAACGGCCGTCCGTCAGTGCCTGCCACCGCCACATTGGGGTCACATGGAATTAGAGACAAATCATGGGCATTAGCGAAATGCTGGTCCATGAAATTTCCCGCGGCCCCCGAGTCAACGAGGGCCGACGTCCACACAGATTGACCATGTATGGTTAAGCATACTTCTAAAAGTAAAGAATTGAACAAGGGGATGTGGCTTACCCGGGCATTAGAAGGTCGTGGAGGTCTGGCGGGGCAGTTTGCACGAAGATGACCGGCCTGACCACAGTACAAACAGAGGTGGTTTCTGATTCGCCTCTCTCGCTCCTCCTCAGTCAGGCGTGTGAAGCCCAGCTGCATGGGTTCCTCGCTGGTGGTGGTAGAAGGAACATAGGTGATGGGAGCGAGTCGGCGCCCCCTGCGGGAGCGGAGTAAATGATCAACTCGGATGGCAATTTCGATGTATTCCTCGAGTGACTTGCCATCATCACGGCATGCAAGCTCAGTTTGAAGCTCCTCACGCAACCCACGTCGGTAATGTGCTTTTAAATGACGACTCTCCCATCCAGTTAAAGCGGCCAGCGTGCGGAAAGTCACAGAATAATCAGCTGCGGTAGAGGAGCCCTGGCGTAAACTCAGCAGCTCGTCCTCAGCTGCCTTACCATCTACCTCATGATCAAAGACATCCTTAAATTGTTTTATGAAACGTTGATATGATGGAAAAGACATTTGATTACCCTCCCAGAGAGCGGTGGCCCAGCTTAGTGCTTTTCCAGTCAATAGTGAACAAACCAGGGAGACTTTAGAATCATCAGTGGCATAATTAAAAGGTTGTGAGTTAAAGCAGATGGCACATTGTAACAGGAAGCCTTTGCACTTGCCTGGGGACCCGTCAAATTTTTCAGGGAGTGCCATGCGCGGAGAGGCTGGTGCTGGAGCAATGGGAGGGTTAATGGCGGCTGGCACATTGCTGACAGCAGCGGGAGGATCCGTGCGTTCAGTGGATCGATTCATAGCAATGGTGAGGGCTTGAACGGAGCGAACTAGATCAGCCGTCATGTTGGTAAGACTGTCTAGTTGTTGATGGTGGGTGGCCAACATGGAAGCCTGCCGTGTTACTTCATCAATCACGCTCTGAAAAGCCGCTGGATCCGCTTGCGGCGAAGTTTTCTGTAATGATTCCTTAGAGACAGTGGGATCCATCTGCAAGGCTTTATTACACAGAGTAGTCAGGCAAACAGTCGAGGTACCGGCAAACAGAAGTGTGGTAGTCAATCCAGCAGAGTAGTAACAATCCAGGCAATAATCACAAGGGCAGGCAGCAAGAATCAGTAAAACAATGAACAGTCCAGGGTCATACACAGGAGAGCAAACACGGAGAATAACGCTCGGAATTACAACCATAGGGGCTAGTAAAACTTCGCACTGAACCGTAGCGATTTCGCGCTATAAATAGTCCAGATAATGCGCAACACCTGGAGCGGAAGCGCCGAGGTGCGTGGGAGAAAAGAGTCCGGGTGGGAACTAATATTCGGGGGAAGGATCCCGCTGCCGCCAGTCAGAGAGAGCCACAGAGGTGCTCCCGGTGACAACTAGTGACATTAAAACAGACATAATTTATTATTTTTTCATACAGTACACACTAATTATGATTAAGACTTCAAACAAAGTGAGATTTTAATTAAATACACTGACAATTGCATCTCTTTAACAGCTTCATGTGTATGGCTTTTCGGACATACTGTAGTGTCTATCTGCAGCTCTAGAGGCTGTGCAGAGTTCGAACTGAAAATAAAGGCTGAATCTAATAACGAGCTTGACTAACGTGACCTGACAGAACTAATGCTATACTTCATGTGTGACACCTTAAAGTAATTTTTTTTTGAACATTTTTGCACATTTACACACTTCCTCAGAAACATTCATCCATCATACAATTTTTGGATGAGGTTCAATTTTCTGTTTGTTTTCAAGGAAAAAACATTTACATTTACATTTACATTTATTCATTTAGCAGACGCTTTTATCCAAAGCGACTTACAGGTGGGAAAAAACAGGAAGCTGAACTGGTAACAGTTCATAAGTAACAATAATTCAAATAAAGCTCAAACCCAAAACTGATGTTTCAGTACGTACAAATGTTTGTACAGTATGTGTACATAAATGTGACTTCAACCAAGACTGGAGAAAACCGCTGATCACTTTATGCTTAAGGGTAAACCTCTTCAGGTTACGTATGTAAACTTGGTTACTCAAGCGAATGAGACTCTGTCAACGCACTATGGGACTGCCCCTAGCGTGGCCACGCTATGAATCTACTTAGTAATCTATCCAACGGAAGGGCGAGACAACACAGGTGGGTGACATCAGAGGCCGGGAAGTAACATCCTCTGACATGAAGCAAGTTCTGATGACGAGAGTGTGGCATGGAGACACAGTGTCCTGTTCCTTTTAGGAACCAAACTTGCATTCGTAACCTGGAGACGTTCCTCTTCAGGAACTTGAGCTGCGTCAACGCAAGATGGAAATGAGATGCCCATGTCACCAGACTCTTAAGTCCTTGCCCAGTGGGGGAACCGCACAACTAGGATGAGAGAACAGAAGAGCAGGGAGTAGCTCACAGGTCTAGGGTGTAATAGTCTCGCGTAGCCAGACCTTCAGACTGACGGCTGAAGTTCTGGAATTCATAGCAGCTTTCTTTGGCCAAGGCCCGCCCATAAGGCCGTTTGATCGACATGTCAAAACAACCAATCACAGTTCATTTCGTTTAGCGTCATGTTTCGGGGCGTGGAAATGTCCCCACAACAACAGACAGGAACAAGTCAGTCAGCATAGAAAATCCAGATGAGACGCTCGCGGTAAACATCTGTTTGAAGCATATCTCTCCACTTTTT
>JAUCMU010000143.1:16710263-16720816 GCA_032275025.1 Enteromius treurensis
ATAGTTAGCGCGATGATCTGATCTTGGATGTGTCATTTGATCTTGGATGTAGTTAGCGAGGTACGAAGAACGGACCCATGATCAAACATAAACACAAGAACATGTCCACAGCGTGACACATACAGTTAAATTTGATGAGAAAAGTTTGAGTTCAAAACTGAAACAACTACTTTTCATTCGGCAAGATTCAGAATAGTGTGAAATGTAAACATTATCAAAACAAATAAAAAATTATGAAAACAAAAACTATATGCTCTTCATTTAATTTAATTTAACATCATTACAGATTGGTCAAGTTTGTGTGACTTTGGGAAACCATCTGAGTGACATGACTTTACGGGGCCGATCTCACAACAATTTGTAGCCTACATATTTTATGAGGTGGCTAATTCGTACAAATTTGTACAACCTCACTCGTACGACTTTTTGTAAAGTGAAGTATTTTACGAGTTGCAGATTAGTGTGGATTTGTACGAATGACTTATACCTAACCCCACCCCTAATCCTACCCGTCACTGGGGTTTAGACAAATCATGCAAAATTGTACGAGTGAGGTTGTATGAATTTGTACGAATTAGCATGAATTTGCCAACTCGTAAAATACATATAAATTGGTTGTGAAATTTTACAGTATTAATATAATTTGTTTTAATTAATACTATTACTCAGCAAGGACATCCAGCAAGCTTTCTATTTCGAATAAATACTATTTTATTGAAAAAAAAAAAAAAAAAAAATCATGTTCTCCACAAAAATATTAAGCAGCACAGCTGTTTTCTACAGTGATAATAAATATTTTAAATATGAATATTTTATGTTATTGCATTATTCATTTTTATTTTATTTTAATTTGTCATAAAATGATCAAATTAAACGATGCTGAAAATTATATATATATATATATATATATATATATATATACATATATATTTCATGAGTTCCCACTTCCACAATTAATCACCAATAGTAAGCATGTTTGGCATACTGTAACCCCTAGACGGTGAGGGCTGGGCAGGGCCCAGAGTCCAGCCTGATCCCCGCGTGCCCACCAGTAGGAGAGTGGGATGGCTGAAACACTAGGATTGCTATACGGCCTAGAAGTCATAGCTTAAAGGGCCGCTTGGAGGTAACTGAGGTAGCTGGAAACAAGGTGTCCCCGACCAAGCAAGCCAAAGGTGATGGTGGCAAGGAACGAAAACTCAAGATGGGAGAACAAAAACTTAAAAAAAGAATCCTGGCTTAGTGGGGGCCAGTTCTCCTCTGGCCAGAGTCCCAACACCTGGACTCCAGATTGGGTGGTGTAAGGTGTGGCAGAGGTATGCAAAGAACGAAGATGCAAGGGAGAGAAAGTTGGCGCTATTTAAGGTGAAGTCTTAAGTTCTGATAGGGTAATTAGAAAATAGGAAGATTTGGAAAGGCTGGTTAATCATTTGTACGTACTCCTCTCGAAATTAGTAGGAAACATCAAACTGTATATATATATATGCAGAAAATGCAGAAAAGCACCCTTGGTGGAAAAAACAAACCAACAAACAAAAAACTTACCAGCCCCAAACTTTTGAATGGTATTGTATAAGACATGTCAGTAAAGTTCAGCAGAAAATATATGGATTTAAAATTAATTTATCAAACAAAATGTTGATAAATTAATTAACAATCAAAAGGGCTTTCAGCTCCAGTCAACCTTGAGCTATTAAAGAAATCCAATCGTTGATTGTTTTCTTTGCTGTGAGCAGACGTACCTCAGTACAAACGGCATGTTTGCCCTATTAACAGTGTTGAACTTGTTAGCATGCAGGTTAGTGTTGGCTTGTAATGGTGGCACTCAATCATGAGATCTATTATGGGCTCTGTGGAGAGTGTCAGGGACATTTTATAAATGACTGCATGGAGTTTATCAATAAACTGCAGCAGTACTGGCTCTAACGTTCAGGTGTGAGAAAGGCTTGTGTCTGGACTAGTGATGATGGTGACCTGTAGATTGGCAAGAGAAGACTTCTAGATGAGCTAGTAATGATAACAGATGATCTGCGGTGCAGAGAGTGTCCAGGTGGACGGCAGCGGAGCCCTGGCTTTTTCAGAAAGCAAAGTGGAGAACCAGACTGTCAGCAAAGCTCAAAGTAGAATTTATTACACCACCAGCCGATGACCTTGAGGAAAGTTTACCAATATTTCTGAGCAAACAGGCGAGAGAGACAGAGTGTTCCTTAGAAGAAAGTCTTCAGTTAGTTACCCCTCATTTAAACGTTCACCGTGAGCTGGGAAAAAACAGCTTCCCTCAGCACTTACAGCAGTTCTCAGAGGTAATTATAACAACTGCTGTTGTCTCTTCCTTTTTCTTTTTCTTCTTCGTTCTTTTGTTGCAGGCATCATGCCATGCGTCTCCAGCTGGGTTGGAGTTCTGCCACTAGTTTAATAACACGCTTGTTCATAAACTTCACTTCCAGGTCCAAGAGTGATGTCTGAGAAATGTGGAAGTCGTACGCCGCCACTGATATCTCAAACAGACACACTTTGTGATGTGACGTCTAGGTGTGTGATTGATAGCGAGAGGTTGCATGGAAAACAGGAGTCTTCTTTCTGTTTTGGAATGAAACAGTTTGATGTTACAGTAAGTGTAGAAATGCAAAGCCACACTGATGACAGTGATGAAAACTGAAGTCCCTGGTCGTTCAGGAGTCCCTTGACTATATGATACATATTGTACACAAAACTGGCAAGCTCTGTTCTGATTGGCTGACTTTATGCAATAAAAGGGCACTTTTTTGGCAATGTAATAAAATAAACAAATGCTTTTAAGGAAGAGCAATTAAATGTTTATATCTAAGCTATTTGTAAATTATAATAAAAAAGTGTTATTTGGTTTTAATATTTTTTTTTTATCTTTTAATAGGATTTAGGTTTCTGAATAATTCATATTTTTTAATTATTCAAATTGTTAAAATATTTATATATATTATTTTTATTTATATGTATTTATATTTTAATTTAATATAAATAAAGTTATAAAAATACATTCATATTTTTCAATTATTCTAAATGTTACACTAAAATAATAAAAAAATAATCTCAAAATTGTTGTTTTTTGTTTACATAATATATGTGTGTACTGGGTATTTTTTATGTGTATATATAAATACAAACACATGTTTTTAAAATATGTTATGTTTATATAATAAATATATTTATTTCTAATATAAAATATAATAATATAAATATATAAATGTATATGCTCTATGTGAGTGTGTATACTGTATATATATATATATATTTATATATATATATATATATACACACACACACAATACACTCACATATGTTACAAAAACTTATTTTGGATGTGATAAATCATTTGACAGCACTTATATATATATACTGTATATAGGTGTGTGTGAGTGTGTAAGCAGTTTTAAAATGAGATATTTTTACTTTATTTTCATTGTTGATGTATTATTGTGCCATCATTTATTTAATATAATTTTCTGAAGTGAAGGCGGTTCTTGGACAGAATACATTGACCAGCTACATTTATTAAGCCATAAATATTCTTTTCCGAAGCACCTTGCATTGTAATTACAGTATGCATTTCATTATTTTGCGCACTGTCTTTGAATCGAACCCATGACCTTGTCTTTGCTAGCTCCATGATTTTACATTATGAAACACATTTTGTGCCACTTAGTCAGCGGCTACACAAGATTATTACGGTATCTACATCAGAACGGTGAACACATTAACATATGTCCGCTCCGATGCATTACAGTGATGAATAATGGATGTGTTGGTACACAGAGATTAGCCAATCACAATAGAGGTCATTTACATACAGAAGTCAAACAGCCTTTTTAAGTCTCAGAGAAGGCAAAACAAAACAAAAATGTGAAAAGCTTAACTATAACTGTTTTAGTGCAGGAAACCTTGACTAACATTATTAGTGCACTTCAGCAGAAAAAAAGTCAAAAAGTGTGGAACATGGCACCTTTAATCATGTCAGCTTTCAGCAGGGCTTGCAAGAACAGTGTGTTTTGTAAACCTTTTCAGTTGTGTATTAGATTGCTATTTCAGTGTTGCCATTGGACCGCCACAGAGTGAGAAGCCCACAGGAGTGTGTGTGTGTGTGTGTGCAGGTGTTTGAACTATGTGAGTATCTGTGAAGAAGGACCCAGGGGTTTTGTTCAGTAAAGCACTGCTGCCACATCCAATCTCTGCCCCTCCATCACCCAGAGCTGCCATCTAGTTCACACTAGGGCATCAAAGACAAGAGACTCTCTTCCTCTCTTTCCACACACAAACACACATTTAGTCTCATAGTATCTGTTGCATAGTAAAGGAAATAATGGCGTCCAACATCACATAAAAATGTAAATAACAAAGGTTTGATTAAAAACACTTGAACTTTTTCTATGTCACTAATCAATTCAGTACATTTCTGACATTAATAATTTTAACTCTTCTTTTTTTTTTGGCTTCCTTTGAAGCTCTAGATGATCTTTGGATGACTCTCAAATCATAAAAGATGACATAAATCACTACAAATTATGCAGAGACAATTTCAAAAGGAAAATGTTGTATTAATGAATGTTAAATTCATAGTGAATCATTTATTCATAAAAAAAAAAAAAAATCATTATATGCTATAATGATGATATATTGACTATTTAAAGCTGCAATTACACGTGGGTTTTTATTGCTAATCGCTAAATTTGACACTGAAATAATAAGTTTATCCACCATCTAAACTGTCTGAAATAGGATCCCAGCATATAACCTGCTATATTCTACTCTGCTGCTGCCACACAATTTAAAAGAAGCGCTATTTTTATCCAACAAAAAGGTAAAAGCTTCTTCGCTTCCATCTGTATTTGACGAGGTCAAACATTATTGGGGTAGATTCGGTTGGTGCCTGACAGAATAGGAGACTGGGCACTGTAAACCTTTTGTGCCATTTTTACGTTCCAATCTTGATTTTTAAGCTTTTTTCTCAATGTCCTCGCATATAATGCTATTTCATGTAATATATAAAGACATTTTAGTCAAAGCAAGTGGAGCTTCTTTAAAAACTTTTTCAGAGAGTCGTGATTGGATGGTAATACATTGCTGCAAGTGGAATTTTAATGGGTCAAATGTTGAACGCTGAACCTTGTACGGTTTATTGTGATGGGCTGTTTTATGATTATGACGGCTGTGATTACTCTTCCATTACTCTCGCTTTCAATTACTGAAACTCGTAATGTTTCCCAGGATGCTTTTATTTCATTCTGATTTGTTTACTTTTCATTGCTTCCTGAAGGCCCAGACAAGGACATCCTCTTAATCACAGGGTGTAAATACATGGGAGTATAATACAGTTTTTCAAAAATCCCCAAGTCATTCTGCTCTCACCTCCCTGATGATTTGACATCAGTAGTCATAAGGGACGACGCTTGATAAACGGAAGCCATTTGCCAGACAGGGACTGAAACTCCCCCCACCTGATGAGAAGCTTCAGTGTTGCTGCTGATTTATGATGTCACAGCACCATAAAGGGCACGCCGAAGCAGGAAGAGATTCATTAGGAAGCCTGTCCAGGTTTTTAGTGAAGTCCAAGAGAGGCGCTTGGAATACTGATGGCCCCTCTGATCTGTGCTTGTCTTGTCCTTAAGATCTCACTCAAATGAAGCTTTCTAAAAGCAGCACACTGGGGACGGCTACGACGGATCGAGAGCTTGGAAGTGACAGCGATGAGCAATTGAGAAAACATAGTAAACAAATAACTTAAAAACATATACACTACTGTTCAAAAATTTGGGGTCAGTAAGATATTTAGTTTAAAGATGTTTCTTCTGCTCATAAAGGCTGCATTTATTAGATAAAAAATCCAGAAAAAAACTGTAATATTGTGAAATATTATTTCAATTTAAAATAACTAAAAATAATGTTTTCTGTGCGAATATATTTTAAAAGGTAATTTATTCCTGTGACCATCATTACATTACTCAGAAATCATTCTAATATGCAGAGTTTTTATTATCAGTGTTGGAAACAGTTGAGCTGCTTAATAGTTTTTTTTTTTAGGATTCTTTGACCATTAAAATATTAAAAAGATTTTAAAACGGATGATAATGTTTAAAACTACTGTTACAGTAGTTTACTGTTACACTACTGTTCAAAAGTTTGGGATCAGTTCATTTTTATTCTTTCTTCTTTGAAAGAAATGAATACTTTTATTAACATAGGATCTATTAAATGAACATAGCATAGATTTATATTTTAGAAATGTTTTATATTTGGTAAAAAATGATGTTGTTATTCATCAAAGAATCCTGAGCGAAAAAAGAAAAAAAGAAAATCACTTGTTTCAAAAAAATATATTTGGCTGCACAACTGTTTATAACATTGTTAATTCTTGTAATAAATCAGCATATTGGAATGATTTCTGCAAGGATCATGTGACACTGAAGACTGGAGGAATGATTTTTCACACAGGAATAAATTACCTTTTATAATGTATTCACACAGAAAACAGCTATTTTAAATTGAAATAATAATAATACAGTTTTTTCTGGAATTTTAATCTAGTAAATGCAGCCTTGATGAGCAGAAGAAACATCTTTAAAAACCATCAAATTTCTTACTGACCTCAAATTTTTTAACAGTGGTGTATATCCTATCTATCTATCTATCTATCTATCTATCTATCTATCTATCTATCTATCAAATCTATTCAGTAGATTTATATTAACTAAACAATATTTAGGCTTTCTGCATTGATAAATACACTCAGATTGGCAAAACAAACTACTTAGCACAATTACTAAAATGAATACAATTTTTCTCAATTGTTTTGGCACATTTTTCCATGGCATCCCCTAAACTGTAAGTGCAATTGTCACAGTTGTTTGTTGGAACACCATAACCCTGTTGCATGTTTGAAAAATGTAGCAACTCAGCAAGAACATTTAACTCATGTTTCAAACTTAGTTATTCTGTCAGTGACTTGGCCACTGCCACCAAAATTAAAAAAATATATATTTTTCAAATTTTCATCATGTGAGACACACTGGTCAAATTGTTTTTGATGGTTTTACACCATTGAACTATTTCTTATATGCAAATTTGATTTCCTCTTGTTATATGCAAATTTAATTTCATATTTGTCATATGATAGACTGTTTTCTATGCTATAGAAGAATGCCAGCTTTGTCTGTGTATCACACTGAGCATTTTAGATACCTCAACAGTAGGAAAAATTTTTATACAGTACATTTATGTTTGTAAATGTGAAAATTCACTATTGCTTATTCATTTTTACACATTCTGTTGTCTTCCACACCAACATATCTTATAGGGGTGTAACGGTTCATAAAAATCACGATTCGGTTTCTTCTTAGCACCAAAAAAAAAAAAAAAAAAAAAGACTTTTTAACCAAAACCAAATGCTCCTTATAAAAAATGAAATGTAATATTGTAGTAGTTATAAACTAAAAGAAAGAAAAAAAGAAGGTCACAATCTTTCTGTTCTTTGCTAGGAGTGCTAGAAGTGTTCAATAACATTTAGCATTTTCTTAAATCCCGCATTAAAATCTGTGGCTATCTGTTTTGCCCTGTTCAAAACTGTTGGAAATGCCTACCTGAATGCCGGCGGGGATAGTTTGTAATGTGCGTGTTTGGGGGTGGGAGGGGCATTCGGCACGTAGCCTGTTCCATCATTTTGGCTGCCTTGTGAGGTCGTATTAGTATTACGAATTAGCACAAATTTGCCACCTCTTACGAATAGATCCTTTTTACAAAGTGCATAGGCCCATCAGCGCATACTTGCGCCTCTATCAGCAACAGGACATTTGCATATCAATGTTTTGTACTATTTTATTTCCCACATGATGCAGGGTTGGTGTAGAGCGATGCATTATAAGACGAGACGTAATCATGCAGTCGTGGGTTCAATCCCAGAGACGTATGTACTAGTGAAACCTTATAAAACATGGTTTTGATAAATTTTTTGTAACGGGTTGGTTTAGGGGTGGGTCATTCGTATGAATAACACCTACTAAAATATGTTTTAATCACAGTGAGATCACTGTGCAAAGTCCACACACACCGCATTTAAACAAAACATGCTTGGTAATAACAGCCATATGTCATTTCATGACAACAGACGCAATACGACATTGTCATTATTTTTACGCCCGATAGAGGGCACTTATTGTACCTTTTAAAATGTAAATACAGGTCATAATAAGGTACTTGGACAAACGACATATAGGGGCGTTTTTTGTTGGAGGACAGTCTCATAAAATATGTACAATTTAGCAAAAATTGTATGAATTTGTAGTGAGGTCGTACAAATATGTACGAATTGCCATGAGACTGGGCTGGAAGTACATAAAGCTCATTTCTGAGAAGTACATAAAAAGGAGACCAAAAGTATACTTTGCAGTTTTTTGTTTAAAAGAAGTATACTAACATCACACTTAATTTTCGTTAGGGTGTATATTTAGTCAAAGAGTAGATTGTAGGCAATTGTACTTGCTGTTAAAATACATGCAGTTTGCTTAAAACAACAGAAAATTTCAAAATCTGATGTGAGTAAAAAAATTAATCATTCAGACATCTAAAAGAACAATTCAGAATTCAGCCAAAGCAATTGAGAACAACTGTAACTTAACAGCTTCTTTTCTACACCTAAAGTCTAGAAGTACCGTCTGTTGCTTGTTCATGGATGAAATCCAGTTATTTCAACAGGAATCTGAGCAATCTGCAATTTCAAAGAAGGGCAAAGCATTAGGGGGGAAATAGACATAATTTTTGCAAATGTGACTGTACCGAATGATTTTGGAAATCAAAATCCCACTCTTCCATGCTCTACAGAAAGTTTACCAAAGGCAAGTTGCCACATCTTGTTTTGCAGATTAATGAGCACATTACTCATTTCCACAATCCTATTTACAGTCCTTCTGCAGTATGTTATTTTTCCTTTGCGTGTGTTCATGTTTCTTAATTTGCCCTGAGTTTAGTGTAATTAAGTGGCTTCTATGAGCAGCAAGGCATCTGTAAGCTGCTGGTTGAGTAATAAAACCTGCTTTAATTACCCAGGTGATTTCCAGCATCACATACACCAGGGTCAAGTTCTGAAGTTTAAAGGACGAAGAAGGTCAGGACAAAAATCGACTCAGTCATTGTGAATGAAGTGTAAGTAGCAGAGAATGAAACGAGGGCTCATCGTGTGGTGTTTACTCCACAGTCGATAGCTCTTTAAAGCTTAAAGACATCAGTGATGAACATTGATGACACAGATTTGCTCCACACCCATATTAGTCCTCATTATCGGCACACGTCCTGTCTACGAGAGGCCATTACCGAGCCGAAAAAGAAGGCATCTGTGGGTGGAAGCTCTTAAAGGGAACCAAGTGATGTAGAGAGGCACGGAGCAGTCCTGACGAGAGCGCTCGCCATTGCACTTCAGCTGCTCGGTGCCTCGAACACAAACAACAGGCCACTCTAGATGGCGTTTAATGCACAAAGCTCCTTAATGTAGACTTCCAAGCAGCTGTTTCAGAAAACGCAACACCAACTCTTTTAAGGAAACATCCGGTGAGAGAGGTTGAAACATGATTAGCGCTAGCACGGGGTGCCTCTAGGTCAGACAAATAAGCTTAGCGATGCCACTAAATTTCTTAGAAAACGTCGAGTTGGAGAAAAAAGAACTTAGGAACAGCTTTGAGTCCCAGCTTTTCACCTTCCAGTATTCTTGAGGGCTTTATAAATAGACCTCTAAAAGTGCCCAGCTTTGTAAATCATTAGTTCTGTGCAGTCTCTGTAGATGAACGTACTCATTTTTCAATATCATTAATTTCTACGGGAACCTTAAACAGGCATAATGTTGTATTATATATTGATTCTTCTCACAGCTTCAGCATACGTTTAACTGCCTTTCTGGCTGTTTTAAGACGAGCCCACATATATCATTCCCTAAATGATGCTTGTGAAAGCAAAAGCTCAATGAATTATTTTTGACAGGCCAGCACAAAGTCAATAGCCCTTATTAATTACAATTGATGTAATGTATGGCAAGAATAATACATTAGGACTCGGGAAAAACAGAATAAGCCTATTGCTCTTATTTAAGACAGGGTTTGGCTTTGAGATTAGTGCCAGGAAGGTGTGCAGAGGGAGCAGGGAACTGTGTAGGCACAAGTAGGGATGGGGATCAGATGAAATCAATGCTTCTGGTCCTTTAATGATTTATAGAAATATGAAAATCCTTATTGCATTTACTACTTTTCCATCATATCAGATTTCAGCAAACAATATTTAATAAACTAAATTTCTTTAGAATTATGTTGATGATAATTTTATTGAACACAGAGGTGGTACAGTATGAATGCAGTACATGTATAAGTAAATTAAAATTACTTAATTAAGTATTTAAATATATTTACAGGTTGGGGTCAGTGAGATTTTAAGACGCATCAAGCTGATGAAAAGTGACAGTAAAGATTTTTTGTTACCCTTTCAGTCGAATCACTTCGACGTTACATATGGGAACTCGCCAGAGAGACCGATTTGCCTTTGAG
>JAUCMU010000143.1:16721049-16733336 GCA_032275025.1 Enteromius treurensis
GGCGAGTTCCCATATGTAACGTCTCCGTTCCCTCCTTCAGGGAACGTGGGTTACGATAGTAACCTAGACGTTTTTTCCCCCTCTTTTTTTCTATTTATCAGAGAATCCAGAGGGAACAAATAGTAAAGTTTCCACAAAAAATATAAAAAATAAAAATTTCTGTTTTCGACACTAATGATAAGAAATGTTTCTTGAGCATATTAGACATATTTCTGAAGGATCATGTGACACTAAATACTGTAATAATGCTGTTGAAAAATAGAAACAAATTAAAAATAAATTAAAATTAAAATATATTAAAATAAAAAATACTTATTTAAAATTGTAATAATATGCCACAATGTTATTGTTTTTTATATGTTTTTGATTAAATAAATTGTAACATGGTCAGCATAAGAGACCTTCAAAATTTCTAAATCATTGAATCTTACCTTACCTTACCTCAATTAAAATTGTTTTTTAAAGAATGTACTAAAATGTAAACACTAAAATGAAAATTATGAGCTGGTAGTGTTTAATGAATCAGACACACGGCAAGACCAGTGAAGTCTGATTTCCAATCAAATAACTAATTAGAAATAAGTTGGTTATGTTAATAAATTAAAACATAAAAATTGAAGTTTTGTAATCAGATTTCCAAATGAATGAACTAATAACATTTGTGAATTAGTATTTAGATATTCTGTAAATAAATAGGAGTCTTGCCGTGTCTCTGATTCATTAAATACTACCAGCTCATAATTTTCATAATCATAATTTATTTAAGAATCAAAATTTACTCAGACTGGCTCACTAGTTAAGCTGTTTTGATTCAAGGAATCAACTTCTAAGAGTAATTTGTTCAGCAATCAAACTACACTGGTCGCACCGTATGAATGTTGATCAACATAATTCAGTCATTTTTCAGGAATCAGGCTACACTTTTTCACTGCATGATTTTGATTTACCAAAAAAGAACTGCAGACAACCATTTGTATTTTTTAATGGCATTGATCCATTGTTCTTGTCAGTTCCCAACCCTAGTGAGAGCAAAGCGTCATGGGATTAGATAGTCCTCTGAAACTAAGCAGCTGATTCAACAGATGAGCCCCTCATGGAGACAGGCCTGCTCCACTTCAATAAACACCTGACAACCACACCGATTTCTCTCTCTCTCTGTCTCTTTCTCTCTTGCCATCCTTTATCCCTCCATCTTCCTTTTATCTGTTTACTGGCCTTGAGTCTCTCTCCCAACCTTGCCCTTTCCCTCTCATTCTCACACCTGCGTGACTCGCTCTCCAATCTCAACCTCTCACCACACTCTTTGACAGGCCACGGACAGGTTGACACTGCCTCCTGTAGCCTTACATATCATTAGGGCCGCTCTCGTCCACAGCCAGACCAGGAAGCAGTGACTCTGAAAGCCCTCTCCGGCCCAGGCTGCTTTCCTCTGGGCAGCCCTCCTGTCAGGCCTCCCTAATACCTTGTCCTGCTTGGGCAGTCAGAAGAAGACCTTCCCCATGTCTGTAGCCTCCCTACAAGGGCCGACCGGCGGCTCATGTTGGTCTATCAGAGTGACAGCAGTGTGCTCGAAAAGAAAGAGGCAAAGGGAACCGAAAAGCAGGCAGTGATGATGATTGACAGGTGGAGACTGTATTTGCTGTGTGTTTTAAATAAGACACTGAAGCCAGTTTAGAGAATTTATTAATGGTTTATTGTGTTGCGCTTCATAATAGAGCTGCAAAAGTACAAACAACGTTCCTTTGTCCCTTGTTCAAATGAGTGCTATCATAAAAAGTACACCCAAATTGTATATTTCATTGTTGCTGAACTGAATGAAATGAAATTGACTTAAATTAAATAACTGGCAGGAATTTGCAGACGTTTAGTGGCGTTCAACTCCCATATTTCATTTTCTTTTTCAAATAAGTGTATCACTTTGTATTACGCACGGACTGAAATTACTGCCACACAGCACATTAAAGAGATTCTGATGAATGGCTTCTCTTTTCCGGGTTGCTGGTCATGTTCGTAATTTCATTTAAGCCTGGGCTCATTCATTACTTTCGCTAACAATTTCTCTCTTTTTTTTGTAGCAAACATTCACAACTTCTTTGAATTGGCCACTCTAGAAATTAAACAAAGTCAACCGAGCTTGTAAGTCATAAATTAAAAACTGTAATGGTTTTTTGCCAAAGAAGACCTTGTGCTGTATTTCACACTGCAGGCTGTCTGGGTTTTTTGCTTTCACAAGTTGCAGCGTAAAATTCTGTCTTGCATGTTGCCTGCTGTATGTAAACTAGCTATTAACACTAAAATAAGAGCCAGAAACATCTGGACTTGACTGCGACATCTGTCAGCGGGTGTTGATTACTGACCAAGCGTGCATTGCGTGCTGTATGTAAGTTATCGCATCTGAAGCATGCGTATGGGAATACAGCTTGAATTTACTATGAAAATCCTATTTCTTTTGGCAAGACAGGCCAATAAATCTTATAAACAGTGAAAATGGAGCCTGAAAAACTGTTTTTCTCTGTATTTCCTCTCAATTGCTTCGACGAATCACTTAGATTGTTTTGCAATGACAAGATGTCCCCTTCAAAACCCTTTTGTTTTCCCTTCCAGCCATATTTATGTACGGACGGGCATGTGTGTGCATAGCCAATCCTCCTAAATGAGTAATTTAGTCCTTTTGATTCACAAGCAGGTCATTCATTGCAGCATGCTTGGTCAAAATAGAGTGCAGAAAGAGAGGAAAGTAGCCTAATCAGAGCACAGAACGTACTTCAGTTTAAAGGTTAAAGACTAACGATTGATTATTAAGATATGATTTTAAAACACTGGGTGGATAAAATGTTCTAAGATGAGATTTTGAGTGGAAAGAGCAATACTGGCATATTTCAAAACTATACACATATTCTCATATTCTTTTCCTAAACTTAAATGAGTTTATCCAATGTTTATGAGCCAGGAGTTAACAAAAGATAAGTTTTGAGGACTTTCTGTGGTTTTCAGTCAAAATAAAAACAGAACATTTCCAACACCATACATATTAGTTTTGTAATTCACAGCTCCACTGCTCCTTATTATAGTAATGGTAATATATTTGTTATAATAATAATTAATATTATTATTAATAAAATTGATTTATAATAAATTATTATTATCATTAATACTATTGTAATGCCACTATATTATTGTTCCTATTGCTATTATTATTATTAGGTTTACATTGATATAGAATAATGTTTTTGAATAAAAACATGGAGAGCAAACATGTAACAACACAACAAAACACAAAACAAAATGAAATGAAATGAAACAAAATTAAACAAATAATTTAACATTTTAACTGTCGCAAATGAGGGCGTAAAGCGTTCAAATGCAAACAGTGTTTATTAATACTCAGGGTCGGGCAGACAAAGTCGAGCACCGGCAAACAGAATCAGCAGAGGCAATGGAGTAAACGATAAACAAAGCAATAGTCAAATACCGGCAAACACAGTCCATGGGGTGAGATGAAGACCTAGATCCGGGAGCGGGCAAAGATCGGCAACGAATAAATCCAAAGGACAAAACAAACTAGGAACAAAGACACAAATGAGTTACAGGAACCAGGTTGATGATGTAATGAACCGTGAAGAGACAGACACACAGACTGGTATTTATATAGGTGATAATGATTGAGTAATCGAACCTAACTAGAAACAGCTGTGGAGGAGAGGTGCATTCTGGGGAATGGAGTCCAGGTATTAAAACAGACACAACAACACATAGAGTTCATGGAAAGTCTCTAGCTGGCAGCTCCAGCTGGGCGTGACATTAACCTGTCGTAATTTTTATCAGAAAAATCACCGCTTTTTTCCCAAATCCTATAGATGTATTTCTTCACCTCAAACTAGCATTGCACTGTTAGGGTCCTACTTTATATTGTGTCCCTAATACATGTGTACTTACATAGTAACTAGATGTGTATGTAGTATGTAACCACAGTGTAAAACCTGTCCTCCAACCAATACACCCTTATTGGTCATTTGTCCAAATCCCGGAAATGCAACCCATCAGAGCATACACTACAATTGCGCATCTATTGGCAACCGAACATTTTCATATGAAGGTTTTATACTCTTTTATAATTTGGGTTTTGTATAGCTCAGTTGAAAGTGCATTGAGTTATAAACGCTGATAAGTAATAATGCGATCATGGGTTTGATCCCAGAAAAACGCACATGCTCATAGAAAGAATTCGTATGAATTACATTTAGTAAAACGTACGAATTACTGTGAGATCGGTGTAAAAAGTCCACAACATTGCATTTAAATAAACACGCATTTTGATTGGTAACGGCAGTCATACATCATTCCATGATGACAGATGCAACACAATATTGTCATTATCTTTATTCCTACTAGAGGGCGCACAACTTTAAAATGGAAATATATATCGTAAGGTGCTTTCACAAACAAATTATAGGGTCATGTTTTGTTTTTGGAGGACAGGCTCTATCTACAGCTCCAATGTTTGTGTAACAACCATTATATATGTGTAAGTACAAATGAGTATCAGGACACTGGTAACAACATTTTTTATTAATGAAAGTATAAATGTGTACGGACTAACATAATTTTTTGGTAAATAATGTGTTACACTTCCACAGACGTGTTACAATTCCTATGGATTTACCATGTAATTTCTGTTACATGAGTACTGCTACACATTTGGGTTGCATTTTAGGGATTTGGACAAACAACCAATACGGGTGTATCGAGGAAAGATTGTGTAGGTATTATTATTATTACTACAGATATTAGGGACACAATATACAGTAAAGTGGGACCAAATTTTATATTTTGTAGTTTTCAAAAAAAAAAGTGTTTAAATTTATTATTTGTAAAAATGTAAATTTGTTAAGATTGGATTCATGTGTGGTTTGATAAGAACCGTGATACGGTGCTTTTATATAATGGGTCATACGTTCACCCTCACAGATAAAACTTTAGAGTGCCTATCTGTGTCTATTTTGGTTTATGTCCACTTTTTTTATATCAGAGTGTCTCATCAGTCTCCATATTACTTTCTGTCTGAGGTGAAATCGATGTTTCTGCTGGAGGCTTTGCTATTGAGGTTATGATAGCATGCCACTGCCAGTGCTGTCTACCAGAAACAGTGAGGGAGATATCACATAGGATACAAGCAGTGCCTGCTCTGGAAATAACTTTGAAACTGGTTTTATAATGCAATAGATTTGAGAAAATAAGTAAAAAAAGTTTAACTTAAGTTCAGTTCTCAAAACAATAATCAGATGTCTGTCAGCTGAAGTTAGATGGTCATTAAAGTATTCATATTCACTTGTACTTTTAGTGTCATTTTGCGTCAAAAGAGCTTTAGCCTCCCACTCTCACATACTGTAAACATGATTTCCATTTTTGTGGTTTGGAAGGATATAGAAACTGAAACGTTTAACAATTAAAACAGAACATAATGTTTCTCTGCAGATAGAGCACATTTTGTAGCTTTACAGCAGGTACAGTAAGTGCTGAATAATCAACAATGTTCTTTGGAGTCCAGAGTTTCATCAAAGTCCCTTTAAGGCAAGTCAGTTCACTCATCTGTTATCTTGGTAATGCCTCTGGTAAGCTATTTTCTATGTAGACAATAGTCATACGAGTACATCTTCCCTCTACTAAAATAGAGAAAGAATGAAATCTGTTTAATATTTGTCAAGATTTTCAATATGTTTCACATCAGCAATAAAATGTGACAACAGTGGTAATTATAAATTGTCATCCTTTAACAGATCAGGTTAATATCAATGTGCTTTCTACAGTAGAAAATACAAATGCAAATTATAATTTTTTTATGTATTGGAGGACATTTATAATTATTTGATTAATCTGTTGCATTAGTTTTTATTTTTAGCTTTAATTCATTAAGACAAAATAGTATATAATTTTAACATTAGCTATTATCATCCATTCCATGAAAATAATTATCAGTTATTGTTATCAGTTTGAATTGTAATATTGGTGTATATGCGTACCTTATATTACACGCTTGTACAAAAAAAGCTGTAACTGGGTCGTTATTAAAACAAAAAATTATTAAAAAACCTAGGAAAAAAATAATGATGATAATAATAATTGATGATGATAATAATAATAATAATAATTATAACTAAATTGAAACAAGTCTTTACACAGGTGTCACTGATGAAATGTCACAAATGAAATGAAATAAAATAAAATAAATGGGATCAATAGGGATACATCTAACAATAAATAAATCTAAACTTAAATTAATTTCACAAGTTTGTACTCACTGGTAATTAATCAAAGACGAAGCGAGTTTTACCAGCTTGTGTACCCTTATTTTCCATGAGTGACCCACATGTTAGTTCTGACTTTTCTTTTTTTTTCTGTGTTAGTTACAGACTGCCGTATCCTGGAGAATCTTCAGCGCTATGCCTCCCCTACTTACCTGCCTGTCAACTACCAGCTCCTCAACACAGAATCCTCCTTCTTTCTTAAGGAGGCCACCCAGGACTTTATGCGCAACTCTAGTTTTCTCTCCAGAACGGAGCTGTTCTTCATCCACCAGGCCAGGAGACCTCCCATCATCAATGCCACGTATGGAACTCTTGTGGTGGAAGAGCCTATTCCTTTGGACCTCCTCCAGATGCCTGGCTCCTTTGTGACTTCTTCATCTCTCTTCACCTTCAACTGGAAAGTACAAACCTTTGTTCTCAACGAAAGGATTTACCTGAACAAACCCAAGGTTCAGGTCTTGTTCTACATTGCCGGGAGGGATTGGGATGACTACAGTGCGGTGGACAAACTTCCTTGCGTAAGGATGTTTGCCTTCCACGAAACCCAGGAGGTCCGTGGGAGCTGCAGGTTGCGAGGGGACATGGGCGTTTGTGTCGCTGAGCTCGAACCCCTTCCTGGGTGGTTTGCACCTCCTAGTGTTGTCCCTGGACGCCAGAGGAGTCCGGATATGTCTGAAGGAACGCCTATTGAGCTGTACTACAGCCTTCGGGCCGCAGAAGTAGGAGGTTGTTTTTCTGAGGACTTAGGGGTCAAGAGCTCCACTCACTCGGATCAAGAGGGATTGTTCGGGTCACCGACCTCTACACCAATGAGGCGCATCGGGAGTATAAGATTATTCCAGAATCCATCTGCTCCGGAATTATCAGAGCAGCGTTTGGATGGGAATTTTGCAGTGTTGGTACCATCCACGCCAGTTAGGCAAAGGGATACTGTGTCAGCATATGTTGCAGCTTCGCCGTACTCACCTGTGGAGATGTTCACTCTCAGGTAAGAGATCTTCAGATGCAAGATCTACAACTGCAAGCATTTCTGCTGTGTTAGCAGATAACTATCCACATGAGACCTTTACCTGGGGACTGGCTGTGCTACAAGTCTTAAGATGAAAGGCTTCAAGAGGGATTTTTCACATTTTATTCACCCTTTAGAGCAGCGGTTCTCAGACCTGTCTCCGGGACCCCCAACCGTATTTTGTCTCTCTCGTTTAACACACCTGATTCAACTCATCAGCTCATTAGTAGAGTCTGCATGACTTGAACTGGATGTGGAGTAGACTATAAAAGACAAGTTTGAAAACCACTGGTGTAGGTTAGATATATAATGATATTCCCAATATTGTGATATTGCGATAGCAGAACTGTCCCATTATACAGTCGGGTGGGTGGGGATTGTTGTGCCGTGGTTGTTGCAACGGCCATATCCCATATCAAAACTCAAATGATGTCATTTCCAGATCCAAAGTGTATATTTTACAGTCACTGTTATGTAGATTGATCAAAAACACAGGTAAAAGGCTTCCAACCACAGTGCCATCCTTTACAAAACTTATTATCTACCACAGTTTATTATGGGTGCAAAATGTTTCAATACAAACATTTCAGTTAAATGTAATTTATGCAATAAGCCCTATTTCTCCCTTGGGAGAAAATCAAGCTGTGGCAACCGTTTAAAATCAACCCAATACTATGAAAAAAAAAAGAGGATTTGGCAACCCCATCCAAAGCGATTTAAATATTCTTTAAATAGACACTTCAGATAGTGACAGATAGTGAATCCCTGATACACAAACAATTTGCCCATATTTAATATTAAAGGATGTTTGCATGAGCGGGATCAAGAAAACAAACACAGTGAATGGCGAATATAGAAAGCAAAGGCCGAATCCCAGATGTTTTGAACGAATTAGAATTTTGTTTTTGGAAGATGATTACATTATTTCACTAGATTTGTAGTGAGTTGCGTTTTTGATAGCTTGTTTTCACAGAAGTTAAAGTTTTCCTTCAAAATAAAAGCCAACATAAAAGTTTAAAAGTTATTATTACTATTATATTAATCTTTTTAAGATCTCTTAAATTTATTTTATCATGGATTCATATCCCATGGATTTTAATATTGTTTCATCCCTTTTTTTCACCCCGTTTTTCTAAGTGTTAAACATGTTTTAAAAATCTGAAAAAACATTTTGGGCAGTGGATGCTCTTCTTTGAACCATAAAGAATGTTTATTTTTAAGTGTAGGTGAAGGTTTCTGTAATGAATGCCATGCACAGGAAGCTTCACTATTGATGTCACACCATTTTATCAGCAAAGTTAAATAAAAATTTGCTTTGCAGCTTCACAGATTTACTAAAGCCATTTGCTTAGTTTTTTTATCCTGTTATTTTAATTTGAACTAATCCTATTCTGCCCAGTTATCAGTCTTCGCTCTTCTTGGATCTCCATATTTGGTCGCATATATTTCTTGGCATAATCATTTGGCTTTTGAAATGGTTGTGATTAATTCCGGCTGGTGTGCCTGAGATGAATTTTCACTTCATGGTTCCTTTACTTAATTTAACTATGCTTTTTGTTTACCATTGCAGAGAGAAAGACATCTTCATTTTCAGGTGAAAACATCCAGCCGCACTGAATCTGCGGGTACTAATTAGAATTTGCAGATGCGGCTAAGTGATTTGGGTAATTAACACACAATGCAAATGAGGATGTCATCAATTAGAATGCGCCTCCATTAGCTTAATGACTGCAAGCTCGTCCGATTGTAATCACAGTGGGCGAGAACATTTATAAACCATATGAGACCCAACCTGACATGAGGTCAAGCCAATTTGTCAACCTTGCATGTGCACACAAGCTAAGAGGCACTAGCAGAGATAAGAGCTGAAGAAAATCAGCGAGTACATGAATGTCAGCTGGGGGTTTTGCTGACTCCTTGGCTAAACTTCTAGGAAATAGAGAAAGGGCAAATCAGATACTGTTTTTTCAAGGTTGCACATGTATTCATGCTGACTTTTGCTTGGATGCTTTATTGGTTTGTCTAAAGATTTGTTTTGTGATCAGCAACCACTCCACTAAGATGAGCTGATAGGAAGAAATCTGTATATGTGAGTGTGTGGTTACTGTGCCATAAAAAAAAAAAAAACGATTCATGAATAAAATAATTTATGGCGGTTATGTAGTTATGCAATATGCATGTTGAAAGATCCGTATGACCGGCAAAATCATGCTTTCATTTTCTCAAGCGTTACATTATCATCTGATGAATTATTGATGTATAGCTTTAAATTAAATCAGTATAAAATAGTCTACAGAAAATCATTAAATGAACTTGAAAGAAACAAATGTGCTAATTCTGTGTATTAATGATCCATTAAATGTTTTTCATGAGCTGCTGAGTATGAAAATCTCAATTGAGCCATGATATCATAACGTCTGTTTTCATGTTTTTTTTACTTGTTTTACAAGAGTGTGAATATATATATTGTGCTGGATGGAAATTAGACAGAGACTAATTAAATTCTGCTTGAATTATCATAAATAATATTCATGTAGCAAACCAAAATTCTATGTTTTCTAAAAATAAATTTTGTTTATTTACAAACTGCATATTGCTTTAGCAGGCACTCACAAATATTTTATGGTGAATTACTGTATGGTAATTACAGCTGGACGTTTGTTTTTTTTTCTACCTTTTTTCACTGTATCTGGTTATTTATTTGCGAGTTTCTCAGCAGTTAAAAAACAAACAAACAAATGCATACAAATGTGGTTATAATAATTATTACTTTAGGCTGTGTGGAAAGCGTTCCACAGATACAGTATTAAATCAGGCCTGAGAAACTCCAAAATAAGTAATCAGCCCATCCCAGAGTAAACAATCTTATTCTAGCTGGAAGAGGACTAATCTTGAGTAACCCTGAATCTACACACACAGTTGTTTTTCTATCATTATGGGGGCTTTATATTGACTTCTGGTCTGCAATGTAGGCAAGGACTGACCCCACACACTCACTGGGTGAAGGAAGATACAAAAAAGTAATTTTGTTGAAATGATTTTATTTCTCTTCTCATGCATAATCCTTTTAGTTCTGCGGTGGTGTCATTGTGCATTGCTTGTTTTGATTCAAAAGGTGTCCATTTTTGAAATAATTCTGGCAAAAATTCAGCTCAGAAAGAAGCATTAGCTTTTAAAAAATGAAAGAATATAATCTACTGCTGCAGAGTGCAATGCACCAGCTACTGTACATAATTAGTTGAAGGCTGCAACTGTACAGCTTGGAATCTGTGAGTCATACAGTGTTCAGAATGGTGCTTTTATGTTGCCATTGTTGCCATTGCGCTAAATAGCTCTGCATATAATCATTATGGCTGTCAATGCATGTTAGCTTACTATAATGTGATCAAATGTTAATCTCACCCACATCTGCAGGATGGTATTTAAGTATACTGTATTTTATATCATTTGTGCCTGGTTGTTCTAGTTTAGATTTGCTGAATGTCTGCATTTAGTGTGAAATACTGGTGAACAATATTAATGCAACTACAGAGAACCATTGCTAGTGTAATCAATTCTTGTGGTTTATTCAAATTTTTAAAGGTTTAGGATAATTGTTAAAAAAAATAATAATAATAATAACAATATATATACATATATATATATTTTTATTTTTTTATTTTTATTTTAACATGGTCAGCAAGAATTCATCAAATGTAACAGTAAAGAAAGTGTGTAATTTTACAAAAAAAACCTGTATTTCAAATGAATACTGCTCTTTTGAACTTTCTATTCATCAAGGAATCCTGAATAAATCACAGTTTCCACAAAAGTATTAGACAGCTGCTTTAAATAATGATAAAATAAGAAATGTTTCTTAATTTTTTAAGGATCATGTGATCATGTGATTCAGCTTTGCCATCAAAAGATATTTTCAACAAACAAACACATTCTTGGTGAACATAAGAGACTAAAGTTAGATTAAAATGGTCCTGCAATGGATTCATGGAAATCCATGGATATGGATCTTAGAATTACTTTTATAAGAGTTATTTTCTGCTTTAAATAGTACTTTTTGTCTTCATTGGGAGAAAAAAAAAGATGTTTTGTGTCCTCGTAAGAGAAAATGGCCTTTGACTCTCTTGATGCAGAGTTAGACATTAAAATCTTTCTTAGGTCACCAAGGAAACTATATTAGATTCTACATTCAGATTCCCGACATAACATTCAGCACTTGAAACCTGTGCAAGCATCTTCTGCTCTGATAAAGGACAATAGATTTTCAATTCCAATACCCCTTTAAGCAACTTATTATGCACCTTTCTGCACTTCAGCTTGAGCAATAATGGTTCAGTCACAGAATCACAGCTGGTACTGACTCTATATTCGAGTCTCTTGCAGTCTAATGCAGTCTTTTCTATCGAGTGACGTAACATCCTATAGGTAGCATCTATTTATGCTATATATATCTCTCTAGCACTGAGGTCTCGGAGATAGAGATTATTTTTTTTCCCAAGGCATTGTTGAAACACAGCACACATCGCAAGAATTTATTTCCCTCATCACAATCAGTAGCTAAATCTTGCATGGCTCTATCTGTAAGACACTTGTTCTGTTTGCAGGTAACTGGAGGATTGCATGTAAGTTGCTAAGTTGCTTTGATTTGTGTGTGTATCAGCAACATTTTCCAATTTCAGCTTCAAGATGAAAGCAGCAACTCTTATTCCCCGTGCTTCATACGCATGCTGTTTTTATTCTCATGGCTGACTGAGGAAAGTTCCTGACTTTTGCAAGAAAACTATTTAAATGAGCCATTTGAGCTTCATAAAAAGAATTAAGGGGAAGAATGCTTATTTGCATCAACTCCCCGCTCTGGATGTTGCAGTTTGCTCTGTTTTTTTGTGTGTGAGCATTGCACTATAATCTGTCTTCTTTACTTATGTCACCTGTGTCTGTGTAGTTTACCCTACACACACACACACACACACACACAT
>JAUCMU010000143.1:16735337-16748043 GCA_032275025.1 Enteromius treurensis
CCCCCCCCCCCCCCCCCCCCCCCAACTAAGAACAATCTACAGAGTGTTTGGATGCTGAACACTGGATTCAGAGGCTGTCAGCTGTGCTTAATAGAAAAGAGCGAGGGAGATTTGTACTCATAGGTGAGTGTGTATGTGTGTGTTTCTGTTTACGTCGAGCAAGTGTGAATACCAAAAGCAGAGTCTACTTAAAGGGAATCAATTTGCCCCATCTTTAAAAGGCAGCGCATCAGTGGGCACATTATCTGTGATTCTGCCTCATTATACACACTGATGGACAGCAGTTAACCACTGCAGTCACCTCACCCTCAGCTGGACCCGTCAACAGCTGCACTGGCCAGCACACTAGATGCATTACAAATAATAATAATAAAAAAGGCTCATCTCATTCGATGATTTTCTCTGTGTGTTTGGAACTTGACAAAAACAAAACAAAAGAGATGATTATTCATAACAAATGTCTAGCATTTGTGCAAAAACAGATTCACAGCATGTAACGACTTAAAACTAGTATTGTGAGGGTTGGGGTTCTGGTTTCTGAATGCTCAATACATAATTCAATTCATGCTAAAATGTATGACTGCCATATAGTAGTCTCTGTAGTTGTAATAGCATGGCACTAAAAACACCAAGGTCTTAAGTTTTAATTCAGGAAACGCAAGCCATCAATACATCATGAGCAAAGGTATCTGCCAAATATACATTTGTATAGGCCTTTTCCATAATAAATACTGCTCTTTGATTTAATAGTTTTCTTAGATTTGTGTTTATGCTTTAGTATTGTACAATAAGAGCATACATGTACAGAGGATATTGTTACAATTTTATTTACAGTTTTAAAAAAGCAATTAGGCGCTGATGGTTTGCTCTCAGACACAAGTAGAAAAGATGCTTGTCCTCAAAAGGAACGTGTCCTTCACAAAACAAATGGGCACCTATTTAATAAAAGAACTGCTAATTGGAAACCCTTTGATAGGCCGCTACTCCTCGCCACAACCAGTCCTCTGACCTCTCATCAACATCCATTTCTTCTGCTTTCTGTTTTTCAGCTCATCGCAACTCAGAAACCCTCCCTAATGCTTTCAAACTCCAGAACCATCTAATTAACAGACCGAGCAGAGCCAAACAAGCACCTGCATATTTTGAACTTTTCCTTGACACTGATGAATACTTGATTACGACTGGCCAGCAAGAGCTCATTATTTCTCTATATTGAGTGATGTTTAGTCACATCCAAGTTTCTTTGGAAATTTCATCAACCCGTTTACACGGATAGTCTGGTTGCTAGGTAATTGTAGCTAAAGCTACGAAGTATCTTAGTGATGAAAGGCAGAAATGAGTTTCATGAAACTAAAACGTTTCTCTTGTCAAACATCTGTGGAATATGAATGATGATGTGGATATTTACAAAAAGACACTATGGATTCAGTTTGCATCTGTTGTGCATTGTAAGCTACTGTATACTCAAATCTTTTCTATACACTAGTCTTTATCTATAGTTTGTTTAATAATTTTTTATATACAGTAATATAGTATTTATATTTATATTGATTTATTAGTGTTGTTATTATTATGTCTGTTATGCCATTAATCAGTGAATTAATGATACATTTTAATACTGGTCTTTAGCTATCTGAATTATATCTATAATAAACATAAATTTTGTGCAGGAATTTTATTCACTGTATAGTAAACCAGAGGATAAGGAAAGAAATATATTCAAATTCTGACCAGTGACATTAAATACAGTCTATATTATGGCCACTAATCAATAAATTGCAGAAATTAATGTGTGTGAATGTACACAGTGTATATATATGTATATATTTATTATTATTATTATTTATTAATTTATTCACATATTGAAAAATGTATACTGTAAAATGACAAGTAAATCATGACAGTTATTGTGCACTGTAATAAAGAAAAACAAAATAATACAAATATTAAAATATTAATTTTGAAATTGGCTTAAGATTGCCTTTAACTTAAAAATATTAATTATAAAATAGGCAAATTAGCATAATTTTTTATATATATGTATATATGTGTGTGTGGGTTTGTGTATGCTGATTTGCTATTTCCATGCATATAACATTAGTCGATAACCGACTAGTATGTTTCATATTGTACATCCCAACTTTGAAAGCACTACATTTGTATAAAAGTATCTGCCATAACACATAAATGTAACATTTACCAGAAGCAGTGGCCCTAAAAAGACACCTGTGTCCCAAAAATGATTATACAGTTAATGTGATAGATCAGTCAGAACCAAAATCCATCATGTAAACAGCACAATAGAAAAAAGCATGAGAATGAGCCCAATCCACATTACATTTCTATCCGACAGAAAGAAGTGATGCAGAGCCTAAATAATCTGTTAATGTAAATCCTATAGCCCTCTCCCTCTCTTCTTTCCTAATGGATGTAGAACATTAGAATAAATGTCTTTCTCTCACAATGTCCCACAGATGTGATGTGACAAACTAGTTTGCCAAACATTGTAACATTGTCATTTCCTAGCAACTGAATAAGCCAAAACCAACAGATTAGCATCCCGCTGATGAGAAGATCTCATGAGTGTTTGCACAGCCTCTCCGCACCATAGCCTCGGTTTTTCACTCAGTGTAAAACGGGAAGATTTAGCTCTGATTTGGAGTATACTAAAGCTCTTCTCTTAACTGACAAATTATTTTGGGCAATTGCTATAAATGGACTTTTAGTTTACTGCAAATCTTTTATCTTATCTTTGGATTGTGCTGCAATGTGTGGTGTTTTCAGCTGTGTGCAGTGACTCCAGCACTAACTCATATCTTATGCTGGCTCCATTTTTTATAGCCACTTATTAGCTTTAAATACCTTTCATGTCAATGGTTTGCATAAGGAATGTTTAATGAGCTGCCTTTCATTAGGACTGAATATTTATGGCAGGATATTCCTTAATTTTTGTTAAATCCAGTAAATGACTCTAAAGCATGTTGATGTAGCCCACATATTTAGGAGATTATAATTTCATTATTAGTGGGATCAACCAGCCTTCACTATTACCAATTAGTGTTTAAAGGCATAATTGGAAATGCAAATCATCACTTTTTCTTTCTTTTTTTTTTTTTTTATCACACTGCATTAAATCCTGTATTAATGCATGTCTACTTGAGTGATGAATTTATCTAAAACTAGATGATCAAGCATCTACATAATACTGTTAAGTAATACTGTATATGCATGCATGTGTGTTCACATACGCATAAAATGTACTGGTCAGTCACATAAAACTATATTAAATTATACAAAAATTCTTACAATTGCAATTCATAAATACATTAATTTCTACTTTTTTAATATGAGTATTTAATGAGTATAAATTCTGAAATAAAATGAATTTTGATGTGTTTTGAGGTGCATAGCATGGAAGCCAGTTACCCTTTCAGTCGAATCACTTCGACGTTACATAGGGGAACTCGCCAGAGAGACCAATGTCTTTGAGCCCCTTACTAAAGGCCAATGAAACATTGGAGTTTGCGGCAGTTCCAACTGCTCGTCGCCAAAGGCATCCCCCCGGCGGCACCCAAGGAATCATCAGCTCTGTCCCCTGCCCCACTGCTGGCACGGCGTTCAACGTTCCCTTGATACCCCTGTTGACACAGCTCGGAGCCTGGATAGCGCTCCCCAGCCCCTTGCAGTGGTTGATTCGGACTGTACGCCTCAGCTATGCGATTTAGTTGGCTAAGGAAGCAACCGAGCCTGTCCCTCCAGCCTAGATAAGGTCGGGGTTTTACAGCCCTTACTTCATCATGCCCAAAAAGAGTGGTGGGTTGAGACCGATCCTGGATCTGAGAGCTTAAATCTGTCTCTTCTCAAGATGCCATTTAAAATGCTCACTCCGAAGCGCATACTGACATGCATTTGGAGCCAGAAGTGGTTTGCAGCCATTGACCTGAAGGACGTGTACTTTCATGTCTCGATTCTGCCTTGACACAGACCCCTTATGCGGTTTACGTTCGAGGGTCGAGCATATCATTACAGAGTCTTACCCTTTGGCCTGTCCCTGTCTCCCCGGGTCTTTACGAAGCTCGCAGACGGTGCTCTCTCCCCGCTGTGGCAGATGGGCATTCGCATCCTCAACTATCTCGTCGACTGGCTGATAATAGCTCACTCAAAGGATCTGCACAGGGACATTGTGCTTCTGCACCTCAGCCATCTGGGTCTTCAGGTCAACCGAGAGAAGAGCAAACCCTCCCCAGTGCAGAGGATCTCTTATCTCGGTATGGAGCTGGACTGCCTAGATACGTTTAGGCACAAAACAGCGGTTCCTCTCAAAACTTTTCAGAGGCACCTTGGGCATATGGCAGCTGCAGCTGCGGTCACGCTGCTGGGCTTGTTACATATGAGACCGCTTCAGCGATGGTTACACGATCGGGTCCCGAGATGGGCATGGCACCGTTGCACACTTCGGATTGGCATTTTCCCAGAGTGTCGCCACTTATAGCTGGGGTGCTGTATGCAACGGGCAAGCAGCCTTGGGTCCCTGGACAGGCATCCGACTGCTTTGGCATATCAATTGGCGTGAGCTGATGGCAGTGTTTCTCACGCTGCGTCCTTTTCTTCTGATGCTAAGCCACAAGCACGTATTGGTCCGAACGGACAACACTGTGGCTGTTGCGTACATCAAGAAACAAGGTCGTCTGCGCTCCCAGCGTATGTCACAGCTCGCCCGCCATCTACTCCTTTGGAGTCACAAGCGGCTGAAATCGCTGCGCGCTATTCATGTTCCAGGGCTACTCAACCGTGCAGCGGATCAGCTCTCAGGGCAGTCCACCCACCCTGGAGAATAGCGGCTCCACCCCAGGTAGTCCAGCTGATCTGGAGTCACTTCGGAGAGGCCAAGATTGATCTCTTCTCCTCTCCTGAGTTGACCCATTGCATGCTGTGCTCTGCAGGGATGCACTGGCATGTAGCTGGCCTCCGGGGCTCAAGTACGCTTTCCCCTCAGTGAGCCTCCTTGCACAGATACTGTGCAAGATCAGGGAGGAAGAGGAACAAGTCCTGCTGGTAGCGCCTTACTGGCCCTCCCGGACTTGGTTTGCAGACCTCGCGTTCCTTGTGGCAGCCCCTCCCTGGAAAAGGACCTTTTCTCCCATGGGATGGGCACCATATGGCACCCGTATCCCGAATTCTGGAACCTGCATGTCTTGGTCCTGGACGGGACGCGGCAGACTTCTCCAGCCTCTCGAGCGCTGTCTTAGATACCGTCTCTCAAGCATGTGCTCCCTCTATGAGGCAGGCTTACGCTCAGAGATGGGGTATGTTCGTCGAATGGTGTTCCTCCCATGGAGAGGACCCACAGAGATGCACGATCGCAGTGGTGCTTTCCTTCCTGCACGAGAAGTTGGAGCGCAGGCTGTCCCCTTCGACTCTTAAGTGTATGTCACTGCCATAGCCGCATATCACGACGCAGTGGAGGGCGCATCCCTCAGGAAACATCAGCTCATCGTTCGATTCCTTAGGAGTGCGCATCAGGTTAATCCCCGAAGACCGCACCTCTTACCCTCTTGGGACCTAGCCGTCGCCTTGAATGGCCTGCAACTAGCTCCTTTTGAGCCACTTCAGTTGGCCGATATAAAATATCTGACGCTGAAGACAGCGCTTCTCATTAGGAGGTTAGGGGATCTACAAGCCTTCTCAGTCAACAAAGAGTGCCTACAGTTCGGCCCAGCTGATTCTCACGTCATCCTAAGACCTCGGCCCGGCTACGTGCCCAAGGTTCCCACCACGCCTTTCCGCGATCAGGGGGTGAACCTGCAAGTTCTGCCCCGGGAGGAGGTAGACCCAGCCTTAGAGTTATTGTGTCCTGTACGCGCTCTGCGCCTCTACACTGACCGTACTCAGAGCTTCAGACGCTCTCAGCAGCTCTTTATTTGCTTTGGTGGACAGCAGAAAGGGAATGCTGTCACCAAACAGAGGTTGGCTCTTTGGGTGGTAGAAGACGGTTTGCTGCGCCGCTCCCACGGGACCTGCACCTAAATATCTCAGTGTTCCCTTTAATGCGCGTAACCTGAGTCCTCCCTGCCCCGCAGTCGGACTAGAGCGGAGTAGTTCCGACTGTGCTTCCTCTGGGTTTCATTCGTTCAGAGGTGTGGCAACAAATCTCAATATTCCACAGTCAGCCAGAAGGCTGTGTTTCCCTTCCATTATATCTTATCGATATATTGTATTTTCTCATTCCACATGCTAGAACTGTGTGTTATCTCATGTGCTCCGCACTCAACCACCTGCTTCAGCACCACTAACAGCAACTCTGTAGCCACCCCCACCCTTTATCTCTCTAACTGAAATCAATCTCCTTTAGGCTTTACTCCTAATAACCTTATTTTGGATTCAGTCAGTTTTAGAAGCATTGGCCATGTCTGGCACAGTCTTTTATTTTTATATTGCCTTCATTCCCCTCACGTATCTAATAACATGCTGCCATAGTTCTGGGTCAAGAGGTGAAGCAAAGCGGCAGTGTCTTTATGCTGAGCTCGCTTGTTGGACTTAATCCTAATACGTTCTTACATTTTTATTAGCAAGCAGATTGGATAACACAAGCGCCAGATTTGTTCCTGAGCCAATATGTCACTTGTGTCTTTATCAGATGATTTTAGAGCAAGAATTCTGATAATTCAATCTGTGATATGCATGCTTTAGGAAAGGTTAGCATCATAGCTTAACTATACACTGTGGAGGTGTCACTATGAATGGACACCAATAGTTCTTGCTAGGCTAGGATACTTACTGTCTGTCTGCTATTACAAAATATTAATTCTGACTGGTTAGACCTTCTGCTTTTAAATATTTCGATATTGAAATAATTTCAAACTGTATATTTTACTGTACTCACTGGCAACCTATCACTTTGTAGTTTTTTTCTTCTCACATAATACAATGATTTTAACTTAAATAATTATTTAATATCTATATTTCAGCTTAGTTAACCATTCTGCTTATATAGGAAGTGTGGGGTTGAATCTGGTCTGCATCATCTCCTGATCTAATTATTCTCTTTTTTACTATGTTAGATCACAAAATTATTGAGCAACCTGATTTTGAATTCTAAACGCATATACATCAATATAGAGTTGCTCTCTCTGCTGCAGTTTTAATAGGTTGCTTACAGCTTCTTCTGGAAAGACTTTCCACAAGTATTTATTAGAGTATTTATGTGGGAGTATTTGCAGATTCATCCAAAGCAGCATTTGTAAGGTCAGCCATTGATGCTGGTTGAGAAGACCTGGCTCACAATCTCCATTCCAGGTCATCCTAAAGTTCTTTAGTGGGGCTGAGGTCAGAGGTCTGTGTAGGCTATTTCTTACATGCTAGAGCAGACATGTCTTTATGGACTAGAACACAACCATCCTAAAATAGAAAAAGACCTCCAACAAAGATGGAAGCATATCATTGTCCAAAATATCTTGAAATCAAAACTCTCAAAAATTAAAAGGTTAAAAGGTTCTTCACAGCAATACCATAGAACAGGGTTTCTCAAATCGCACCCTGGAGGTCCAATGCACTGCAGAGTTTAGCTCTAACCCAAATCAAACACATATATATTAAATATATATTTAAACCTCTTATTCTAACCTAAAATGTATTTAAAGTTGTGTTATAGCCCATTATGCTTTGATCTGTCAAACCAACTAAAACAGAAAGCACAATATGGCTTAATTCCTTTACCAAGTATGTTTTCATGGTGCGTTTTAAAGTGAAGTTTACACATTATTGAGGCAATCAGCTCCTGATCTGATATTTCCCGCTCTGTTCACAGTAAATGAATGCAGTGAACATGTGCTGTGCAGTAAAATATATACCGCATAATTGGTATGAAAATGAATTAGATTTCGACCTCTCATATGGACTGTTATATGGTTTATATGATACAGAGTTTGTGAGAAAACTCATCATGGTGAACTAAACTAGGTTTGCACTGACAAATCCCACACATGAGCCGTGTAGCATGTTCGTCTGACAATGTTCCATATTTCTTTTATTTCTTTTTGTTTATTTATTTATTTTGATATTCCTTGGGATGTCAGATGTATTCTCAGTGTGCCCCATATCCGCGACACAGATTCAGGAAAGAAAACAGAAACACCGGGGGGCTATGCTGTGCTATAATTCCTGTTCTTGGCTCAGGAGAGAATGAGTCACAACGGTGCCTTACAATCTGCAGAAAAGAACAGAACGACAAAATCTCTTTTTGGAGAAGTACAGAGTGATTTGCTCCAAAAATGTGCCAATGAAACTAAATTGCAGTGATAACTTAATCTGTTGCAGTCTGAATGTGTGATGTTATTGTGTTTGACATTTTATTGTATTTCGGGGGGGATAAACACCTTTTAAATGGCTTTCTCTGTGATAATATACTCTTTTATTTAGGGAAAAAGGACTAAAATATTGGCATTTGATATCTTACACTCATGGGTTTTGCATGCATTTTTTATCCAATTAAATGCTTAACAAGGCTCTCCCTCCAACTAATACAAAGGAAAAATGACACATTTCTGTTTTAATAGGAAACAATTTTCAAATTAATTTTCCATTTTACTATGCAACTCATTAGCTAATCTATCTGTGAATGAAAGAGAAATATCTACCAATCATAGACACAGAAAATCAAATCACATGTGTATTTTATTTATGTATATGCTATATATATATATTTTTTTTTTAATTTATTTTATTTTTTTTTTGTATGGGTAGTTGTATTAGCGGGTGCTATAGTATGACAGCAAAAATGTCAAACAAAGCATAATAATAATAAAAATAATCTCTAAGATTGAAGATAAACCTTGCTAATGCTATTTGTAACTTTATAATGAAGATACATTTTTCTCATGTATGTCCTATTTGTATGTCATGTTTTTTTCTTTTTTTTTTTTCTTACTTTTTGCAATGTCACACCATAGGACACGGTCCAATTTATAGTTAACTACCCATATACACATAGTTCAAAACATTTCTTAATTTTTATTTTTTTATTTTTTGTTATATAACTGTAATATAGTATTTTCAAGACATTAACCATGCAGAGTTGTACTTCTTTTACAACGTCCAAATATGTTTACATTTTTGTAATGTGATTAATTTCAGAGCTGGATGGTTTTGTTTTCAAATAAATATATATATATATATATATATATATGTGTGTGTGTGTGTGTGTGTGTGTATTATTATTATTTTGATTTTTTTTTTTTCAATAAAGAAAAGAAAACAAATAGAAACAACTGGAAGCTAGATGGCTTAAAGTGCCCCTATTTTGCCATTTTGAAAGTTGCTAATATTGTTTTATGAGTCTCTTAAAACAGGTTTACATGTATGGTTTTGTTTTCTTCAAAAATAGATTTAATTTCCCCCCATTTATAAATGATTCATAAACGACTCGTGTGAAGCAGTTCGAGGAATCAGTCTGTCTAAATCCCTCCTTCCCTTTATGATTGCTCTACCACCGTCTTTCTGACATTGCTAGGGATGCTTTCAGAGAGCATACATCAAATAGTTAACACGGACTTCTGTGGACTTCTGTTAGCGAATCTGGCACACTTCTACATTGAGAACTTCAACATTGTATAATGCATAACACTGTGTTAATCATCGTTTATCATTACTTAAACTAGTAAGTTGGTTACCAAGACATGTGCGAGGTTGTTACACAACATAACGTACACAAATATGTATTTTGAACAATCACTAGAAAATACAATCATCAATTAATAATCTTACTTACAGGTAGAAGTTCAGAGGAGCAAATAAACTGGGCACTGATCCATCTTTTAAGACCAAGCATTTGGTATTTGGTTGTACTCCAAGATTGGAAAAGTAATCGTCAGTAAAATGAGGTGAACACAACAAGAGATTGTACTGCTGAGGTGTTGTTGAAAGAATTTACCACTTTTAACCAATCAACCTCTCATTCTTTGTAGATTCATAGACAATAACTTTATTTATCGTGCACTGTCAACGTCACAACTTTGCAGATAGTTTATGTTTGCATACAGCTACATGACACACTGCATGAAAGATCATATTTGAAGTGGTATAATAGGGGCACTTTAAAAAGTGTATGGGCACATTTGCACTATATTTGGTCTCAAACATGTTGTCGCAATTCCTCATAGAACCTGCATTTGCACAACCAGTTACCAATAAACACTGGTTTCCAAGACTCCTGGTTTTAGCCCACCTCTGGTGGTCTCAGAGATCTGTCTACAATATCAGATCAGTGGATTATCTCTTCTAACCTGGGGGATGTTATCTCCCCCCATGTACAGTGTGTTTGAGCTCACCAGCATGCTTCTCAATCCCTTCCCCCATCCTTCACGTCCTCCCACCTCCATTGAAGAGCCCTCTTTAAATATCAGATTAGTCAAAGACGAAGCACCTCATCTCCTCCCGTGTTTTATCTCAAACGTGTTGCATGGCAGCCTGGCTTCACCCTGAGGTTAAACTGGATTTGGTGCACTTGACTCCACTTACGTTGAGATAGAAGAGATCTAGGGTTGTGGATACCTCGACACGCTTGCTTTTTAACCTGTTGGGATGAAAGCGCCCTGGGAACCTTTGACCTGTTTCTGCCTTTGCTATTGATGTCTGGAAATGGAGGCTGAATGTTTATTTTCTCTGGTTGTATAACATTGTGTTGGCTTCATAAAATGTGAAACGTCTTAGATTGCATGGGAGTAACATTTGAATCTTCATTATTAACAGATTTGGTCATGGCACAATGTTATTATATACTTCCATATTTTTTTTTATTTAACCTATTTGTTTTTAGAATGAGTCAGAATATGTAAAGATTTACAAAGCATTATAATATTGTGGTGAAATAGTAACAACGTTGATGTTTTTGCCATGGCAACAGCATAATTTATTAGGCTTAATATCACCTTGAGGATTGTTAATTCAACTGCCTTCAGAAATAGGACTTTTTTCGTTTATGTGCTTCTAATAGTCAGACTGATTTTCCAACATTTTCATTGTATTATGTATTCAGCCTATATTTTTGTAGATTTTAATTTTTCACAGAGACATATCGTTCATTAGTGTAAATGTTTCTGTTTTTCAATATTTTCTCCCAGCCATTATTGCTAATATTTTCCTATTAAACGCTAAAGCTGAGACACATTTGGAACCGCCAAACTAGCTTCATTAGTCTTACTCACAGAGATAAACCTCCACGCTGATGTGAGATGACACAATTTTACAAATATCATATTGTGCTGGGCCCACCTTTGATTTCTGTATTACTTTCATGATGGGAAAATGGGCCGTTTCGATGATTTGCTCCTTTATAATGCCAAAACGATTTCAGAGCAGAGAGAATCTCACAAGAGCTGCTCTTATCGTTCACGTTTCTACCGTCGCGACCTTCAGTCAGGACTCTTAGTGATGTTTTGAAATGATTATTAATGTTGTACATTATGAATCCTAAATGACCTTGTCACGAAATGCAAAAATGCTTGATAAATAGTTCAATGAAGGGGAATCAGACTTCTCTTCATCTAATTTTAGTCACGTTATTTGTTGACACGACTGCAGTTTCCATTCGTGATTAGGAAATCAAAGAATTCATTTGAAACGTGTTTTTGATCAAAGTCCCTTTGTCTTAGCATTTTATTTGACATGAGAGCAATGTGTGACACTTTTCCCATCACATGTGTATTAAATAGACCATTACAGGCTGTCAGATAGATCTGAGCTCTTTTCACTTAATTTAGAGTGGGCAGATTTAATTAACCTTAACCTCCCTTTGGGTTCCTTTCATCCCAGGTTTTGTTTTATCTTTTTCACATTGACAATCATGGATAAACGCAAATTAAAATTAACAATTTAAACTCCTGTTTTAGTTGAAAGCAAATAAAGGCATACTTTTGAGACAGAATAAAGTTCATTAAAATGTGCAGTGTGAGATTTCTATGCCAGTTATGTCACAGAACATAATTGTTTTCCGGATTCAAGTTTTCCAGAACACTTTAACCATCTGCCATTGATGAACAGATGGCTAACCAGATAGTATCTGCATATTAAACATTGAGTTTATTTTGTAATATTTTTTTTAATAAATAATCCAAAATAGTATAATTGTAGTATATATTAATTCCGATAACATTACATACTATGTACATTATGTAAATATAATGAATAAAAAATACCTAAATATATTTAAATTTAAAAGTGTCTAAACTTTTCTTTTTAAGATTTTTACATATTTTTCTTAAGATTTTAAGCCCTAAAACAGTTGCTTAATTCTACAACATTAAAATATTTATTTCTTTATTTTTATATATAAAAATATGTGCCCAAAAATCTTGTGTCAACTCTGTTACCAAACTATATTTTGCCTTTAAATTGGTAGAATTATCTCTCAGAATTGTTACAGGAAATTATGTCACTTTTACTCACTGATAAGATCTGAAGCAATGAAAAGTATATCTCTGAGAAAATATTTTAATCTAAAAACTAATAACCAAGAGTTATTTTTAGAACGTCAACTCTGTTACCCCAATATCAAAAGGAAAACAGGATTAAATACTGACCTTAGATTGGGTTATTTAAAGGCCTTTTAATCATGTTTTCTTAGCATTTATGCCATTATTTGAAAAAAAAAAAAAAAAAAAAAAAGTCAATTCTGTTACACTATTATATATATATATATATATATATATAT
>JAUCMU010000143.1:16751346-16764346 GCA_032275025.1 Enteromius treurensis
AATAAAGTTCAAATGTATGTCTTTAAATGCAATGACAAATGAATGCTCAGCAATAAACAGAATTCAGTGGAATTCTTTCTGAATTGAATTGCACTTCCTGTAATTCCAATTCAATTCCAATTCTGTTTCCTTTAATTATTGTTTAAGTCCAATTCCATTTCCTTCTTTGAATTGGAATTGTTGAGTTCATTCCTGAATTGACCCCAACCCTGCTTTGTTCAAATCAACCTGATTCAGAAGGTGGGGCTTAGAGGAAAAAACAAAATGTACAGTATGTGGAAAATAATGTTTTTTGCACCTTAAACTGCATAAACACATATTACACCAACTGCATAAATAATGCTCTTTTTAGCAACATCATATGACCCTTTTAAAATCGTGAAAGAGCGTATACCATATCTGTCGTAACAGGTTAGTGTGCTTTGACAGGAATGTTGTGGTAAACATGATAAAGCCTATTTATGCACAGGTGCAAACACAAGCACATAAATGGTAAATCATGTTTTATTTGTGAATGGACATTTATTCTGTCCTGGACGTTCGGTAGGCTATTGAATCAGTCAGCGGAATAAAAAAATGTGAATTGAACTAAAAGAAAGTGAAAGGAATGTTTGCTCTTGAATATAAACATTCTCTGCATTTGGTAACACGGAAAACTCAGAAACCTAAATGTATCCTCAAATATGTGCAGAATGTACTATTACATTATTTCTGTGTATTATAATGAGACTTTCTGATCTCTATGCCTCACTTTTGCTCTCAAAAATTCCCCTTTTCACTGCCAGTCTGTCAAATGCGATTACCTGTTCTCATTTTCAGTGGAAATCACTGAACCCTTCTCTAGACTATGAAAGCAGATGAAATGAATTTAGATGAATTCTAAATGCTCACTGTATGACGATCTCTCAATCTCTCAAACATTCACTGTTTACACAGAAAGAGGGATTTAATTGGCAAACCCTTCCATGCAGCTGCATATTTCTCATTCATTATTAGTCAAATGTTTGAATTACTAGTAAGTTAGAAACTAAGGTTTCAGACCCTGAAGTTTTTTCTCAGTACCGTAAATAGAAAATCATTGAACAACATCAAGGGTATACATTTTTGAAAGGCTTCAATAATGAGTCATGGGAATCAAACAACATTGTAAAAATAAATAAATCAATAAAATTGAAAATCAAATATTTAGTGTTTCACAAAAAAACAGAAACTCACTCAGGTTAAAATGTTTGATTTGAATGTTTTAACTGCATTTAGTCAAAATATTAAGTATCAAATTGTATTGACATAATACATTTCCTTACCCAGACACTAATTTAAAGCTATTTGAACCTTAACATTTTGGTTGGAATATATTTATCAAAGTTTATCAAGGTTTTTATGGTGTTCCCAGTAAAAACGAAATAGCCTTAGCAATGCACTTTACCATGAGTAAATAGAAAACGCTCTTCCACAGCAGGCCTAGCGAGACAGAGCAGTCCAGCTCCAATAAGACATTTGTGCATCAATTTTAAACATGATACAACAGATATTTATTAAATAGAAATGAGCGAATTATTGACTAAGTGTCACACCTCAGGGGTTACGGGGCCTTTTTGGTAATCATTGGTGAAATGGATAGTTTCGAGAAGGGTAACATTGCTGAATTATTCATTCTTTAGGCAGATTGGTATATTGCTCTGTGATTGAAGGAAGCAGAATATTTTAATATTGTGTTTGTGTGTGTTGAGGGTCAGAACGGGCCTGAATGTCCCTCTAAGGTCAGTAAAACCTAAAATCAACTAAGTTGTATCTGCCAACATTCCCAGTAAGGAATACAACTAACTAACTAACTCATAAAATAAATAAATAAAAATGTGTAATAAAAATGTAAAAATACCAAAAAGAGTTGAGTTTTAAGGTTTTGGAGAAACTGTCGTTGAAAGGTTAGGTTTTGTTAAAATTATTATCATATTTATGCTTAATATTTTTGTGGTACATTTTTTTTTAGGATTTGTGTGTGTGTGTGTGTGTGTGTGTGTGTGTGTGTGTGAGATAAATAGAACATTAAAAAGACAAGAATTTAGAAAATTTTAAAAAATCTTTAGTTTGGATCCATGATAAATAAAAGTATTTGCTATCGAAAAATAATAAAATACATAAATAAATCTTACTAATGTACTGAAGTATATAAACAATTGAGATCAATAAAAAGGACAGAGACTCTGATGATCATAAAAAGCTGCTCCGAATAATTCAATCGTAAAAATGTCAAATGCGAGCTGACACAGACAGATGTTATTGCTGAAGGTCAGCAGGTTGCTACACTACTGACCACTAGCAATGCCATAATGGAGAAGCACTTAGTCCGCGGAGTGTGCAACAGCGGCTGTGCGTAAGTGGTATTTAATACAGTATATTCATAAGGTAGTGTTAAAATATTGCACAGCGCTAGAAAGTGTTGTTTTCGTTTCCTGCCTATTTGTCGTGTTGTTTTTCGTTGTAATTAGCACATTTGACTAGAGTATTGAAGTTAGTTTGGCTGATACTGGGCTATAACTTAAGTGTGAAACATCTCGCTTCTCGCTTGCCTAAATGGATCAGCTGCACTATCTCTGGTAGTCACTGTGACTACAGCGACATTTACATCGCTGTTACATTATTATACTAGATGTTTTACCAGCTCCTGATTTTTTTGGAAGCTTGAAATGAACTTAAATTTTCCCCCCTTCTGCTGCTTTGACATCACATAACAGATTTCCTTCAGACTTTATGGTCGCTGCAGATGTGATCGTCCCTTAAAACGGCCATAGATTTGCATGCTTGCAGCTCATCAGGGATCACGCTGTGTTTATGAGTGATCTGCATTTATGACACAGACAGCATAAATGACGGAATCATCAAGTTTATGGAGCGAACTTCATATTGAGAAATAATAAATGTGCTGAAATGAACAAGTGATGTAAATGATAAATGTGTATGTTTAGCAAACAATCTGTCCCGCAGTAGAGTGGAATGAGTGAGAGAGAGAATGAGAGAGAGAGAGAAGATACAGCGAAACAGATTGACTTAACAAGATGTCGATTTACAGAGCAGACTGTGGAGTCACGGCCTGGGAACTCGGAAGCAGACAGAAGGAACGCACACTCGCACAACTTCACCTCAGAAGTGCACCAGCAAATCCAAGGAGTAATATTCCCTGATGAACATGCACACGCACAAAAACATCTGCCCTCAGCAAAATGGAAAAACAAGAGAGGCACTTTGCCATAGATAGAACACTGACAACTACAAAGCTGAATCTTCCCCCATTTAACATCCTCAGTCACCCCTCATTGACCTTCTGCTGCCTTTCACAGATGTCACCACTGTTACAGAGCGTCTGCCAAGTGAGTGTCTCTCTGTCTGGCCTGACAGGAGACGGCCGGGGACCTCTAGTTGTTGTAATGTGTCTGGGGAAACGCATCACTGAGTTTCCTAGATTTATAAGGGCTGAAATGCTGACTTTGTGCAAGCATTTGGAATTTCTTCTGTTTCATCTCTAGTTATGCTCCTGTTCTTTTAGTATCTCTTAGCCTTTAGATAATGAACAATGTCGCAATTAAAATCGACTTTATTAAAAAAACTATTTATATTACTAAAAGTATATATTAAAGTTTATACTTATTTGGTCGTTTGGGAAACATATAAGTATTTATGTAGCTTTTTAAGTGCTGTACCAAATGAAAAAAATCGTTAATCGTTTTGATCGTTAAACAATCAAAAAAAAAAAAAAAATAAAATAAAAATAAAAATTGCACATCAACATCTTGTTCAAAAGTTTACACACCCTAGCTCTTAACGCACTGTGTTGCCTTATTGAGCATCAGTAAATATTTTCACCTTTTGTAATAGCTGTGTATGATACCCCCAATTGTCCCTAGTGTAAAAATATGGCTCTCAAAATCATACAGTCTGTGTTAAAAAGGGTTCAAATATGCAGAAGATGCAGGAAAGCGAAAGAATGTGCAGGAGCTGAAGGAGGAACATCAAGCAGCGGAAGTGCTCAAAACCAACGATGGACTCATAAACACCTTTCACAAAATATAAAGACAGTCGTGGATCATCCAGGAAACAGCACACAGTATTAAGATTCAATATCTAAACTTTTGATCAGTGTCATTTGGGTAGTCTCTGTTGTCATTATGATTTAAAAAGAGTAAACACACTTAATTGATACTAAATGGCTCGACCCAAACACTAACCATGACTGGAAAAAACTATTTTCATTCATATTCTCTGACAAATGGCAAAGAAATCAAAATTCTGCCACTTAGGAGCACAACTTTATAACCACAATTTTTAAAGAGATCTGTTTTATAGTATAGTACCGCTTAACTGTTCTTTTAGTTTAGTAGGAATCCACAAAATATTAGCATGCATATTGATCCCCAACAGGTGGTTTTATTTACAGCTAAACCAATGATTGGATTTAACTACGTACAGTATGTGTCTCTGCAGTCTCTCTAAAACAAATAAAAGGGACCACTGAGGATATTACTGATGTGGACTTTTACAATCTGCACTGACTGTACTTGTGTGTTTTGCAACTAAATTGATTACAGACAAGAGAAGCATGTGCATGTGTGTAACGTGAGTCACTAACTCACCAGCAGGGGACCGCAGAGAGAGGCTCCCAGGAGCACTCAGACACAAGCCTTATTGAAATTTATTCGGGGTGTTTTTATTTTCTCATACTGCTACCTGGGGAGCAACTTCCCATCTCACTTATCTCATTATGTATGGAGGAATTCACCAGAGAGAGAGAGAGGAGCACAAAAAGGTGAAACATTAATAAATCTGTGATAGAAAGAAGGCTTCATGAGGGGTAGCTGTTGCTTTCCATTTAGTTTTGTGTACACTGAGAAACACAAACATCTCACAGCAATGCGCTTTTTAGAGGCACGCGTAACAGCAGCAATTCGCTGTCTTTGAATGACCGTTTCACTCTGCGTGTGTCAGAACAGGGACCTCTAATGGGCTCTTGAACCATTCTCAGGGTACTTACACTTTCAATATTAAAAGGACACAGATCTTTCTTTCTGAATTCAGCCGCCTGTTCATAATCAAAGCGAGGGCAGCCAGGGTGAATAAAAGTACAAGATAACAGATTTTATATCTGCAATGGACTTTTAACAACTCTGCCTCTTCACACTGCTGTGCTTGTTTGCATAAAGTAGCTGAGTAACTTATTGCGTCGCAAATTTCTAATTTATGCTGTTTTGCCTGTAACTTATTTAGATTTATTTACACAGTATGTTTACTGTATATACATAGACACACAGCCTCTCTTTGTTTTTGTTCCCTGTTTTATTCTTTCTTTAACTTTATTTCTAACTTCATTGTCTGCTTCAGGTGAATTTACATTTTAAAAGCCATGCAGTCTTGCAGAGAAAGTATTTCACTGCTTCTGCGCTATTTGTGTTTGTGACAAATGCAGTATCCTAGCCATGAAAGGTTTGTACACTCCTCTACCTCTAAAATCAGTCTGCAGGTGCTTTTGAATTAATGGGAAAATATTCTGCGAGCTTTTGGCTATACCAACGCTTTAAAAACATTTTTGGAGTACGTTTTATAAGAAATTTTAATTCACATATCAAAATATGTCCATTGGAGTTTCTTTGTAATTGTTTGTGAAACTTTATAGCAATTTTTGAGTGAAAATTGCTAAAAAAGTAAAGAAATGTATTAGCAAACTTCAATTTATTGGCTTTCTTCAGTTGTGGATATGGTTTTCAAGATTTATAAAAAAATACATTCTGTCAAACTACTCTGTGATTTTTTTTTCCGCCTTCCAGTTGGTGTAGTCATGGCATCTGCCAGCAGGGGCATACTGGACAATACTAACCAGAGGAGATCTATAATACTTGCAGAAAACTTTATATTAGTATTCAAATTCATCTCGATGGCAGGAGCTCAGTTGAAATATGCCATCTTTGCTCATGGTGTCTGTTCTGCAAGTCAAGCCAAATGTCCAAATTGACATTTTGAGGCCTAAAATCAATAAAATATGCAAGTTATTTGAAATTGAATAAGGTTTATTTAGATTAATTTCATGATACATGCAATTAGTTGGACTTCACAGTGCAACTTGTGTTTCAAAATGACTTGGACATGAGCATACAGAAATATGCATCCTGCACAGCATGTCAGTTCTAAAATTACTCACTTGATATCACAACCTGTTCATAATCAAACTAAAATGCAGTCAACCAAACATAAAAAAAAGTTATACGGCTTATGTTAATTTTCTCTTGTAGCAAATATCTCCTCTTCTCAGTAAATATCAGTTGTTGGCAAATTAGACATTACTGGTTTGTGTCTGTATAGAACTATTTAACTCTCTTCACATTCGAACACAGTTTGTTCTTGTTAACAAAGGTAAGGCATGTCAAGCTCATTTGACACTATCTACGTTTCAGCCAAAAAACATTGTCTTTTACAATCTGCATTCAGTTAGCATTTTTAGTCCATGGAAAACTGAATAGTTTGCTTATTGTGGGTGACTTTGATGGTTTCTGAGTTCTTTATCTGTCTCTTTGTTGTATCTAGATAATATGTGAGCTGCAGACAGTTTTTTAAAGGAGTTGTTGCATATGTAAAAAGCATCAGCTGCAGACTCGGGTTCAGCCACAGGGGTATTATTATGCCTCTGCTGAGAATATGTTACTCTTGTAATGAGCTGATCTACTGTGACACCACAATCTGCCACCATTAAAACTTTCAGCATGTTGGTCAAAGACCAACCTCAGATTTAGGGGCAGTTGTCCTTTGCCCTTGTCTTTGGAGACAAGAGAGTAAATGTTAGCAAGATGCTTATTTTTGTTGATGTACCCTGTTCTCAGACCTGCTTCGCCATCACTCAGCTCATTATTCTCCATCTGACCACATCTGTTCACAGACCAGCTTTAACAAATTTAATGAAGCACTGTGTGCTCGAACAAACGCGCATTGACGTCCAACGGTGAAACCAATTATGAATCATAGGGCCGGTCTGCAAGGATCAGAGAAGGCTAGTAATGAGAGATGTGTGGCCAAGCTAGACCTCTCTCATTTCGGGTGCCTCTCCATCTGTTATCTCCCTTGGGTCAATTATGGCCCCCTGTCACATGCTAATGTGGTCCCACCCCCAACCGAGTCTTTTGATTGGCTGTTTGTCGGCCATTTGTCATCCTATTACAGGCTTGTAGCCGGCCTGTACCTCTGTTGCTCTCTACCTCTGCTGGCCTTGAGCTGTTCAAAGTGTGGGGAGAATGGAATCTATTCAAGCTCACATCCACTCCACTTTTTCATTACCGATGACACGCTAGTGTGTCTGAGTGAATTGGCCTAAATTCTCCGCCTTTCTCCCCAGTAGTTCTTTCAGTTAGACTGTTCCTTTGTATGTTTTTTTCTCTGTGTGCACAGAATTGGGTTTTTGGATCCTACTAGTCGCTGTAGACTCTTAAGACCATTGTAACGCAGTTAATGATAACCATGAGTTCCCACTTTATTTTTACTGGGAAAAGTGGTGGTACACAAGAAAGTGTTTCAAATGCTGCAAAATGTTTCCATTAAAAAAAAATGCTGTTCTTTTGAGCTACTGGAGCTTTTGAGCTTAAATATACATTTGTATTGGCCTTATTAGTAAATGTGGTTATTACAATAAATTAATTATTAGTTTATTTGCATGTCAGATTGCTTTACTGTGCTTCAAAACTCCTTTACAAAGAGCTTTTCTTTCTTGTCTGTGTGATACTAATAAGTAGTTCCCATTTTTAATCATATTTAAATTTGGGGAAATAACACATTACACGGTTAAATCCTTTTTTGTTTTGTTAAACTGTTTTAATCATAAACACCACATTCAGAGCACACACTGTATTCTGCATGTTCACGTTTTGTTTTTTTAAGTGTCTCATGTAAAATGACCTTTAAAAGAATTTTAAAAATGAATTTTATGTAGACAGTTTGTTTGGGATATGAGTTGTTATTATTATGTTCAAGCTAAATCTTCAGTCAGGAAAAATCTCTCAAATCTCTTATTCTACTTTTTTTTTTTTTTTTCTTCTCCTGTCTGTATATTAGCTCTGTATAAATCTGAGTAGATTATCTACAACTCGAGTGTTGGGTTCAAAATTTGCTTCAGGCTCTTCAGGAACTATGAGAGCTCTTGAGCTGGCAAAAATGAAAGCTTATAATAGTTATAATCAGGTGTCTGGTTAAATGCTCAATACAAATATGGAATGTTCTCCAGTCGGTCAAGTGTAGGGCATAGAGAGACACAGAGAGACTGAAGCATAGTTGCAGGACCCAATCAGCTCCATATAAATCTCTCATTTAGTATAATGCAGAAAGTGGTCCGTGTCAGTTGACATTCAAGTAGCGCGTCACTACTGTATTTTATCCTGCTGGTGCAAGTGAATGGTTTATGGAGTGTTTGTTCATTTTTTTGCATTAGCAATTGTGTTCATTAAAGCATTATGCCACAATCAACCAATCAATTACTCAGTAATGTCAAAAATGTTTGAAAGGCATTCAATTTTATGAATGATATGCACATTTGTGATTTTATTTACTGTAGCTTATTGACGTACATCTCTTTGTTATAATGCAGGGTGAAGTTAAAAGATGGAGTGGCATTCCTTGGTGCTCGACCCAGTAACCCCACACTTTGGATGGTTAGTCAAGACGTTAGAACAGAAGGTCACAGGATTGTTACCCTGCACTGTCGCCGTAAGGAGTCCAGCTACGGACAGAGGTCAGTTACCATCAATTAGCCCATTCTCTGTTTGAATTGAAGGTACAGTACTGTGACTGACTTACTGGAAATTGCATGCAGTTGTCTGAGAAATTGAGAGCTTCAGCTATTGCTGTTGGTCTCAGCTTTGCCTATTAACATGTGCATGTGGTCTGTGTAATCTAATAAGATCTTCACTCAAAATGTGAGCAAAACGAGGCAACTCATTAGAGATGTTTTTATTCTTTCACTGCAGACAGGGCAGGACCTGTGTGATGTTGTAATATCTCTCTAAAGAATTAGGCCAACTACATTTAAAAATGTATGCATTTGTTCTGCTCGACCTTTAAAAAAAACACTTTTACACTCTAACTAGTTTATTTAAAAGGTTTTATCTCAAGCTCTTAATTAACGCTATTGTTTCAGTGATAAACAGGTACACAAACTTTTTGAGGAAAAAAACTTGAAGGGCAGCCACAGTTTTTGAAAAATTCATACAAATCATTTTGACACAATAAATATTAATGTGGTTTATGTTTACGTCACTGTTTGTTCGATCATCATAGTTAATAATTCATATTTTTCAGATGAATTTTCATATTTTTTTAATTAAAAGTCTGGGTCTGGGACAAAGGTAAAACAATAACAATTTTCAGTGTGATAAGGAAAATGATATAACTTTCTTAATATTGGAGATACTGGAGTAACACAGATGATCTTTGCACTACAGAACAGAATATCAAAGCAATTGGCCTTTATTTGAACTGACTTCACACATCTTCTAAAATGACCTTGGCGCTTCATTGAAAAGTAAAGATAATTCTCAAAAAAAAAAAAAAAAAACGTTCAGCATTTCTTTGTAGATGCGTTTGGGTTTGATGTTTTGCATGTTGGATTTTTTACATCTTTAAGTTTTCTAAAAGTGTCAAACTTCCTTCTGGGGCCTCTATACATGATTAATGTGTCTAAATATAGATTTTCCTCAAATCATCAAATAGTAATATTGGGATTAGGATAACTGGATATCAACAGATATTAAAGGGATGATTTTAATACCATGTGATGGACTTAAGAGTTTGCTTTGGAAAAGATTTTACTTTGAAGTTGTTGAAAGCTGTCAGAGGAATTTATGAAGTGGATATGTAAAGCCGAAATGCTTCATTTCCATTCCACTTGTGTCACAAAGCAGAAATGCAAAAATAATGACTGTTCTCAAACAGGTTTCTTTAAAAGGAATAGGAAAAAAATATTGTAACACTCCACACACAAAAAGTATTTTTGTAACTTCATAAAATATAGTGATTTGTGTTCTAAACATGAACTAAGGATTTATAGGTTTAAAATGACATGAGTGAGTAATTAATAACAGAATTTTCATTTTTGGGTGAACTATCCCTTTAAATTCGTCCAATAGTTAAAAGCGTATCACACTTTTCCTTCCTATTAGAATACTGAATCAGTGACCCAAGGGGGTCTTCGTTCAAATGTTGTTTGGTCCATTTCCGAATCTTATTTGCATGCTCAAATTAATCTGGAAAATAGGAGACCGTGTTGATGGATGCAGAAGAAAAAAACATGCTGGTCGTAATTAAGTGTGGATTTGCAGTCTTTGTGTGTCATCATACTCTTAATCGCATTTCTCCACAGATCTGGAAGTAGCGTTAATGAACTGGGCTCTGCACTGACAGGTGTAATTTTACGCATTACATGTAGTTGGGTGGAAGTCTGTAAACTTGAAAGATTAAGCGTTATCATGAAGCTCAGTGTGGCACCGCAGAAATGAAACGCTTAAGTAAACAGGCCTTTTGCATAGCGTATGCACCTTCTCTGTATCAGAAATTAATTTATTTCTCTCACTCTGTCTTTTTTTTTTTCACCAAAGCACTGAAAGATGGTTTTCAATTCTTTGTTCTTCTTTGTTTTGTTTTTTTGTTTAGTTTTTTTATTATTTTACCTATTCAACGCACACAATACTGTTCAAAAAATGGCAATAATAATTTTTGCAAAAAAAAAAAAAGAAATATTTTTGCAAAGGCATTGATCAAAATCATTAATTGATCAAAAGTAACGATAAACGTCTCTGGGTTATGTATACAACCCCAGTTCCTTGAAGGAACGAGACACTGCGACTAGCGAAGCTTTGGGAACGCCTCAGCGTTAGCCACGCTCTGAATCTGCTGTAAATCTGTCCAATAAGGCTTCCGGGCATCATAGGCGGGTGATGTCATGATCCCCGGAGCTCAAAACCCAGGGTGCGGCGCATCACACATTAGCTCAGAAATGAAGCAAGCGCTCGGCAGGGATGCCGTGGGTGTGGCTAGAGACGCAGTGTCTCGTTCTTTCAAGGAACTGCGGTTATATACATAACCCATAGATGTTCCTTTTCAGGAACTCACACTGCATCTATAGATGCTTTGGGAACGAAATACCAACGAACCCATACCCACAGTTGATATATGCCACTGTTGCCATATTGTCTAAACTTACCAGAACGTGATGACCCACCAACTCTTGACAGAAGAATTTTAATGCTTTGAATACCGCAAACAACTCTAGGCAGTTTATATGCAGATGACGCTGAGCCTCGTTCCACTGCCCCTGAGATGGGCGACCACTCATGATCGCTCCCCAGCCGGTGAGGGATGCATCGGTTATAAGGGTGGCCCGAGAGCACTGGGCCCCCAGTAACAGCCCTGAGTCTAGGAACTGCCGATCTCTCCACACTGTCATGGTCCGAGCCCCTGATCGAGACACATTGATCAGACGAAAAGGGTTTCCCCTCTGGGAAAAACCTTTGCTTTTTAGCCACCACTGAAGTGGCCTAATATGTAACAGCCCCAGCGGAATCACGTTGGAGGCTGCTGCCATCAGACCTAACAGTCTCTGAAAGCTTTTCACCATAAGAGCAGCCCCCTGCCTTACTTGTCTGGCCGCAGCCAGAAGGATATCGACTCGAGCGGGGGACAATCGTGCCCGCATCGAGACCGAATCCCATATTACGCCCAGATAGGACCTTCTTTGGGCTGGAGAGAGTACACTATTCTTGGCATTCATTCTTAACACATTTTGCTCATATGGGTAAGGACGACATCTCGATGTCTGCACTACTCGCCCAGTGAGCTCACTAGAATTAACCAGTCGTCTAGATAGTTTAGAATACGGATCCCCTGTAACTGCAGCAGAGCCAGAGCCATTTTTTTTTGTGACTGATGTATTGAGAAAAATGCCGCTATGTTTTTACTAAGGGTACCAGCCTTCCAAGACCGGCCCCCAGGACGGGGCATGACTCTTGTTCCCCGGCTCGACATGAGGACACTGAACAGGCTGCCCCAACCCCCTCGGGGGAGGGGCACCCCCCCAGCCCCCCTGAGACGCATCCCAGGGGCCGCTGGAGAGTGTGTGTTGCTGCGGCACCCCTGGCTGTTCTCTCACTCCTTCCTGATGATCAGGAGGATTTTTTGGTTTGGGCTTTCCTAGCCATCAGCACGTCCCTCAGATCCTTTTTTCCGGAACTGACGGCTTGGGACCCAGCTATGCGGGGGTGCACGAGACGCCACACTCTGTTTTTTATTCCCCTAATAAGAGGAAGAAGCTTTAGGCAGCCACTGCTTAATTACCGCCGCCCCTTGCTGTGAGCGGCGGGGCAGAACCGACTGAAAAGCAGCCACTTCTTTTTTAGATTGCAGGTGTCACTCCACCACTGTCTCCACCACATCCCCGAATAAACCTGAGGGAGATAGCGGGGCATCCATGAGTAAAACCCTATCCTGAGTTTTTACAAGGCTGCCTCTCCCTGTGACAGATGACTTGCCAGTGTCTGTTCTACCGGGGGCAGTCGTTCTTAACCCTTCTCTGCTATTCCTGCCACATTGCCATAGTAATCTGAAGCAGGAATTTAAGTGCGGGCAGAGAAGGGTTTCTTCCAGGAAAAAACAAAAAAGGCAGACTTCTACGAGCGGAAGGCGGCCTCGGCCATAAGAACCGCTCATCCAGCCGGCTTGTCTGCGGCTCAGCTTGCTGCGCCTCCGGCCAGTCAAGACTCAGTCTTTCAACGGCGCGAGTCACCACCTCCAATAACTACTCTATACTGTGGTGACTGCAGCGTAGGCTGGCTGTCCATGCTTGTTACATCGACCTCCTCGGAGGAAGATGTACGTCTCTCTAAGGACGGGTCCGCCCGGGGAGAAGTAACGTCTCAAGGTTATGAATATAACCCTGTTCCCTGAAGGAACGAGACGCTGCGTCTAGTACGCTTTGGGAACG
>JAUCMU010000143.1:16764446-16775104 GCA_032275025.1 Enteromius treurensis
CACACATTTCAGAGCGGTCACGCTGGAGGGCGTTCCCAAAGCGTACTAGACGCAGCTCGAGTTCCTGAAAGGGAACAGCTCACAGCGCTTCTAACCCGGTGCTAGACCCGACCGATCCGATTGGAAAAGAGGTAGGGGATCACCCATCTCCGTTTCCTCCAATAGACTGATCTGCGATCCCCATGAGTGCAGACACCAGCTCGCCTCGGCGACGGTGGGGCCTGACCCACGGGGAATGCCCACGAAGACTCCCTCCGCAAAGAGAGCTCTTCGTGAGCGGAGAGTTGCCAGTGATAGCTCGTTGCAGCACGAGCAGTCCCCTCTCGAGAGAGAGCGGCTACTGCGTGCTCTTCCCCAAAACAAGCTACACACATATTATGAAAGTCTTTAGGCATAAGGAAACAGTGCCAAGGGCTCACACATTTTCTTAATTTTTTTCTCTTGACTCATTTTCTACTTTCTTTGCTTTCTTTACTCTTTTAAACAAACAAACATAGTGCTGCGACAGACTCACAGTAGAGCGCGTGAATGAAGCTAATGTGTGATGCGCCGCACCTGGGTTTTGAGCTCCGGGGATCATGATGTCACCCGCCTATGACGCCCGGAGCCCTTATTGGACAGATTTACAGCAGTTTCAGAGCGTGGCTAACAGAGAATAAAAGAATAGAAAGAAACATCAGAAACAGACAGAAGGAAAGGCCCAAGCACGCTCTGTTAGGCGTTCCCAGTGTGAGTTCCTGAAAAGGAACATTTATAATGCTACAAATGCTTTTTTTTTTTCTCAAATAAATGTTCTTTGGACTTTCTGGTTATCCTGAAAAATAGCAGAAAAACATTTTGAGCAGCAAATCAACATATCAAAAGGATTCTGTCAGTCTGAAGACTGAGGTAATAATGCAGAAAATTAAACTTTGCATTGTAGAAATAATCTAGATTTTTAAATGTATGTCAAAAGAGAAAAAAATTAATATAAAATGTTTTTACTGTATTTTTAATCAAATAAATGCAACCTTCGAATAGAATTAGGTACCCCTTTAGACTAGGTAACACTTGTTAACCATTAACTACTGTAGGTTGTATTGAAGCATATGGATTAACTTTGAACTAGAGTCTCAAAATCAGTATCCTATCAGTCAGCTTATTTATTATAATACACCATCCAAAAATGTTTGTTTTTTCTTTATGGCATATAAAAAACGATATAAATATTAGAACATGCTAAGAAAATTATATAAAAATTATTTCCTTAATGTGATATAATTTGTGCTTAACCATTTCTTACATTTTCTTGGTCTAATAAATCCAAAGAAAATATATATATAAGTGCAAGTAAAAGTCAGTCAGACAAACAGAAATGTGCCATTTTTTAAATTTGATATTGTGAAATTGAATGGAATATTAACTGAGTTACCCAGCTGTCTTTGTAACAGGGAGTCCCTAGTCATGTCACATGACAAATTTCATCTTAATCCAGTCTGGCATTGATCTAAAACCAAGAGTTTAGGACTAAATAAAGCATGTTAGCTTTAATCTAGGTCTACTGGGACGTCCAGAGCTCTAATCTCTCCAGCTGGCGCAGGCATTTCTTAAAGACAAAAGAAGCACCACAGAGCTTACTGTGTATGATCCATTTCCCTCTTTCATCTGGCTTCTTTTTCACTTTCCTTTATTGCTTGAGCCTTTCCTTCTGTCTGTTTCTGATGTTTCTTTCTATTCTTTTATTCTCTGTTAAATTCCAGGCCATTTTGTAGATATCCAGGGGCTGATTTACTAAATTCACTATTCATTAACCGCCCACAATGCAGTTTACATCCAGACACTCTCTGCATAGGTATAGCGCTGAACTACAAGTATTTACATCAAGTCATTATCTTTTCAGCGCAAACACATTTAAAAAAGATTTTTTTATTGATTTCTATAGATTTTCTGTCACTGCAGCAGTAGTCAATCAAAGGAAAATTAAATGATGGAGAAGAGTATTATAAATGGTACTGGTTATCTAGATGAACGTTGCATTAGCCGTATCCTCCTGAGACTCAGCTATGGAGTTTTTGCCTCTGTAGTGGACATTTTATTGAAGTAAATTTCTCTGAGAACTCATGTGTCACAGTTTTAAGTCTGGATGTCCTGATTTTAGAGATATTAAATGTTTGGAAGTTTCACCAACACCAATCCTCTCCTTGGTCTGTAAAGATGGATACATTCAATTTAGTGAAAAATTTCACATCGTTATGGAAATATGATTCTAGTTTGTAATTGTTTGTCATAAAGCAGCATATCGGGAGAATGTTATGGAAACATGAAACAGATTTTGAAATAGTAATATATAATAATAATAATTTCCACTCTAGAGGACACCAGGACTAAAAGCATGTTTAATATGCATTTTGGGAGACATAGCAATTGAATAGGACAGTTTTCATATATTAGATACTGTAGTATAATGAAAATCTGGGCAATTATTAATCCCATTATGACAATTCTTTTTTCTTTAACATTACTGTATGTCCTGACAACAACATGTTAATATGCAAGTTAGATACAGTATATATATGCACTTTGTTTAATGGAAAACGAGTTTATGGAAATTATTACACACATATTGCATAAATAAAATGGTATGTCAAATCATTTTGTTATGTATTTTATAACAAAATAATCCTTAAACCAGATTTATTAAATAAAAACGAAACCTAAAAAAAGAAAAAATGTCTTATGTCCTCTACAGAGGACATAGAATAAAAAAAATATATAAAATAAAACGTTTCAAAATATTTGCCATTTTTTCCCTTATTATCTAACATTAACTCATTTTATGAAATATTTACATGGAGTGAAAATATATATATAAAATAAAGATTTGTAGTACTTTTTATTCATTTGATATTGTAACAGTCACAGGGAGCCACCGGCGATTGTTCTTCAGCAGACACGAGAGACTCGGAAGGCAAGGATTTCTTAGGCAGAACATTTATTGACACACATGAAGGAGCTGAACAAACTTTCCCGAACGCAGCCACATAACATCAACGACTCACATAGACACAGGACATGGGGCATGGGTTTATACAAAGACTAATTAAGATGGAACGCAAGACACCTGGAGAAACACGGCTGGGGTAGAATGAACATTGATGATGGGGCGGAGTTGCAAACGAGGTGGACATAGGAGGAGCATGACATGAAAACAAAAACACAAAAGCACATGGACCGAAATCAAAACATAGAACACAAAGAACGCCTACGGCATTTGTCCACAATGCAATGTTAATGGTTGATGTACATAAAACTAATTTAACCATAAACACATAAAACAGGAATAATAATAATAATAAAATATATATGCATTTAAAAGACAAAAGAAGAATGACAGAGACTGTAAGCATGCCGAAGACAGTAATAATCAAGACCATAATGCGATGTACGGTAATGAGAAAGTGGTATTAGTAGGACAGATTAAAGAAGTGTGTTTTTTTTAAATTGACTAGATAGGGATGTTGCCACTCTAATCTCAAACAGCAGACTGTTTCATAATCGAAGCCCAACCACATAAAAAGCTTGATTCCTTCTATGTTTAAGTCTGGAGTGAGGGACCAAAAGGAGATTCTGATCACTAGACCTTAGACTTCTGGTTGGAGTATAAAAATGCAACAGCTCTAATAGATAAAAGGCAGCCAATAAGAGTGATTGTTCACATTTGCAACAATCTTGAAAAAATCTAGCAGAAGCATTATGGACCAATTGTAGGTTTTTTACCTTGACTAAGCACCTTAGTAAAGCACTTGTGCTGAATGATCACTTCTCTTAATAGGTAAATAAATCTAAGTATCACAGCATAACAATAATTCTTCTTAGAATGGAACCCAGAGGAAGCATATACAGGGGAAAAAGGAGGGGACCAATATTAAACCTTGAGGTAGGCCACAGGTGAGATGAGCAACAGGGAAAGAGAAGTTACCTAATTTGACAAAAGATTTCTGTTAGATAAAAATGACTGAAACCAACTAACCAAACTCTAATCTAGATATCAGAACAAAGTGGTCCACAGTATGAAATGCTGCTGAAAAAATCTAAAAGAACCAATACCACAGAATCACCAGAGCAAATTTGTACCAGACTACAAATTTCAGAAAAACAGGTACAGTACGATTTAGAAAGGACTGCAGTCGGTCAAAAAAATTTTTTTCTAAAACCTTTGAGATAAATGGTAAAAGGATAATGGGACGGAAGTTTTTCAGAATAGAGGGATCTAGTGAAGGCTACTTGAGAAGCAGAGTGATAGTAGCCAATTTAAGGGAAGCAAGCATAGAGACCTTTTCGCATGTTGAAAAATTATGCCATAAGGACAAAAGGTTGGTTTAATATTAGCAGTGATGTCTCTGAGTGGTTATAAAGAAAATGGATTCAAAAATATACCAAGAAACAGGATGCAGCAAAAAAGGAGTGGGTTCAGTGTGGAGAGAACAGACTTAAACCTGGAATGAAACATTTTGTCAATGAAGTTTTCAAGAAGCTTTCACACAGAGCACCAGAGGTACCTTTATCAACAGAAAAAAAAAGTATTAAAATGCTTCCAAAATGTATACATTTTTTTGTGTGTTTGTTATGATCAGTAAACTACCATTAAAGCCTGATATGTCGAAAGATACATTAACCTAAAATGCCGGCTCAACTTGCAAAATTGGGATTTACGGTGTGCAAATTGCATTGTGATCATGTTTGTATCATTTCCTGCAGTGAACCGTGCAACACAGATAGCATTTCCAAGTAAATGACGCTATCAGCAGAGACAATTCATTTTTTGTGAATTCCCCCTGTTGTCATTCTCTCGTTCTGTTTTTCTCGCTTCTCTCTGATCTCTTCTCTTTCTCATTACTCCAGTGTTGGATCGGTTTCCATCACCACACCGGTCCTGTCATCCAGTTTCTGCTTTCTTCAATATTCTCTTGCACTTTTTCATTCTGTTCATCACCAATGGAGGGACAAGGTCCTGGTGTGGATGGACGATGGGGCAGGTCGATCCGCTCCCGCTCCCACCTCTTTTCCTTTATTACATTCTCCTGTTCTTTTCTCAGTGGGGGAAATTTGATTAGGCGTGCTATTACCTTCGGTGGGCACCTTTCACCCTGCCATTTATGAAAGGTGTTACTGGAGAATAAGAGCTACTATCAGACAGACAGAGAGAGAGAGAGAGAGAAATAGTGGAAAGAAATTATATTACATCACGTATTCACAGACGAAAGGAATGGATGAGAAGAGAGAAGGTATGTGAAGGTGTGTTTGCCTACAGTCAGCAGCTTGTGTGGCTCGACGGGGTGTAGTGTGCCATGTACATTTGTTGGATCTGTCTGTTGTGCTGGCAGCTTTTGTTTGTTCGTGGAAGGTCAGAGCAACATTGAGTTATGAACAAGGGTTCACCGTCTCTTTTACCGGTTCAGATTGCCAGAGGCATCCCGTAGACATATGAAACCTCACACACGCTCACTGTAGACAAGGTTTCTCTTTGGTGAAGCTGAATCCTGTGTAGAATGAAAAGCTGGATTTACACAGGCCTTTGAAGCTCAGAGACGGTTTAGAAGTTCTTACACCAGAATCAGAATGGTGGGAAACAAGACATGTGCTGAGCGTCATTTCAACGGCCAAACTCAAGGATAAACTCAGAGTGCAAAATAAATGAAAATATAATTGAGATGACAACTCATGATCTCTCACACTGACCTCTGTAATGGAGTTGGACTTGATTGGAGGAGATTTGTTAAGCCCACAATAAAAAAAAAAATCTCAAATTTGCTCAAAATTATCCACTTTTTTCTTTACAAATATTTTTTAGGTGAGACTTCTGAGACATTATATGCTAAATAACGAGAAGAATAACAACATGCAGCAAACGGTAAAACTGTTTACACTACAAACCAGTGTGTTCATAATATAATATATTAAAATAATACAATAAGACACATACATTTTCAGTACCAAGAAGCAAAATGGACTGTTTTGGACAGAAAAAAATAGCTTGATGTGGGTGAGAACGAAAGCTAGACCCATAGAATGATTACTGATCATGATTGTTATAATTTGAGAAATTATATCAGAATTATTAGGCTTTCATCTAAGCACACACATGATTTATTTGACCTTACTTAGTTTTCTGATTTATTATGTTATCAGAAATGCAAACACACTTTTTCTAATATTTGTAATAAATTAATAATAATTTAGAAAATTTTTTTTTCTATTACAACAATAGAAAGTCAAAAATAACTTTTATTTTTATTGTAAAAAATGACTGAGATTTTAGCAGTAAAAACTGTGAAAATGCAACAATGAAAAACCTGTTAAGTAGTAAATTCATGTAAAATATACCGAAAAAAACTGTCAACTGACATTCCCAGAATTCCTTGCATTGCATTTTAAATTTAGTTTGAAATAACTAGGTTTCTTCTCAATGCTTTTATTATTAGTTATGCTTATTAGGGTTGTATGTTACATGTAATGTTGTTAAATTAATGTTTATTGCATATTTCAATTTAATGGTGTTTTGTGTTTGCTTGAATGACACTGAGCACCTTCTATATATGTTCATATTTAAAAGCTGCTTGTGATGGGCTTTGGTTCATCATGTGACTCTATCATCACCACCTGCATTTGGTGGTTATCAATGTATTTCAAAGGTACAAAACTGATGTCAGTACTTGAATAGGTTGGTATATTAACATTATATCAGTTAATGAAATAACAGTATTTAACTGTAAATTCTACTTAAAACCGTAAAACCTAAAATGTTGTTACTGTATTTTGTACGGTTGAATTCCAGCAACCACAGCTGCCAGTTTTCCACTATAAATTTTACAGATTATTTATTTATTTATTTTTACAGTATACAATGTTGAGATTGAATTGAGGTTATTCAATTCAAAGAAACACTTTTCAAACAGGTTTTACAAGAATACAACGTTTCTTGTGGTAACATACACATTTTGCCAGAGGATGAAAAACCATTAAATATAATAAATATAATAAAAAAATATATAAATCTTTTTTTCCCATCATCATCTGCCTTTAGGGCTTCCATCAAGTTAAAATCTGTTAATTAATTCATTATAATTTTACCACCGTTATCTCTTTTTTTAACAGTGTGATGCACAGCCATTTATATAACATTCTAGAAGGTACTGTATTTTAAGATAACGTTAACACAAGTAGTCAGTGAATCTGCCACAGAAAATGTCAAGTTCAGCGCTGATTTAAGGTTAATCATGTGAAATGGCTGACTGAATGTTCCAGAGGATATTCCATTTTGTTCTGAATGGTTAAAAAACCTGTGGGCTGCTCACCTGACTGACTTTGAGTTCTCAGGATGCCATTTTTAGTTAAGTCTGTCCAAACTACATTTTTATTATTCCTATAATGACTTACATTTTGATTCGTCTATAACTTGAGAACACTTGGTTTGCATCACTCAAGCTATTTGAACTTTTCTTATAATGCTTTTTTTGGGCCTTTTTGGAGCTTGATGGCCCACTGGATGTTTTTGGTCTATATAAAAAAGTACATTTTCCATTACTTTTTGCATTTGACCAAAGGAAAAAGCCATGCTGGAACAACATGACAGTAAATAATGACAGAATTTTCAGTTCTTTGGAAAAAAAAAAAAAATCATTTTATTCTGTAAGTTCTCTATAAGTAAGTTCTCAGACTTGAGACACACGTGCAAAACCTTTTACATAGGAGCGTCTTTATGAGGACATGAACATCGTGACAACAGGCAGGGACACAAAGACCTCTCAAGGTAATTTACAAGATAACTGCATATGAGATAGCGGGTATTTTATTTTTCATCTTTATATGTAAGAAAACTACAGGACATCGCCCATGCATTAAATGTCAGGTCAGCTATTTTACTCCGTGTCCTCAAGACAAATTAAAAAGTTGGGAAGGAGATGTCTTGTGTCATTAAGGCTCCCAGTTTCAATCATTAAATGAAACTATTTTCATCAACTCACTCTGGTTCCTCATCTGTCTCCATTAGCTCTGCGTGGTTATTAGTGGTGTAATGTTCAGATAATTCACAGCGGACGGTCAAGAGACAGACTTGCGATGGCATGCTGGCCTATTTCAGAGCCACCCAAGAGCGCCACAGGGGATGATTACACCAATCACACTGCATTATAGCTGTATGAAAAGAGCACACGGGCTGGCCATATAAACCATAAGCAGCCTCCGGACAAAATATAGTCACATTATTTGTGATGACTACGAGTTTCGCAATTATTAATTTTTATTTGACATACTCTTATCATTTTTAATATTTGGAATATTCAATTCAATAAATATAAATGTAAGGTTTTTTTTATGAATTTTTCATTTAAATTCAATGTTATAGTAATTATGTGTGTATTGTCATGGTATTTGTTTGTTTTGAAAAAAAAACAAGTCTTTTCATCCTTAAATAAATAAATATATATATATATATTAGATGTATTTTGTATTATATTAATATAGTTTAATTACTAGCAATAATGTAAATATATTATTTATATTAAGTTTATGCAATACATTTTAATATACAATGTAAAATAACAATTTTCTGTGTCAATATATTTTAAAATATTGCTGAATTTTCAGCATCAGTAATTCAATTTTCAGTGTTACATCATTGTTCATAATCATGATATGCAGACGTGCTTCTCAATAAATCTAAATTATTATGATCAAACTAGCAAATATCAGTGCTTCTTAATATTTTTGAAGAAACCATGATATTTTACTTTAGGCCTATAAATATTCAGTGAAAAAAAATATATATATTTTGTAATACTATAAATGTCTATACTGTTGCTTTTGATCATTGCAACTTTGTTGAATAAAAGTAGAAATCTCTAAAAACAAGCAAACAAACAAAGAATCTTACCGACACCAAATGTTTGACCAGTAGTGTATAAATTGGTTTGATATGGCAAAGTGAGCAAGAAAGATCAAAAATGGCACTTCATGTCAAAAAGGTTTCTGACCCCTGATTTCAAAGACTGTTGACACTTCACACAACAACAACATAATAGTTCACACTTCAACAGTCAGAATTGGCCATGAGAGCCGTGAGAACACACAGACCCACACTCTCTCTCTCTCTCTCTCTCAGACTCTGCACATACATCCTAGTCCATTTCTCCAGGAGAACAGCAGCACCTGAACTGCAACAAGGCTGATGTAAATTGTATCTGACAAAGCCAGTGCCGAGGGAAGCCATTTCTAGGCTCTATCTTCCTTCTGCTTTCCCCTCGCTAACCTTTCTGCTCTCTCTCTTTCTCTATCTCTCGCTCTCCCTCTCTTTTTTCTCTCTCCTTTTCATCTTTCTCCTCCAGCTCCAAACCACCTGTTGCTCCCCGTAACGGCTTCCCATTTTCAGGGCTGTGCTTGTCTTCAAGGAGATTGCTTTATCCACAGGTCCCAGATAAAGTAAATTGCCTTTGTCTGCTTTTCAATGCATGGCATAAGAAACCCTGGAGGGAAATATGATCAGAAATGAGCACCAAAAGCAACACATGCAGATATGCAAACACACACATACACACACACACAAACCGCAGACTACTATGCATGCAAGCGTACCTGCACCATGCTGGGTCCATTTTAATCAGCAGTTCATTTTGATGCCACATTGATAATACAGCTCCCAGCAGGCACAAACAAACACACACGCAGGTGTTTTAAACATATTTGATTGAAAAAGTGGATCAGTAATAATGAAAATGGGGTAGAAGTTCTTTGTCTAATGCATTGTTTGAACACACAAATTGTGCTTCTCAGAGAAACCAGAATGGCTTACACTAAACTCTATGGTTTGTACCTGATGCTAATTATCTTTGACGTTTTTGTTATTATCCATAGCATTGTACAATATGGCATTTGTGTAAGTGTTGATTAAAGAAACATTTCAGTCCTATGATTTTACAGAACAAAATTTAACATGCTAAAAAAGTGTCAAGGATGTCATCATTTATTCACTCTTGTGTTGTTTTAATGCAGTATGCCCTTCTTTTTTCAGGCCACAAAAGGAGAAATGTAAAGAAATGTTCCACTTGAGCTCATCCATTTTGTGGGAATTTATAGCGACGAGCATCAAGCTTTTTAAATAAGATGCAAAGGTATCAAAAAATGGTTCCATGTGACTCCAAGTATCCTTGGGTAGAACAAACTGAAATTTTATGTATTATTCGAATGAAAATCCTGACTTTGACTATTGGTTTCTGTGCACGACTGGACATTCATGAGACTGTTAGTGCTGCAGTTAACTCTGACTCGTTGAGAGAAAGTTGAGAGAGGTCAAGATTAATAAAAAAATGTGACATGAAATGAAAGAACCACTAAAAACCTTAAAGAAAGTGTCTTCACTGAGTTATTTCTGGAAATGCAGTTACCATGAACTTCATCCAGCAAAGGTGAACACGATAACTTAAATTAAATTAAATATAATTATAAGTATAAAGGAAATACACCATCAAAGAATCTGATATGTAGGTACTGTATTAATTAGCAGAGATGGGTGACTCGAGTCACATGACTTTACTCGAGTCTGACTCTAGTCACAATTTTCAGGACTTGCGACTTGCTTGATGGAAGTAAGAAAATGACTTGACTTGACTTTGACTTGAGAGCAA